>PVIH01000251.1:0-411427 GCA_004025045.1 Sigmodon hispidus
TTCATAGCAGCATTATTTGTAATAGCAAGAACCTGGAAACAACCTAGATGTCCCTCAACTGAAGAATGGATTAACAAACTGTGGTACATCTACACAATGGAATACTACTCAGCAGTAAGAAAAAATGATATCCTAAAATTTGTAGGCAAATGGATGGATTTGGAGAATATCCTCCTGAGCGAGGTATCACAATCTCAGAGAGATAAGCAGGGGATGTACTCACTCACTAGTGGTCTCTAAACAAACAAACAAGAAAAAAAAGCCGAACATGCCCAAGCGGCAAACCACAACCACTGAACAGCTTGGGATCAGAAACACCCTGGACTGACCCTTCGAACCCCACTCCAACTATAGGAATACCAGACTCATTCTTGAGGGAGGGGGGACAAAACTGGATTTGGCCAGGAGTGGAGACTGATCCAAGCATTATTGGGTCAGTGGGACCATATTACTGTCTGCTCCCTGCCCAGGGAAGGGATGGGGAGTTGCAGAGAAGAAAAATGTCAAGATGTGGTGGGAGGGGGAAGCGACCTTGAATAAGGATATGCAGGGATGGGAAAAAAAATTTCAGAGGGAAAGCTGAACACATAGTAAATATATGTGTAGCAATCTTATTTGCATTACCACCCTTGATAAGCCATGCTTATGATTCTTATCCTCTTCATAGTTATTGTTAACTTTTCCTCATTTTAAATTCATGTTACTGTTTTTTTGTTAAACACAAAATAAAGAAGGAAAAAAAAAGCTTAAAAAAAAAAAAGAAATTTGTGATGACATGAATGTGGAAGAGAAGCTGACCATAACTGAAAGAATGCAGACCCTAAAGAAGGTGTGTGTGTGTGTGTGTGTGTGTGTGTGTGTGTGTGTGTGTGTGTGTGCATATATGTATGGAAGACAAAATTCAACCTCAGACATTTCAGACATCATTCTTCTTCAGAAGTAGTCACCTTGGTTTTTGACTCATCTCTCCCTGACAGAATTTGAGCAGAGGGTGAGCCGGTTAGCCACGCAGACTCAGAGATCTGCATGTGTCTGCCTCAGCAGCCCATAGATTACTAGCATGTACTGCTGTGCTCTGATTTATTCATTAGTTCTGGGAGTTGAATTTGTGTCTTTGCCCTTGCACAGCAAGAAAGTGTGTGGCTAACCCAGATCCTGGAAGAAGTTTAGCATGGTTAGCATGTGCAATGAATTGCTTTAGATTTCATTTTTAACAGATAAACCTCAGAACCCAAACTGAGTAAACACAGTAAGGGGAAAATATGACCCTAAATAATGCCCAATGACAAAGAACATTGGGGATTCTTCTGTAGGTTACAAGTAGGATCGTGTGATGTTTCTGTGCATGAAACAATAAGGAGAACATAAACACGCTTGTCTTATTGCCCTTGGCACAAAATAATATTATTTTTAGGAAGTAGTCTGATAACTGTTACTGGTTTAATATTTAGTGGTTAATTAGAATGGAGCTGATTGGTGTTTACAAATACTTCTCAACCCATTCCTCATCTAAACAGCTGGGCTCCTTACTCTTCCTCCACAACAAAAACTTTCAGGAGGTGGTTAAGTTTATAAGTGGGTGTAAGCAGTCTGACTTAAGAGCCCACAACCCAAACCAATGTGACATGTCATGGCTACCTGCCTTCAGCAGCTAAATCTTCAGAACTTTTTAATCCACAGAACTTGGTACAATAAAAACAGAACTCTAGAGGAGTGCTTTGGCTTTACTTAGACTGGGAAAGCTTTGACACATTGCTTGTAACTACTATGCTGTATTCCAACTTACAGTGATGAAGTTTATGTATTACAAAGAGTGGGTTCCATTAAGGACTATGATCAAACAAGACGAGGAGTTCTGACAGTTGTGTGAGTGACACATCTGCCAAGGGGAAGGGTGAAGACAGTAAGGCTGAGCTTTGTCCTTTCATAATTAGGCAAAGAAAGGGCATCATACCTTCTGAAAACTTGCATAGTAATAGAGCATGGACAAGAACCTTGAGCCAATGCAAAGCCAAACGAGGCCTTCAGTCTGGTGGGCTTAAGAATAGTGGAGTTCATTATGAAGAACTTACTGGGAGACCCAACTGGAAAAAGTTCAACACAAGCACTTTCGACTCAGACAGAAGTCCCACATCTTGTCGTCTTGCTTTGTGTATTGTTTAATTGAAATAAAACTAGATAAGAGCCACATTTTTTTTTTTTTTACCTTGAAGGACTCCTTGAACACACAAAGCAAGGTGAGAAGACAAATTATTTAATTCCCACCAAAGACAGCTGCAGCCCAGGGTCCCAGAATCGACGTCCATCTCATTGACCCATCATGAAATTACCCTTGAGGTTATCCAGTGTCACTTACCAAACTCCTAGCCCCTTTTGACCTCCTGGTGCTGGCGGCTTCATTGTTTCCATTCTGTCTTGTTCAGTGAGAAAAGTGAGAGAACTGTGGTATGAAATAAACCTCACCTATTCTTGGACTGTTTAGTTTAGTAGAGATATATTGTTTTATTTATCTTCTCAAAGGGCTAGGTTTATTTTTAAATTTTTGTGCCATTTTTCTCTATTTCAGTTTTTATTAATCTCTGATTTAATTACTAAAACATCATTTAGGGTTTAGTTTGCACCTCTCCTCTCTGTAAGATGAATGTCTTTATTGTATATTTTAGATCTTTCTTTTTTGATATGTGAATTTAATGTTATGAACTTAAATAGCCTATCATCTGCACCTCACAAATTTTGATAAGTTCAATTATTCAAAATAATTTTAAATTTCTCCTGATATTTCCTTGTCTGGTGGGTTATGTAAATATATTATTTAATTTTTACTTATTTCAGGTCAGTCTAACTGTATTTCTATGTTAGATTTCAGTTTAATTTTTATGAACATGAGACATCAGTTCTACTAGCATGTTTCATATGGTTTTTGTACCTTTTTATTTATTAAGGTTTGTTTTATGATCAAAATTATTGTCTATCACAGCAAATTTATCTTTGAATATAATGCCCATTTTCTCTTGTAAGGTAGAATATTCTGCAAATGCTAACAGGGTCAAATTGATTGATAAGTGATATGTTATATCACTGTTTTCTGCTTGCTTCCACTATTGGTTACTGCAAGTGGGATATTAAGCCCCATTTATTACAGTGTTGTCTCCTTTATATTTTTTATGTGTTTCTTTTTCGTGATGCTAGATACATAAGAATTTTAAAACCTTATGCATTGTTGTAGAATTCCCTTTTTATCTTTATGCAATTCCATTCTTTATCCTTGGTAACCTTATTCACTCTAGTGCCTCCCCTATATAAGTTTCAATGTGACTGTACAAACTTTGATTTGTCTTAACAGGTGTATCAGTCAGAATACTCCAGGAAATGAGAACCAGATATACATCCAGCCACACCCACACATGCACACTAAGCTACATTTCAATGGATTGCCTACATGATTGTGAGGTGATAATTGAGATTGATAAGATAGCCTGATAGGCTGGGAAGTTTGGGGAAAGAGCAGTTTTAAGAAAAATTAATTTCTTCTTTCCTGTAAAGACCTCTGTGTCATTTATAAAAACCTTCCAATGATTTGGTGAGGCCTATTTTATTTGCTGTAGTTGACTACTTTAACATTTCTGGAGACTATAGATTTTTACCATATTTGCAAAAACACTTTCACTACAACACTCAAGTTGCTGTTTGATTTAATAAGTGGCTACTAAAGCCTAGCCAAGTTGGCACACAAAACTGTCTGACAGATACCAGCCTTTTTCTACCTGGCACTAACACACATCTTTAATTACTATATTTAATCCAAAAATAAGTGATAGCCATATTTTCTCATAACATGACAGAGCCATCTCTGTGCAATGAAGATAGACCAACACTTACTTACCTAAAAGAAGATGTGAAGTCCCTGGTATCCATCACTCTTCTCCTTTATATCCTGATGCTTAAATTCTGTGATATTCAGTGAATAGTAATCAATAGGATTTGCTTTATTATGACTGGAGCAAAGGATGCAAAGACATTTATTTGCTCTACATATGTAGGGAGGGAGGTTGTATAAATGCCTTTATTTTCTCATTGTTTCCATAAACAGAGATCCAGATGGGATTTAGTGGGGTGCTTTCTCTCTGGGTCTTTCTGGAAGGTGTGGTGAGAATTATAGACTGGTGGTTTAGCAACTCCCTGCACTACTGGAGGCCTCACAACAATTCATGGTTGTTGGCAAAATTTAGTTCCTCATGGATAGTCCACCCAAGGGTCTCAGATTCTCATAGGGTCTTTACCAGAGACTCTTGGCTAGATTCCACCTGGCCTGTTATCTCACACAATGCTCCTCCCTTTGTTTTTACAGACAATGAGGAGGAAGTAGAATGACATCAGAGTGGAAGCCAAAGCCTATAACCTAACCATCCCCATTCCCTTGTTCTAGTCATAGGGTGTAGGGCACTTGGGGATTCACATTCATTGGAAAGGATAACACCAGAGCATAAGTCTCAGCAGTCATGGGAGGTGGGATGCCATCTATAAATGGGGTAACTGAAGACCCACACCTCAAAGCTAGGTATCCTCACATATTCAGATTCAGGGTGCTTCCTAAAATCATACTGGATTTACTTTCTAAGTTTGCTCCCTCTTACTGGGTCGTCCTCTGTTTCTTTGCTTTCTGTATGAAAGAGAAATGATACATTAGAGCCCGTTCACCTTGTAAGTGTTTTGCAAAGTTGGGAAGTGGAGAATTGTGTCTGTCTGTGCTGGTGGACTGCAGACACTTCTCATGGAGAGACATGGGGCAGGATGCATCTAGTCTTGTCTCATAGCCACAGAGGTAGAATTTAGAGAAGGGATGTATATCTATTATATTTGTTGTAATTGCCTCTGAATATTTGTACTTGCCTGTGGAAGGGGTAGTTGCTTCTCCCTGAAGGTCATTTTGAGGGTGGAATGGCAATCCTTCAGCACACAAGTGGAGAGCCCTCTCCAGCTGATAAGCAATCTTTTTACGCATTTGCTCTTCTCTGCAATTACATTTTGCCAGTAATCCTCACCTTGTGAGAGGCTCAGCCTGGGTTATGGAAGGCTTAAGGACTGGGATGTTATCAGAGCCCTCACAGCTGTTCTAGGAGAGGCACAATGCTTGGTCTTTTAGAGAGGTCATCACAGATATTTTTGGAAATTTCTCTTTCTGAATTATCATTTCTCAGAACCCTGGGAAGAAATGCACCTTTTCTGTCTTGTAAAAGTTTCTGCTAAAAAGTTCCTCCCCCCCATCACTGGTCCCTCATACCTAGAAAAACAAAGATTATCCAGCCACTTCCACTAGCAAGCATAAAAAGCCTGAGCAGAAACACTCTGGTGAGGCCATGTTTCTCCTATATTGATCCTGTGGTTCTTTTTGTGTAAGACAAATCAGAAACCTATCCCATCTAACAAATTCTTATAAGTCTGTATGTCCTTAATGCCATGCCTAGGGAAGGCTTTAAGTGAAGGAAAGTGCCTGAGTAGGTGTATCAAAAATAATGTAGGTCATGACTGACCATGAACTCTCTTTGGCCCTGGCAATAAAGAACACACAGTACTAAATGTGTCCAACAAGCTCTATTTTCTAACTCTTATAAGATTGCAATGTCCTTCTACTGAGATGAAAACAGCTTTAAGAATAAAATGTCTCCAAAGTATGTATTTGTTAAAAATCATTCATTGAATTTAGGTTTAATTTTGCTATCTAAAAACTCACCAATTTTTTTTAGAATATTTAATTTATCGAAACAAATTTATAATGTATGTTCTTACAATTTTCTGGAATTTCATTCATATCTGTTATAATGTTTGCCTTTCAATTTCTTGTATTATTGAAGTAGGTCTTCCATTTTTGGTTTAATTTGGTTAATAATTTGTTAACTGTGTTTAATCCTTAAAAATTAATTAATTAATTAAAAAAGGAAACTCAGTGCACTGTACACAGCAGAGTCAGAGGTAATGTCACTTCCTGGGCTCCAGTCCAGAGAATTCCTCTCCAGGATCGGAGTCATACCCAAGGATTTGATCTCAGACTCTGACCAGCAGACAGGCCCTAGGCTTTAACTGTGAGAGGCATCCTCCAGTGACCCCTACCTTGGCTGGCTAGGCCCCATCTTCAGGGTGAACTAAGCTATCAAATAAGGACTGAGGCCTTTGAAACTCAGACCCCTATCTAGAGCAGAGTCAGAGATGGAACAGACCCCTTGCTCAGAGCAGGCAGGAGATACAAAAGCTCTCTAGCCACAACTAACTAGGAGCTGACTAATTGTGAACCACGGAAGCCATTGGCAGACACCAGTGCAAGAATGCATATAACAATATGAAGAACAAGGAAACACCAGAAGAAACTGGTGGTTCTACAACTACAGACATGAACAGAACAATGAAGACGAAACAGAAGGCAACAACAGCAAAAACACCTTTATGAAGATTATTGAAGCCTTCAAAGAGGATATAAAAAATTCCTTAAAGAAATAGAAGAAAATACAAACAAAAAATTGGAAGAGATGAACAAATCTTTGAAAGAAAACCAAGAAAAGGTAAACCAAAAAATGAAAGAAACAATCCAGGAACTAAACACTGAAACAGAAGCAATAAAAAAGGCACAAAATGAGGCAAAGGTAGAAATAGAAAATCTAAAGAAAAGAGCTGGAACTACAGATACAAGCATAACCAACAGAATCCAAGAGATGGAAGAGAGAATATCAGGAGTGGAAGACTCAATAGTGGAAATAGATACATCAGTCACAGAAAACAAGAAAACAAAAAAAGCCGTAACACAAAGCATTCAGGAAATTGGGGACACCTTGAAAAGACCTAATCTGAGGATAATAGAAATAGAAGAAGAAGAATATCATCTCAAAGGCAAAGATAATGTATTCAATAAAATTATAGAAGAAAACTTTCTCAACCTAAAGAAGGAAATGCCTCTAAAGATACAAGAAACCTACAGAACACAAAATAGATTTGACCCAAAAAAAGTCTGCTCGCCACATAATAATCAAGCCACAAAACATACAGAACAAAGAAAAAATTTTCAGAGCTGCAAAAGAAAAGACTTAACTTACCTATAAAGGCAGACTCATCAGAATAACAAATGAAAACAAGATGGTATTGGTAAGAAGTTATACAGACACTAAAAGAGCATGGCTTCCAACCTAGACTAATATACCCAGCAAAACTATCAATCACCATAGATGGAGTAAACAAAATATTTCATGACAAAGAAAGATTTAAACAATACCTACCCACAAATCTGGAGCTCTAAAAAGCATTAGAGTGAAAACTCCAACCTAAGGATCCCTGATACACCCATGAAACCACAAAGAATCAAAAACTTTAAATCACTGAAGAAGGAAATTGAAGAGGATATCAGAAAATGGAAAGCTCTCCCATGTTCCTGGATAGATAGGATCAATTTTTCTATGGAAAAAATGGCAATTCTTCTAAAAACAATCTACAGATTCAATGCACTTCCCATCAAAATCCTAACACAATATTTTATGGACCTTGAAAGTACAATACTCAACTTCATTTGGAATAACAGGAAAGCCAGGATTTCCAAAACAATTTTGCTCAACAAAAGAACCTCAGGAGGCGTCACCATCCCCAACTTCAAGTTATACTATAGAGCTATAGTAATAAAAACAGCCTGGTACTGGCATAAAAACAGACTTGTGGATCAATGTAATCAAGTTGAAGATCTTGACATTAACCCAAAAACTTATCAACACCTGATCTTTGACAAAGAGGCCCAAAATATTCAATGGAAAAGATCTTTAACTAATGATGTTGGCATAGCTGGATGGCAGTGTGTAGAAAACTGCAAATAGATCCAAGCCTGTCACCCTGTACGAAACTGAAATCCAAGTGGATCAAAGACCTCAACATAAGTCCAGCCACACTGAACCTGATAGAAAAGAAAGTGGGAAATATTCTCCAATGCATTGGTATAGGTGACCACCTCCTTAATATAACACCAGAAGCACAGACACTAAAATCAACAATCAATAAGTGGGACTTCCTGAAACTGAGAAGCTTCTGTAAAGCCAAGGACACAGTCAATAAGACAAAATGACAGCTTTCAGTATGGGAAAAGATTTTCACCAACCCCACAAGTGATAGAGGACTGATCTCTAAAATATATAGAGAACTCAAGAAACTAGAGCCCAAAACCTTGAATAACCCAATCAAAAAATGGGGTTCAGGACTAAAAGGGGCATTCTCAGCAGAAGAATTACAAATGTCTGAAAGGCACTTGAAAAAGTGCTCAACATGTTTAGCCATCAGAGAAATGCAAATCAAAACAACTTTGAGATTCCACCTTATACCTGTCAGAATGGCTAAGATCAAAGACACAGATGACAGCCTATGCTGGAGAGGATGCAGAGCAAGGGGAACACTCCTCTTTTATTGATGGGAGTGTAAATTTGTTCAGCCACTCTGGGATGCAGTATGGCAGTTTCTCAGAAAACTGGGAATCAATCTCCCCAAGGATTCAGTAATACCACTATTGGGCATATACCTTAAAGATACACATCTGCACTCCAAAAGAATTAGCTCAACCATGTTCATAGCAGCATTATTTGTAATAGCAAGAACCTGGAAACAACCTAGATGCCCCTCAACTGAAGAATGGATTAACAAACTGTGGTACATCTACACAATGGAGTACTACTCAGGAGTAAGAAAAAAATGATATCCTAAAATTTGCAGGTAAATGGATGGATTTGGAGAATATCCTCCTGAGCGAGGTATCACAAACCCAGAAAGATATGTAGAGGATGTATTCACTCATTAGGGCACTTTAAACAACAAAGTAAAAATCCAAGCTGCAAACCACAACCACTGAAGAGCTTGGGATCTGAAACACCTTGGACTGGTATCTTGGAGCCTATTCCCTCCAGAGGAATACTTGACACAGTCTTGATACTGGGGTGAGGAAAGCGGATCTGCCTGGAATGGATGTTGAACTAAGCCACCTTGGGACCTTGGGACCTCTTGCCCTTGCTGGGGAGGACATAAAGTGATGGAGAGAGGAGTGAGTGACTGGGAGGGGCATGAGGGGGAAGGGAGTCTGAATAAACTGATACATGGATTAAAAAATATGACTTTTTTCATAATAATAAAATTAATTAATTAATTATTCACTTAACTAATTAAAAAGAGAGAAAAATAAAAAATAAAATGTCTCATTCACGTGGATAGCATATGCGTAAGAAGCCAGGCATTCAGGTCCAGACATTCAGATTCAAAGCTCCATAAGTTTCTGAGGGTCCTATGTGCATACTCCCAAATGGTAATCATTCAATTCACCACTATTAATGAAGGAGTAATGCAGAAATTCATCACCCTACATACTATAGTACCTTTGACTGCGCATTAAGGTAGGGAGTATTCTCTTGTTCTCTATCCGCAAGATCTGATCACTGAATTGTGAGGATAGATGGTTATTTAACAGGCACCATCTGAATCTTTACTACTGAGCCTGGGGTATGGTATGACCTGGCAGGAGTGAGGAGGCTCTACTATGGTCTAGCAGGTCTCACAAAAGTTTACTAATGTAGACTCCAGCCTGAATCTTGCACACATGTTTCTCTTGAGTGTGGGCACATGTTGCTGGTAGGAGTTTTTCTACAAAGGCCAGTAAGCAAGGTGTTCTGGCCTTATAGCTAACAGGTCAGATTCCCAGCTACTTACACTAAGACACCAACATTTGTTCATTTCTGAGTTTGTCCTCTTGCTGCTTTTGCCGTAGGTAGCATGACAGATGTCTCGTGTCCTGAAGAATGAAAACTCAAGTCACCCCTTCCTTGTGGCTAATGTTGGACTTGGCTCCAACTAGCCATGTCAGCTGATGCCAACTGGCTTTCTGCTTTACATGCTGATCCCGCACATTTGTCTTTTACAGTATGACTGTGTCTCCATTTGTGCTTAGCACAGATGACTTTCTGCACAGAGAGCCACAAGGCCTTTGGTACCCACGTCCTTTTCTCCAGCTTAGTGCTTTTCATAAGGAAGCTTGTGGCCTTTTGCTATTTCATTGCATAATAAATTTGTAAAGTCATTGTTATAGGAATGGTTTCTAGCAAGTTACTCTGACTACATATTACATAGGAGGGAGTTTCTGGATTGGGTTTTTTCCTCCCTCTGGGATACACACATAGCTTATATGAAGTCATTGCTGCTTTTATGGGCACAGTCACATATCATGGCTGAGTCCAGTAGAAAGAAGCAGTATTGTCAAACTTTTATTTTTTTACAGAGAAAAATAAAACAACTCATCAAGTCTGGCAGACAGCAAGGCAGTAATGGTAAATTAAGAGAGCTTTATTTAGCCAATTATTTATTATATTTTTACTATTTTAAACACTTATTTTTAATTATATGTGTGTGGTTATGTACATAAATGAGTTCACTACCTGCAGCAACCAGAGAGAGCACTGGATTCCATGAAGCTGGAGTTTCAGGTAGTTGTGAGCCGCCCAACATGAATTCTAGGAACTGCATTAGGGTCTTCTGCAAGAGAAGTACACACTCTTAACCAGTGAACCATCTTTCTAGCCCCCAGTGGTTTCTTCTTTAGTTGAGCTTTTTCTTATGATATATATGTAGATATATATTTACTTGCAATGGCCATTATGATTCTCTTTGGTAAGTACACTTATACACATACTTTTATATTAAAGTGAACCTAAAATGTATGTATTATAAATTGCATAGCTTCTCATTGCACAATGTAAAATCTAGTTATTTGAAACAGAAATTAAATGCCCTGCAGAAGCAATTATGTCAGGACTGAGGAGTCGCCATGGATTTAGGAGCAGCCAGCAGAGTTGCTGGTTTAGAGTCCATGACTGTGACTACTGCCTATGATTGCACAAGCAATTTTTATTTTAGTTTTGCATCAATGGCCCCTAATTACTCTCTTCCTCCCAGCATAATCTATCACAATCTTGGCTTTGCCAGTATTTTTAATAATTTCTTAATAGAAGCAGATCAGAAATTTTTCTTGAGGTTCCAGCATTATTAATTGCTGGGTGTGGCTAGTGCAGTGAAGTCAGGACAATGTACCCACATTTAGGCCTCAGAGAATGTCCCTGACAACTTGCCCAGAAACCCAGTGCCATCTGCAATTTACATACGCATGAACTTTGTAGAATTAAAAATAAACATCTACTGATAATATTGACTTGCCTGCCTTTGTTCCTTGTTCTAGTGTAGAAGGAGGAGGCTGTGTATGTTCATCCACCCTGAAGCCCTAGGGTTGAGCAGTGCATGCTGCCTCTGCACTTAGCAGAAGAAAGTCCTAATGCACAGATGTCTACCTGGACTATCTTATCTTTATTTTCCTTAGTACTGAGGTTTTTTTTTTTTTTTTGGCACCTTAGAATTTCAGCAGTGAGAATACAAATACAAAAGTCTTTGTATTTGAAAAACAAAATAACACAAGAATGCTGTGTCAAGTTAAACTGATAGTCACGGTACCATGCTTCATAGGATGGACTCTCTCTGTATCTTACTCTCAAACTTGGTTTTATCATGTTTGCCCCCACCCCCCGCTTCTATTAGAGAAATTTAGTTTTTTCTGCCCCAATAATATAAGGTGTGGCCATATCATGACCAATGAAAGTGACACCAGTCATTTATGACTTTAAATAACATCCCATGGGCCTGAGGACTCTGCATTGGTAGTCTGGTCTAAAATTTCATGAAGCCGAGTGAGTCACTTTTCCTTCATATAGCCACAATAAAGGCCAGGTATGGTGGGACAGACCTTTATTTTTAGCTCTTCAGAGACGGAGGAAGACAGATCTCGTAAATTCAAAGCCAACTTGTCTATATTACAGTCAAAACTATACAGTGAGAAAATATAACCCAATTTCTGTGGAATTTACAAAAATATTATTCTTTTAATCATAGAAATAATATATCAGTTTAAAAAATAGCCTTGTACTTTTATCTATCATTATGCATAGCAGTCTGCTGGGTCTAAACATTCATGTCTTGGAATATCACCGACTAAGAAACATGAGACTGGGGTTCTAATGCACAGTGAAGGGTGATCTGCACTTTGCTCAAAAACCACAGCACCATGTCTTCCACCCACTTTTGTGAATTCCAAGAGCAAATCCCATCCATTGACCTACCTGGAATGCATATTTTTTCTTGGATATCCTGTATTGACTTCATGATTTCTAGCCCTGTTTGTTGACAGGAAGCCAGGAGAGATTCTTGTCCTTCTCAGCCTCAATTTTAATCCTGTTTCCTTTGCTATCTTCAGTGAGTAAGTTTCCCACATAAGTGGCATCACTTGTTTCTTACCTATAACCACACTTATCACCATATAGAATTCAGAGTGTTTTCTTTGGCCCTTTATGCACATCCAGGCTTTAACCTCTTGTGCTTAAGAATTCCAGAGCCATCCAGTTCCTTAGGCCCTCTGCAGCATCATGGTCAACAGTGGAGGACACTCACTCTCTTCTCTACCTTCAGAATCTTGTTCAACTTTGAAAAATAAGCTTTATGGTGTTAACTCCTCTCTGTGAAAGTAACCACAGTCCTATGTTTTAGCAAAGACTCCAGCTTTCTGATGTTGTCTGGGAGGATTAAGTGTCACCTGGTCAAGATTTCATGTTTGGGTGACAATGATGTTCTCAAAAACATTATTGGGGTTCTGGGAGCCAAGTGAAAAAGTCTCCGGACTTATGACAGTTAGGACTCAGAGTCAGCACTGACCTTCCTGACAGGTTCCTGAGATCTGTACCTGTATCTGACCTTGAATACTGTGAACTGAGTTCCCAGGAGTTGAAATGATCCAAAGCAGTTTCTGCTTTCAGAAAGTCCTAGGATCAACTTCCAGATTCTACATTGTGTGGTCTCTCAGTGCACTGAGACTCCTGCAGAGACTCACAAAATACAGCCTTGGAGAGAACATTGTATATAGTCTTCTTTTAAAAACATAGCAAAGAGTGTGTTTCTTCCTGAGTGTCTTTACTAATTTAGAATATATAAGGAGGCCTATGGTGGGGCATATATCTGACTCAGCAAACTCCTAGTGACCACCAGAAGTGGCTATCCCTGATATCTGGATACAAATGGGTCCCATCTTTTCATTAATTTTTGGAAATGAAATTTCTGAATGACACATGTTTCCAAGGATGTAAGAGCACATAGAAACTCCTCATATGCCTGTGCCTTTGTGTGTCCATGTGGGGATGCCTGGGAAAGCCACCCAATGATAAAACAATTGCTAAGGTTATGCCTTCTGCTTTTTATTATTTCCCATTTGTATAAACCTTTGGGAAAGGTATTATTTATTTTTGCTTTATAAACTTAATTTTATTACTTGAATAAAATGTTAGCAGAAAATAATGAAATCAGTACTGAGTTGCATCATTCAGTTAGAATTGTCATTAATGGCTTAATGAAAATCCTGTAATATTTGGGGGCGGATTTTAATAGCACTATTGATTGAGAAGAGCAGTAAATCTATTGTAATTGCTTTCAATGAACAGAACTTTTTATTAGACTAGAAAAAGACTCCTGAAGAACTGAAATAGTGACATAAACCTTCAGATAAAGTGACTTCTTAAGGCAGAGAAAATAAAATTTTTTCTTACTTTGCAGTTTAATTCCACTGTTGTTAAAATTCATCTGGAAACTATGGCCTTGGAGCAGTTGGAAGCAGCATTCTGATGGCTGGCAGACCTCCTCCCATGTGGTCACCCAGGATGACTCTAAAGGGAGTCTTCATGTAGTGCCAATCTTAAGTGCTTGCTTTCTTCCTCAGAAATAAGAAATCTCAATATCATATTAAAAATATTAGAAGAGGACAAGGGAGTTGGCTCAGTGGATATGTGGTAGCCATGTAAGTCTAAAGAGCTGAGTTTGGAACTATGGCACCTACGTAAACAGCCAGATGTGGCAGCATATGCTTGTGATCCCAGGGAAGGGAGAGGTGGAGACAAAAGGATCTATGTGCTAGCCTGCTCAAATTGATGAGCTCCAGGTTCAGTGAGAAACCAGAAAAAAAAAATCATATTGAAATTGATACAGAATGACACCAACACTGACCTCTGGCTTCTGAATATATATCAGCTGTGTACTCTTACACACATGCACATGTAAATACACAGAATACTAAGAGTTGGAGCTTCTTTATAGTCTTGAAAGCCTTTGAAAAAAATCAATGGTCTTTGTTGAAAATATTTACTAAATGTGGCATAGTAATATAAATATTCTGTGATTGTCTTGATATCCTTTAGTCTAGACTCAGAACTAAGGTCATAGAAGGAACTGTATGAAGTGATTTTTCTCCTCCCTTTCTCCTGCCTCCTCCAACTTCCCCCAGTCTTTCTGCCATGTGAATCTTTCCTCTGCCCTGCACTGTAGATGGAAGCTTCTCAGTCATGCCTAGCCCCATGGTCTGGACAAATCTCTCCCACCCACAGTCCCACACCAGTTATAAAACAATTACTCAGAAACTCCTATTCATTGCAGACTGTTTGGTCTGTGGCTCATGGTATTACTAGCTAGCTCTTGCTTCTTAAATAAACTTATTTCTGTTAATCTATACATTGCCACATGGCCTGTGTCTTACCGGTACTTTCACATCTTGATTCTTGGATGACTGGATTGAACCCCCTGACCCTGCCTTTTTTCTTCCTTCATCTCTCTTGCATTCCCCACCTGGCTGTCTCCTGTCTTCTCATAGGCTATAGCAGCTTCTTTGTTAACCAATAGCAGCAACATGTATTCACAGTGTCCAGAAAGACCATCCCACAGCACTGCCACCTTCTCTTGGTTCCTCACTCCATCACTCTCTCCCTCCTTTCTTCCCTCGCTCTTCTCCTATCTTGTCTTTCTTTCTTCCAACATTGATGATCAAACCCAACTCTGGACATATGTTACCTAAGCATGTTAGCACTGCAGCACACACCAGCCCAAGCTGTATGTTCTAAAACCACTACTTTGTATAATTTTCTATTGTTTTCCCCCCTAAATGTATCAGAGTAAAAGTGTACTATTAACATTTTAGACATTTTAGGGTTTTCTATTGAGGCTATTTGTTTCTTTAATTTGCTCTTTTGTACTAAAGATTGAAAACTGGCATAGAGCATTTAGACCTACCGACAATGCAGTATTTGTTAATTGCTTTTAAAGCTTGAGATGACTCTGTGGCCCTGTCTTCACCACACTTGTGGAGACAAAAGCCAGTCCTGGATGTGGGTGTGCTTTAGTGTCAGGCAGAAGGTGAGAAGAAAATTCCCAAGGGAGCCCATGAGGTCATCAGTGCCTATGATCTTCTAAGGACCTTGCAAGGACTTCCTGGGGTAGAGCTTATATACAGTAAAATGCACTGTATGACATATATGTTTTGATAAATTTTGACAAATCTGTGGTCCAAATTGGTACAAGAATAGTCAAGATGGAGAGCAGTGCCCCTTATGATTTTTATATCATGAACCACCAAAAGCATGCAGTAGGCTTTCCCAGGGTCTTACCTTCATGTTACATACTTGGGTATAATCATTTGTCAGCTACCCTCAACTTCCAGGAAATCTATGTCTTATGGCTGAAGTTCTCGAAGGGAAGGAAGAGAGCAGAAGCAATAGTGTCACAAACCACAGGGAAAACTCATCCCACACACCTCCTCTCTATTTCTCTCTTATATCCTTCCTGCCAGATTCATTCTGTTAGTGTGCTCCGACAGAGCACCCTGATGAATACACATTATGGTGCCTTCTGTCCCCAAGTATGAACCCCAAGTATGACACACATAGGTATGTCCTATTATAAGAATGTCAGGAGACATAAAAAAACATAGACAAGTGGCACATGGCTTCATCTATGCTAAGAGGCTAAACCAAAGAGGATACTGTGGTCTGAAGTTTTCTGACCCATCCAGGCCCTCAGTCTGGAAGAATCTTTCCCATCTTCTGTCCTATAGCTGCATAGTCCCAAATAATCACAAAGGCATATATTAATTACAAAATGTTTGGCCTATGGCTCAGGGTCATTACCAACTAGCTCTTACAACTTAACCCATTGTTATTAGTTAATGTATTGCCACTCCATGGCTCTATGGCTTTACCTGTATCCCTTTACATCTCGATTTCTAGGCAGCAGCCTGTAGCATATCCCTGACTCTGCCCTCCTTCATCTTTATCTCTGCTTGGATTTCCTGCTTGCCCTTAAGGTGCCTTGCCATGGGCCAAAACAGTTTCTTTATTAACCAATGGTAATAAAGCATATTCACAGTATACAGAAAGACATCTCACATCAGGACACTGCAGGCATTAACTATGGGGTGGCCTGGAACCTGAAAGGTGGCCTTACTCTGCAACACAAAGTTGTTGTCAGAGAGACAAATGTTGAGGCTTCTCCAGGGTAGATCTTGTAAAGCACCAAGGAACCCCTGACATCCAGAACCTTCTTCCCAAAGTATTACATGGGATTCTAAGAAGCAGAAGCCTCAGAATGTTGATGATTTGCTTCTCCACATGTAAAGAGAATTGTAGGGAAATGATATATATGATATATATGACAAGGATTAATCACTAATGATGTTCTCACCTGTGTTGCTATAAAAATTCCACCTGATGAGTAAAGATGTGCCTGTTCACAGACCAAAAGATGCATATGAATGATGAGTTAAATAATCAAGTAGATATCAGCTTATTTTTTTAGTTATTCATTGCATGAAACTAGTGCATAAGAAACAACATAACGAGGTTAGGGAGTTGTCTGCATTGCTAATAGTGTTTGATTCCCAACATGTATGTAAAATGTCAGCTTTGTTAGTAGTATGATTGTAAGTGTTGGGATAGAGTATAGACATGATGATCCCTGTTACTTTCTGGTCACCCGGACTAACTGAAATGATGAGATCCAGGCCAGGGATAGACAATGCCCTCCCCCCCAAAAAATAATAATGAGAACCATGACTAAAGAACAGTACCAAAGATTGAACTCTAACCTCTATAGTCACCAACACACTTGTACACTCACCTGCACATAAACATACTTTTCATATCTCCCAAATGATTAGATAAATTCAAATATGTTTGGATTTATATTTTTCTTCTTGCAAATTAAATATACATGATTTCTCCTGTTTTTTAAAGTGCTGATCTGAGTACTTATATCTTTCATGGGAAAAGTTGAGTGTTCCAGTGGCATTTTGAAAAGTAAATTTTGCTTTTAACCACGATAAAGGAAATATGCTATTTTTAATAAGGACACAGTTGTGTGAGGAGGGGAAATACAAATTTGATTATAATTATAACCTCCAACTGTTTACTTGATGTAAATAACTGTCTAGATGGGACTTGAGTAACACCTGTGTTGCCATATGATAGAGCTTTTGGAGAAACAGATTATGCTAAACTCTGTGAGCTCATGTAGTCTCAAGATATGATATTTATGCAAAAATAGGTCAGCTGGGCAGGCAGCTCAACTGCTTTGGTCACTGGGTTTTTGAAAGCATTCCTAGAATTAATGTGGGCAAGCAGGTTTCAGAGTGGCTAGACAGAGAACCTAGAGCACACAGTACAGCTTGAACTGCACGGGCCCTCAGTGACCTGTGTCTCGGTGATGTGCTTCTGCACATATGCATGCTGTACAGTAAGTTCTCACTAGATATTGCAGAAGGTCAGTGACTGCCCCCAAATGTAAAGCAAATATGTCTAAAAAATCACCCAGCCATTTCTTTCCATTGTGGTTCTTTCTCAGCTTGCTGGAGGCCTTCTTAATCGTATCCCTCCATCCCCTAAAGATGGGGAGGAAATGGTGCTTTTTTTGCTCACTATATTCTCAGGTAAAGGTCACACCTTTCTCTAAAAATGTAGTTGTTCATCTTATTCACATGTGTGCATTTTGTGTGTGCAGTGTTTTAAAATATTTCATGAACGGCTTGTTGTCCCAGGTGTTGGTGTAGCACAATTAGTAGTGTGTTTGCCTCAAATACACGAAGCACTATATACTTAAAATGGAATTGCATATGAAAAAAATTAGAATGGGAATGTTGTTTCTGCAATATAACTAAAAATTGATTTTTAAAACCTAGATTTTACTCACCTATAAAATGTAAATAATACTTGCTTAACTGAAAAATCTCTCTGGGTATTTCCAAAAAGACAGTTCCCAAAATATTCTGTTATTTGTTCCTTGTGTTAGCAAACCATTAGGGACAACTTAGTGTCACCAGAGAAAAATATTTAGCTTAGTTGTATTCAATGCAACGTGATAGTCAGATGTGGAAGCTGGGAGCTGGATATCTGGATCTCTATTCTTCAGAGATCAGCAGCAACAAACCACAACTGAGTAAAGAAAATCAAGCCAGATCTTGGGTATATGTGGGACACTCCACTGTACAGCAGAAGCAGCCAAGCTTTCTCTTCTGGGATGTCCCTGTTGAGTTAGCATGCATGAAAAACCTGGACGTCAGGAATTTTTTAGAAGGATAGGGAGTATTTTTCATCTTAGTAGTTGGTTATATCTTCTGCAGAGATTCATGCCAGACTCACAAATGTTATATTATTTTTTCTTTACCTTTTGAGTTATATGTGTTTTTATTTTTAAAGTAGTTTTTAAAAAATGCTAACCATTTCTTATCATAAAGAGAAAAATGCTACTTAAAAGTCTTTTTGTCACATGTGTATAGAAGGTACTGAGTTTCTTTAAGGGACTTTACTCCTTTTTACACACAGTCATCACTCAGATGTCATCATGAGGTTGTAATTTGTGGCCTTGAGATTTATGAATGAGCCTGAATGAAGGTATTCAATTGTGTTCCTCCTGCAAAGCAATCATGACAATAAAAGTTTCTTTACATTCACTGCCATTTTGCTTTTTTAATTTCTTTTTTTTTCCTTCCCCAACTTTTCTCAGAGCCTTGCCATATCCCTACCTATCCAACAGCATACTCTTTCTCTTTTTTCTTTTCAAAAAGAAAAACTAACAATAAAGCCAAAATAAAAATTCAAACAGACAAACTTTAAGAAAGAAAACAGGACTAGAAATAATAAAACAAAACAAAAGCTCACAAAAAATGGAGTCTGTTTTGTGTTTGCTAACTACTCCAGGGTGTGGGCCCTGTACTGGCATGTGGTTGAGGTACTCAGTGACACTAGAGTGGAGAAAACTTATTTTCTCCTTTCCAGCAGATGTCAGTTACAAATACCTTCTCGAGTAGGGGTGGGACTGTTTAATCTGCTTTCCCTTCTCAGTGCTAGGATTTTGTCTTGTTTGAAGCTGTGTGTATGTTATGTATATTGTCATGGTCTCTGTCAGCTCATGTGTGCATCAATCCTGTTGTGTCTAGAAGACAATGTCCCCTTGAACTCATTCATCACCTCTGGCTCTTTTTCTGAATAGCTCCTGAGCTTTGAGGTGATAATGTTGATAAAGACATCCCATTTAGGGATGAATACACCAAAGCCTCTCACTCTTTGTACATTATCCACCTGTGGATCCCACTGTTAATTAACATCTATTTTAAGAAGAAGCTTCTCTGATAAGGGTTGAACAATGTTCTGCCCTTGGGTACAATATGTTGTTAGTAGTCTTGGCATTGCTCTTTAGCAGCATAAAGAGTACTTCCCTTGGGCCTATGACCTGAATAATTGCAGGTTCTTGTCTACCTTGTGTTCCATCTCATAAAGGCCTTAAATACAAAAAAAAAAGGTGATTGGTTGCTCTCATAATATTTGTGCTAAAAGTGTAACAATGTGTCCTGCAGATAGGCCTTTGTTGTAGATCACAGGGTTTGTAGCTGAGTGAAACTGGTGATGACTTTTCTTCTCCAGTCGTGTACAAAGTATCTTATAGCCTCTTAAATGCTAGTCCATGGGGTGAAGCTTTCAGTTGGGCACCAGCTGACATAATGAAACACTGTGTGTCACGCAATGGGCCTTACCATTTGGTTATAGAGAGAAACCAATAGCCTTAATAATAGCCTGTGATATTTGGGCTACCTATGGGAACTTTTTGGTCAATGACTCGACAAGATTTAAACCATTCCAAACACTGAATGTTTTACTTGATGGCATGTTTAGTTCGGATTCCCCATTATACGGTGAATCCATTTATACTCTTTATTTCTTGATTGGGTACCATCTCTTCTTGTTCTATGCACATGCATGAGGCTGCTTTTCTAGGTATGTGAAGGAGAGCTACAGAGTCACTTCTTACAATTCTGAGATAGCAATGAGGCAGGATGAACTCAAGGGGCTTATTGTGATGTTGCTAGAAACAATAGCATGGCAGCAATGCTTCCATGTCTCAGGGTGACTGTAGAAGCCCTTGAAGTATACCAACTTATTTCTCCCTCACAAAATCCCTGGGAAGTACAGAGAGGTTGATTGTTTTACCCAAGAACACTCAGCTGTCACTCTGCTTGATTTTCTGTGTGGACTTTCCTGTCTCTGCAAATGTGACTCATTTTCTGGCTGTGATGATGGTCATAGATTCTTTGCATCTGGTTTTCCTGCCCTACAAGTGTCCCCTGAGCCAGGCCACCTTCAGAAGTCTTGGGCTTTGAAGAAATGTAACTGTATTACATGTCACTTTGTTGAGACTCAGACACTATAGCTTCCCACAGAGTCCTGATAACCCATGGTAGCATCATGTGCCCCACCCCAATTTTGTTTTGTTCTGCTTGTCAGGATTTCCAATATTCTAATAGTTTAGGACTATGTCCAGTGGAAAATCAAGAAGCTTTAACTGGTACTAGAAAAGATGGGAAATTCAAGAATGTATTACAGCAAATAAAGCTAGGCTTTAAGCATGTAAAACTTCCCAGTGGCCATTCAAGTGCAATCTGTGACTTCATTTCCCTTCTTTCATTTAGTAAATTGTTCATTAAGACATTTACCAAAAGTGCTGTCACTGCAGAAGTGGGGTGTGTCTGTCAAACATCTTCTCTGTGTGCTACAATAACTGCACACAGACTCTCTTGGTTGTGACCTGCACTTTAAGCCAGCAATCATAATAAAGATAAGAAAGATTCATGCCTCCATTAATACTGTTTCAAGCCATTTACTGAAGAAGGAGGAAATGCATTTTCATTCCAGTCCTGAAGCTCAGAGAAGACAGTTAACACATGTGACCATGTCTACATTAATCCACATGTCAGTATCTAGGTCCCAGTGCCCAGCACCCAAATAACAGCATGTAGCTCACATCAGCCAGCACCCAGCTTATGGTGCCCAGTCAGCACCCAGCTCACCAGCAAAACTGATTCTTGGTTTTTTTTTTTTTTTTTTTGACTGGTCTCTGACACTGGGATATTAATTGTGGGTCTACTTGGCATTATTCAAGAGCCATTTATTAGGATGGTTAGCAGAAGTACTTTTCAGTTTCTTTTCAAGGCTGGAGTACTAAGGACAGACATGAGATGTGTTCATCAAGCGTCTTTCCTGTTGTTAAAAATGACTACAGAACAGCATACAAACGCCTTTGGTTGTGATCCACTCTTTATATCAGCCACCATGACAAGGCTATGGAAAAGAATTATGCCTCTGTGATCACTGTTGGGGGCATTTTATTTGTTCAGTATCAGTTGGCTTCAGAAGTTTCCAGAAGAGAACCTGGAGACACCAAAAACAGAGATACTGACAATGACACATGAGCTTCAGAGAAAACCCACTTCAGCTGCTCACTTTCCTAGCCCAAAGGATTGTTGCTGGTACTTCTGTCCATAGGCCTGCCTACTAGAACACTCTTGAAGAAAGGGATTGTGAGATGGTCATGCAGTCTGCTCCCTTGAAACTCTATCATCAGGCGATTTCTGACTGCTTTTGGAAGGCCTAGCCAGCCTGATACCACAAGTGGTGGTAGATTCAAGAAAGCACAAGATTCAATTGCTTTAAGGCTTGAAACTCTTTCCATTTAATACCTAAAACGATCCACAGTTCTTACAGACACACTCTGAAGAACTTCATTTGGCTTTCTCCAATTGAAAAGAAAAATCAATCTAGCCTTATACTTCCAATAGTGAGATAGATATTCTTTGTTAAAAAGACTTCTCTCCTGGAGTGAGGGCAGTAATAGAATAAGTGTGCTCCAAGGGAGGAGCATTAGGCTTGGTAAAGTAGGGCCCCTATCTGGGTCAGCACATGTTGAAGGCAGCTGTGAGTTGGCAAGGCTGTCTGCTTCAGCACTGAGGAGCCTTCCACATTCTTACATGTTTATGGACAGCACAAATTCCATCTTATTTTCAATGCCTCTGCATAAATGAACATCACTTTGTAAGTGTCAAATCTGTGTACCTGGGAAGTATCATGAGGAAGGGGACATGCCAGATAGAGGCGGAGTTCTTATTTGGTCAGAAGTTGACTCACACGGGAAACTCAGATTCTTCATGGCAACATGATGGATTTGGCCACTGCATCATCCACATCTTATGCTCTCAAGGGTTTCTGAGTAAAGTTACTGTGTTTATAGTTTGTAGGTATTATAGTATTTCATAATGGGTAGATATAAAAACTATTAAGTCAGAACCATTTATTGCTGCTTATTTACTTATTCATGAGAATTTTGCACACTGAAATATGAGCTTATCTACCCATGGTTTTCCCACTTGAACTCCACTCTGTCTCCTCAACACTTCCCTTCTCAATGCCATGATCGTTGATTCTGAAAATCCATTAATTCTAGTTAGATCTGCTCATATGTGTATGGGTGTGCAGCCATCCACTGGTGCATAGGGAACCTACCAGTGGCCACACCCTCAATAAAGATACATCCCAGCAAGTATCCACTGCCCATAGCTCTTCAGTAATGGGTAGGCCTGGTGGTCCTCTACACCATCAATGCTGGGTCTCTGTCTTATGAAGGTCGTGTGCAGGTATCAGTACTGCTGTGAGATCATGATTTCAGTAACCATACCATGTCCAGAAGACAGCATTACACATCTCTCTGGCTGTTACATTTAATTTTTATTTTATCAAAAACATGTGAAGCAATTTAAAATGATCTTTATGCCAAGGGCATTTTAAATAATTCTAAATGCATTATATCAATAATTCCAGAATTTACCTTATCTTTGTAAACATCCTTTCGATCTGTATCCACCCATCATTGGGAGGTTTCTGGGGCTAATAACAGCATAAAACGTGCTTTCCACTTTTCAGAAAGGAAGATAGATACATCTCTACCTGAGTGGTTTTCATGGACTGTTTAGGGCTTTGATTTCTTTCCTATGCTTCCTTTTTCTCTTCTCCTCCTTACCTCCCACTTGCTTCTCTGCTGATCTGATGGTACTGCACATTCTAGGCAGCCACTCTACAGCCCTAGGCTTTAACTGTCAAGCCTTTTTCCCCTTGATAAGATCTTTCTGTTTTATTGATTAATATTACTGTGCATAGTGGTGGTATTCTAAAGGCATTTTTATCAAGTGCAGAGTGAATCGAGTACTGAAACCCTCTTCTTTATGCCCACAGCAGGCAGCTCTTCCCCTTCAATCCCACCAGTTACTTTATTCCCCGACCACATGCCTCTTTCTCTCCCCCTCCACATACTTTAATTTTATGTATCTATAGAAGTTTAGATGCCACAAGTGAGAAATCAAATAATACTTGCCTGAGTATGAACTTTTTTCTTTAATATGATAGTCTCTGCGTATAACATTTTCTCTAAAGGTTACATAGTTGCATTCTCCTGAGTCATGTTGGAAATTTTCTTACTTACTCCTTAGAGCAGTGATTCTCATCCTGTGCTTCAAGACCTCTTTGGCAAATCTATCTACAAAAATATTTACATTATGATTCATAGCAGTAGAAGTAGCAATGAAAATGATTTTATTGTTGAGGGTCACGACACCATGAGGCGCTGTACTAAAGGGTCACAGCATGAGGAAGGCTGAGAACCACCGCTCTGGAATAAGGAAGACCATTCAGTAAGACTTCTTTCTGGTTTCTGTCATTCCAATAGAATCTTAGCATTTTCTATTTTTTTCTCTACAACTAAGGTGACAACTAATAAATTTGGAATCTGTTTCCATTTTTTTCTTACATATTTATGAAGCTGGGATATTCTTTGATGGGATGTCCCTGTATTTAATGACAGTGTTCTGTAAGTTTTGAGTGTCTTGACTTTTAGGAGCATGCTTTGACTGTTGAACTAGCTCTTAAGACAGCTTAGAAACCCAAACTTTATCAGTCATGTTTCCAGAATTTCCCATTTGTCACATCATCAGTCTTTATTCTACTGATAAAGTTTGTTATGCACAATTATTTAGCTGCTTAATGTCTGTGATTATTCAATTTATCTCATCTTACTAAAAATCTCTCAGTTCACTGGCTCACACAACAAAACCACAAGGAAAAGTATAGTGTCCATCTGACCTAAAAGACATTGGGAGATGTAGAGGTTGGAGAAAAGGTGTTTGTGCCATGCCTCTCTCTTGCCATCTTTCTTTTAAAGCGATGGATTTACCTCCTTGTATCCACCTATTCTATTACATTCCTCTAAGGAGAAGGTTCTGGATTTTTGTTTTCAGTATTTTTGATCTGTATTTAGGAATAGTTCATGTTTTGTCCATTTTTTCTTTACTGTGCAAAGAGCTGAGAGCTCAGAATCAATGTGCATTTTCTTTATAAATGACCTCCAGCATCATCACATTATGCCTACCTGCTCTCCAATTGTCACAGTGTATCTATAACCTATTTACTTAATACCCATCTCAGGCTCTGACCTTTGTCTCTCCAGTCTCTCAGGATGAGGATAATTAGTGGCAGATCTGCCTCTTTATTAACCACTAATAACATCAATTTAAGAAAAAGTTGCAAGACTGTGCATACTGTTACCCTCAAGCTTGGTACAATAATTAAAATGTTGATACTTGTTATTAAGGAGGAAAGCCATTTCTCAGGAGATAGCAAGTTTCTTATCTGAGTGGCCAGTCTCATTCCTGAGGAGGAATGGTTTTCTAGTAACATTTGTCATACACATAAAAAGACCTCATTGGAGGTACTGAAATATGGCCATGGCTTTTTCAATTAGAAATTATTGAGAAAGATCATCACTAAGAAGGCCTATATTTTGTGCTGAAAAAAAAACCCAGAATTTTCTCTTTAATAAGATGTAATATGATACTTTAGTGTTTTTTTAAGTAAATTAGAGAGCACTTGCCTCCAATCTGCACAGCAGGGCCATGGTCAAGGTGAACTCTTAGTTAATACTCTCAACTGAAACATTCTTCAGAACATGCCTTCCACTTTTGACTGACTGTTCAATGTCCTTTGTGTAAAATTTGTGAAGTATATTTTCTCAATAAGAATTTTGATGGATTGGGCATGAATCTTAGTTACTTTCTCTAGGCTACTTGCCCCTTTAAATCAAACTGCAGTAATATTATCTATATATTCCTATGTTTTTGTCTCATAGACTCATGACTATTGCAAACTTTGTTCCTAGTGGATTGCTGATGTTAAGCTTACTTTGCATTAAGGGGCTGGGTATGCTTAGTAGCTAGAGGTGAGGGTCAGTCACACAGAGTCTGTCTATTCTCATCAAGGGATAAACCCAGACACAGGCAATTCCAGGTCATGTGGTGATATCCACATGGTGATAGGTAGCACCAGAGAGAGCTTCTCAATGCCTGCAAGAGCCATCTGGCAGGGGTGGAAAGCATCAAAAAGGGTGACATTATAGCACAAAATCCAAGAGACAGATGAAATGTTAAGAAAAAAAATATTTTGGCCTGGTTGTGGGATGAGTGTGTGTGTGTGTGTGTGTGTGTGTGTGTGTGTGTTGATGAAAATTACTTGAGAAAGGAAGGGCTTGGGCTCACAGGATGAGACTACAGTCTATGAGGATGAGGCAGCTGGTAATGTTTCATCCAGAGTCAAGAAGCAAAAAAAAAAAAAAAAAAAAAAAAAAAAAAAAAAAAAAAAAAAAAAAAAAAAAAAAAAAAAAAAAAAAAAAAAAAAAAAAAAAAAAAAAAAAAAA
Source organism: Sigmodon hispidus (assembly GCA_004025045.1). Taxonomy (NCBI): domain Eukaryota; kingdom Metazoa; phylum Chordata; class Mammalia; order Rodentia; family Cricetidae; genus Sigmodon; species Sigmodon hispidus. Next base: position 25,972 of record PVIH01000251.1, read on the forward strand.
AAAAAAAAAAAAAAAAAAAAAAAAAAAAAAAAAAAAAAAAAAAAAAAAAAAAAAAAAAAAAAAAAAAAAAAGACAGAGACACATAGAGAGAAATATTGTTGCTCAACTCCCTTTCTTGCTGGCATTCAGTCTAGAGCCCAAGCACAATGCATGACTCTCCTGTTTGTGAGAATACTAATGCAGACAAGCATGATAGGCTGCTAGTTATGAACAGGTACAGCAATTGTAATTACACTATGAGAATTACATGTCCTCCATACTTCCTATAGACTATATTAAGTGACTGATACTGGTTTATATAAGTGTTATCCTACTCTGGTAAAAAACAAAGGAACCAACCAGTTTTAATCTTAGTTTTTCTTTTCATGTTGTCCTTTAAAAATATGCAGCTGCTAGACATTGTGGGCACAGCTCTTTAATACATTGCAGATGTGATCCTGTTTGGAATGTGACCTTACAAGGAAAAGCTTTAATGAAAATGTGAAGAAGAAGAAAAAAAACATATACTAGACTTTTTGGGACCTGGAGAGAGGCTGGATGTTCTGTGCGGACTCAGAGTATGAGAAGGTGAATTGTTGGATTAAGCTGAAATACAGATAGATACATTTGAAAATGAGTCAAAAACAGGTTGGGGGGAGCAGAAACATAGAAGGAAAGAGGACAATAAATATATTTGTAAGTTAAGGACATTCCAAGATACCCAACAGCAAAGCTACAAAGAGGGGGCTTGAATATACAAGGACACCACACTAGAGAGTCTCACCCTGGAATGTGGCTTCTGGAAACTTCCTTTGACCCACAAAAATTTGCTACAATTCAAATACAGTATTATTTTATAGAGTTTCTAAAAACATATAATCCTATTTATTTTGTTTGAAAGGGGAAACACTAGTGGGGACCATGTGCCTGTCCTGGAGCTTTTTCAGTGATTTTTCATTATTAATCCCTGTGCTCCAGGTTTTGGGGGTTGTGGAAACTCCTTGTTTATGAAGATTCTACAGACATGAATGTTGCTAAAATTCCACAGGAGGTTTATTAGAAAGAATCACAAGTTAACTTAAATATATTTAGATGCTCCTTAATGTACAGCAGGGCTACATCTTGATAAACCCATCCAAAGATGAAAATATTTTATGCCATTGGTGCATTAGGCACAACTGACTTCCTGAGCATTGCAGCTCCGCTTCATGAGACACTGTTCAACAGCATCTGTTTCTCTCACCACCATCCAGCTGGCCAGAGCTGCCACTCACTGCTGTTATCCAGCATCATCTCCCCTACTTGGAATAACACCTGTCTTCCAAATACAGCTCCCACTTACTTTCAAACTGTTGTAAACTTGAACCATTGTAAATCAAAGATCTCTTGGAATATAATGAGATCTGTGTTTGTGAGGGATCTCTGGGTTAAACAGTGCTAATAACTTGCAGCCTAATCCCCACACTTCATATGGACTTATTCAGAGAAACACATTACTGGGCTCTTTGATTTGCTGTCTAATCATTACAATGTAGTTTTGCAGAAATTTCCAGTAGATTCTTATAATCTCCAGGCATCTCCTTGTGATGTGATCAATAGGCATGGGAAATAGATGCATGAGGTTGCTGCCATGAACACAGTACCTTTTTACAGTTAACAGGTTTTATTTAATAAGTAGAAGGATTGCACTTATCAACAAAATTATAATAAATATCAAATTCATTAATAGTAATTTATTATCAAGAGATATTGACTGTGCATAATTCATCTGCTGTAGTGGAGTATGCTGGATTATTTACCATCACCCACACAGTAGATTTCTTTTCCTATTAGTATCACCACAAAATGTATTATGGGACATTATGAGGCCACACATTGCTAGGTGACAGGAACATTCAGCTTCCCCATAATTGTATAAGACCATGATGGTATATGAAGTCCATGGCTGGTTGAAGTTTATCAGCTGCGCACACAGTATGTAATACCCAAGGTTGTGGTAGCCACACAAATGGACCTTCTTATCCTCACCCATGACCTTTAATATCTTATGACTTTATATCTCACTAGGGTGACAAGCTAGTCAAACCTAGCTTTGACCTTCAAGTGTCAACTACTTTTGGATCACAAGTGAAGCTTGAAACCATGAACCCTGAGGAAGTTCTGAGAGATGTTTGCAAAATGTCAGCTTCTAACAATGTTTGCCATTTTTGAACCTTTTATCTGATAGTTAGGGATGAAATCACCTCATATTGTTGCAATGAAACACAATTATATAAATGTATCAAATGAGAATACATATGAGAAAAAGACATTTACAGTATTGTATGGAAATGGGTTTCAAAGATAGGGCAACCTAATGGTTCCATCTTTGCACTGGAAACCTTGTATTTGAACATAAGCTATGGGAGGACAATACTTCAAAAGCCCTGGATGATTATTTAGGGCTATGGAAATTATAGGAGATTTTTAATATTTCCCTGTAAATTACCTGTATGTTTCCCATAATTTAAGTCTAAAATAACACAAAAATTATTTAATTTATTTATGTTTCAAATGCAGCTACTATAGTTTAATAAAGATGCTGGTGTAGAATTTTGGAACGCGGAGTCCATTGGTATTCATCCATCAGTTAATTTACTTTTTAAGCATTCATTGTTAAGCTAATTTATATTAATAGTATATTAAAGGGTTAGACAAGCACTCATGGATGCAAGGTAACTTTAATGCAATTTTAGGAGAGTCAGAACTTCCCGCACTGGATGTTCGATCCTCTCCCAGAGAGAGTAGAAACAAACAGGAAGGCAGTTTTGGGTTTTGTGTCTTTAACAATTTTAGCCATGCCCCATAGGGGACTGGATTCTCTTATGTCATAAGAGGTTTTTTTTTGGATAACCTATGGATCTCATGACACTAATTGGTTGGTTTAATACTTCAAAAATTTTTCTCAAATGAGGGTTTGTATTCAAGCTAATAAATTTTCTGAGGATGTGTTTAATTTTGAAAAAGTGATTTGTTTTGCTTTATTCTTAAATATTTTTAAGTCATTTATTTTACTTATAGATTAATGTATTTTATTATGGGATTTTCATATAGATCTATCATCAAATATTGGAAGTAGTAACAATTTAGTATACCAATTCTGGATCTATTAAAAACAAACTGTGGTTTTACAATGAAACATGGTCCATTCATCCTGTTTATGAGGATGTTCTAGTCCATCACAAGTGCTAAAATGGTAATTTATTATAAATAATCCAGCCTATGGGGAAGCAGAATTAAAACTGTCTAAAGCATATTACCTCTGAACAACATCATAGGCTTTTCAGTACCTAATAAATAACCTCGTTAGTGTGTGTGTACATCTGTGTATAGGGGGGCTGATTTGCCAAATGACTGTAGTCATTTTTATTATTATTTTCTAAAGCAACAAGGAAGTATTATTCAGAATAAAATATTTTTGAAACAGGCTCCTGGATTTAGTATTTTGGTCTTTGACTTTTTTAACCAGAAACCCATGCATTTGTATACCTTCTGCCTCCCAGCTTCTCCCTATCCCCAGAGTGGAGGCAAAAAATATTTTCTTTCTGGCTCACTGTGCTGCATACAAGCCCTCCCTGGAGGGGGCGGCACTGAAGAAGCTGTCACCAGGCTGCCACGGATGGTTCTGCACTAAATCTGCAGCCTCAGTTTATGACTCCCTGGGGGAGGGATAGGGTTGGCTGGAGAGCATTCTTGCTCTGCAGAGATGCCCCTGGGGTTAGCCTGTAGAGTCCAGCCCTTTAGTTACAGATTGAAGATACCCCTCCCAACTCCCAAGCTCTTGGCTTTTCCAGGTTGACCATTGAAATAACAGGATCGCAAGGTACCAGGTGATGCAGGAAAACAGGATTTTAAAGTTATCATAACTTGTGTAATAACAGCTGGTGTCAGAGAGTAACATGCTACATGTTATTGAGTAACATGCTTCAATACGTTCTTTTGTTTTAAATATTCAAAACTGCCTTAATGCACTGAACATGAATATACTTTAAGCAAGTTGTTAAAAGTCACAAAGCTTGAAAATAGAGACAGAAGCTGAACCCTTTTACCAAGACTTCTCTTCAAAATCATTAAAAGCTTTTCTAACTAAAGACACCCTCAGACATTAAACATATACGATTAACAAGTAAATCAAGAAACTTGTTTAAAGTTGACAGCGTATTTTTAAGAAAATCTATGTGCTAGTTCACCAAGTAGATCTTTACTAGGAAGATAACCTTTAATGTGGAGCTCAGTATGTGCGTGTTAATAAAGTGATCTCAATATCTCCAATGCCCAATTTCTTCTTAATTAATTTGTGTTGAATGCTGTTTTATGCCCACAAGTTGTAATGGGGAATTGAATAGTTTGGGGTTTTTTTTTTTCTCTTTTTCATAGACCATGTGATTTATCAGTCAGGCTCAGCTTGTCAGTTAGTGGGATTGTTACATGATTACAATGACATAGAGAAGGATCCTAGGAAGAGTCAAACATCTTACAACTCATTCTAACCTGCAGGTTTAAAAATAATAAGATAAAGCTGTGCCTATGTTTGATATCAGATACACAGTCCCAAAGCAAGAGTATACAGAACATATGTGTGAAGCTACTTTGTATTCTGTGAATGCCTTCAAAGCTGCATTATTCCTATATTTGCTGTATTGTAAAAAATAATTATACCCTTTGCCAAATTTGCAGCTACCATGCATATATGCCATTTTGATACTCATATAGCTGAGATTATATTTTTCTAAATATATTAATGGTTTGCACTCAGGTAGCTGCTGGTAGATATAACACCATGATGATGCTAAAGACAACAGCTGGGCAAGTGTTGAGCCTGGTGGCTGGTTCATAGCTTTGGGTATCAGGAGAAGTTTTGGAGAAAGCAGCCACATGGTATTACAGACAGCTGATTGTTGATAATTGTGTGGCTGCTTTCTTATAACTACCAATGTGACTAAACTAATACTAAATAAAATAGAATAGAGCTGGTTTATTTCAAAAACCAAAGGAATGTAAATCTGTGAGAGTTTGTTTCCTGTCTCCAGTAGGGGGGTAGAGCAGAGCAGTGTTTGCTGATTCAAACAAATGGCACATTCCAGGGTCTCTGTGTAGAGAAGGGAAGGAGAGAAAGGGAAGCGCGAATGCCCTCCTCACAGCTATCTGCTCTGGGGCTGCAGGCTGGTGGGAAGACATTAGGATGGCATCTTTGTCTAGGGGAAGCCATCTAAGTTCCCCCGAGCACTCCCTCCTGTGGTCTAGAGTCAAGCAGATCAGACTGGAGACTCCTTGCTATGCATTTCCCAGTTCTGTGAAATCTGTGGTTGTAGCATTCATTGACTGAAAATACACAAAGGGAGAACAGGTTTAATGTGTTTTATTTCTTGAAATATAATTTATCAGAGAAGATGTGGAGACTTTTCAGCAAGGACTCCTTGAAATGTGGATGTGAACATTTATTTAAATAGTACTGGGGTCATAATGATATGGTATGAAGGTTCATGCTGAAACGGGAACCTGGGATATGTTCCCATGATTTTTTTTTTTTCTAAATTCAGAAAATTACAGAAATAGGATCCTGAGCTATCCCTGCTGTAATCATTTTTTAATCACTCTCACCTTTCTTCGCTACTCTGAAAACATGTCTCCCTTGAGCTTCCATTTACTGTCTGGATATTTTTAAAGGAGAAATTGTTTTCTTTGGCAAGTCTTTGTTTGCATGTATGGTTTTCATTTTAGGTACTTTTGCAGCACATTGGCTATGTATGCATCTGTTTTCTCTGTAGTGAGCAAATGTTTTGTAATTGGGGGCATCTTATTTTAAGGGTTTGCTTTTATTTGGCTCTAAAGAAGGACCCATGTTAAAATTGGTAGGGCCCTCTCATTACCAGTTTCCCTGTGTAAACAGTCAGTGTGCCAGCAGCTCCCTGGTGGCCTACAAGCCTGCAACTTCTTCCTATAACAGGCCTGGTAGAAGTCTGCAAATGTGTATGTAGTGTGGTCCAAGGCTACCTGCTATGAGCTTGCTGTGATTGTGAAATGTCACTCATAGGCTCTCATGTTTGAATAGTTGGCTTCCAGGATGTGGTGCAATTTGCAAAGGCTGTGGAACCTTTAGAGGGCAGAGTCTATGTGGAAAAGGTGGGTAGGTCACTGTGGGAGGGACTGGACAGCTTGGCCTCAGTGTTTTAATCAGCTCTGTTTTCTGGGTATGGTGTGGTTTCACCACCCAACCTCCTTGACCTCCTATTGTTCCTGTTCTGCCTGTTGCCATGTGTTCCCTGCCATGTGGACAGTAGCTCTTTGGAATTATAAGCCTAATGAAATCCTTAGACCAAACACTGTCCTGGTCCCCCAGAAAGATTGGAACAAAGTCTGACAAATTTGAGAGCAAATCTGTATGTCCAAGTTGAAGTTCAAGGAACTCTTCACAAACCAAACACAAAGAACTCCAACAATGGTCCATTATGGTCAAATGGAAACAAACCATGATAAAGAGGATGTCTGAAAGGCAACCAATGGAAGGGACACCTCACTGGGTGTCAGCAGTAACTGCAGACAGCAGGCACCTCAGAAAATTATTTAAATCCAAAGGGCTCTGGGAGCCTGATCTTGTGAAAGTTCTCAATGATAAACACATATTACACCACAAATCTGAACTCCAGATATGACATCCATCATGACAGAGGACAAACAAAGGTCTTCTCCAAAGGAGAGCAGAGGCATTCATCACCAGAAGGCACTTTAAGGAACAGAGCAGGGTCCCTTTCAACTGGGTTAAAATAATGGAGATAAGGGTGGCCAGGAATGAGGATGAGCCTTGGAAGTTACAGATATGTTCATAATTCTTCAGTTCTATTGTAATTAAAGCATGAATGTGGTGAATTTGTAATGTTTAGCTTGTAACACACATGATGGAGAAGTGTCTTGATTTACATACAATATAGTGCCTTGATTGAGATTCATACTACATAGGTGGTGTATTGTCATGCTAAATCATCTCCTTGCAACAGCCACAGCACAATATGGATAGAAGTGAAATTTAAGTATAATTAGCCAAAGAAGGAAATCTGGAAAAAAGCAACAATGTAAATAAACATTTACAGCAAACATGAATTAACTGATGAATATTAGACTATTATTTGAAATGCTAAGAGACTACCCTATGTAAGAGACTGTTTGTATCAGAGTCGGGAACATCCATAGCACAGTCATATGCAACTTAAAAGAAATTACTTTAAATATAAACCATTCTGATCAGAATATCAGTGAACGATACAGCCAAGAGCTTTCAGTGGCTCTCTTAATATCCCTGACTTTAGGCCAGAAGACTAAGCACCAGACAATAACTTCATGATTGAGTGTTTGTGTATTGACATCATCAGCCACAAGTGTGGGTTGATTTTTCATGTAGGGATTGCTGTACAGACTAAGCTGGCCTGGCATTCATTGTACAATCCAGGTTGGCCCAGAAACCACAATCCTCCTGCCTCTCTGTCCTGGGTGCTGCCAGGATGACAGAAATACTTCATCTTGCCTGACTAACAAGTCCTTGAAATGTTTTCGTGATAATCAAGAGATATAGCAAGGTCAACCTTTCTCAAACCAGTTTAGAAAAAAAGAAAACAAAAAGAAAGACACCTCATCTAAGTTTATGGGACCAACATGACTCAGTTATCAGACCAAGTTAGGATGATGGAGATGATCAGACTGTGTTTCTAATAAATTTATATGCTAATATTTTAGCAAATAAAATCCACCACTAAACGCAACCAGAAAATCTATCTTAACCATGTTAACTTTCTTCTTTACATGTAGAATTTGATATATGCAACTTAAACAATTTCATTCTCCATATACAAAGACTAAAAGAGAAATGAGTATGAATATTATAATAACTGTATAAATTTGTCAAAATGTAGTTTCCATTTTTGATTTGATTTAAAAAGAAACCCACCAATTATGGAATCAAACTTGGTCCTCTGAATATGGATGACACTTGTGTGGCATGGGCCGTTTCTGGGGCCTCTGGCAGTGGATTCATATTTTATCCCTACTGCATGAACTAACTTTTTGAAGCTCATTCCCTATAGAGGCATACCTTGGTCAGCCTTGATACAGCAGGGAGAGACTTGGTCCTGCCTCAACTTGATTACCAGACTTTGTTGACTCCCCATGGGAGGCCTTACCCTGACTGAGGCATAGTTAGGGGAGTGGAGTCAGGAGAAGCTGAGGGTGAATGGAAGGAGGGAATGGAGAGGGAACTATGGTTGGTATGTAAAAATCAAAACAAAAAAAAACAGCAATGTAGAACAAGCTAGTTTTAAATCAACAAAAGGCATGTAGGAGAAACATACAGCTAAGGTACTTTGTGGTTAACACTTTCCTTCTGAAATCTAGAAGACACTTCTATTTCATTTTACTGTAGGGTTTGCAGGTGAATGAGGCAAGGAAAAAATGGCACTAAACACAAAAAGGAATATGTATGGACAAAAATAATTTGTGTCACAAGCCCAGTATACAAATATCAGTTGTGCTTTGATACATGGTGGCCAGAAAAAAATGAAATGCAGAGATATAATTTTATCAAACATCAAAATATTTAATAGTAATTTAAAAATCATAAGTTAGAGTTTTATATTTGACATTACATAGAGGCTAAAAGGCATTGGTTAAAAACCAAAGAAAAATATATATAATAAATTGATGTAAATGAAACTTACAATTATTAAGTTAGAAATTTTCTCAAGGTCATTGCACATATTTAGTTAAACTCACAGGTAAATCCAATAGTTGTTTTTGTAAAATTGATGATAGCTTTTACAGAAAGGCAAAGGACTTTGGATAGTCTGAGTAATTATGTGAAAGGTCACAATTAAAGTCATTGCTTTGATTAACTTTAGTATGCAGGACAGGGTGCTTCTATAGAGAAATACAAGCAAATATATGTTGCCCCAAGAAGAGCACCAGCAATAGACTAAAAATACCCTAAAGATGCACAGTCACACTCCAAAGGCACAACTATAGTCATAGCAGCATTATTCATAATAGCAAGAACCTGGAAACAACCTAGATGCCCCTCAACTGAAGAATGGATTAACAAACTGGTAAATCTATACAATGGAGTACTACTCAGCAGTAAGAAACAAATGATAATCTAAAATTTGCAGGCAAATGGATGGACTTGGAGAATATCCTCCTGAGCGAGGTATCACAAACTCAGAAAGATAAGCAGGGGATGTACTCACTCATTAATGGACTTTAAACAAAAAGCAAAAAGCAAAGCATGTTGAAGCTGCAAACCACAACCACTGAACAGCTTGGGATCTGATACACCTTGGACTGACTCCTTGGATCCCACTCCCCCTAGAGGAACACCTGACTCAGTCTTTATGTTGGGGTGAGAAAAGCAGATCTGCTGGGAGTGGATGCTGAACTAAGCCACATTGGGACCTTGGGACCTCCTGCCCTTGCTGGGAAGGGGATAAAGTGATGTGGAGAAAAGAGAGTGACTGGGAGGGACTGGAGGGGGAAGGAAGTTTAAACAAGAGTATACATGAATAAAAAGTATGACTGTATTCATAATAAAAAAAGATTGCACTCAAGTCTTGCTCAGTGAGCTTTAATTTTGTCACAGAAAGTTCCCCATGCCCCCCAGCATAGGTGACATCATGGAGCTTCCTTGGTGGTTGCTGTATAACTTGCAGGCATCTCATTGGAGAACCCTTTCTCCCAGCACCATTACCATTTCCTTAATAAAAAAACTTGTGATTTTCTTATCCATTTTGTGGGAAATGAATCAACTAAAACAGCAATGACTCCTTTGTGCCCTTGGTCATCTCATTCTTATTGTGGTTAGAATCTACATGTGTGTAACAATCATTCTTAAGTGGGGATGGCAGGGATGGTCTGGGTGAAAGATGAGTGCTAGAGAAGAAACCTGTGGTAATCCATGCATCTCTGGTCTCTGTGCTTATCTTCTAAGATCTACCAGCTGGTTCTGTGAGGTGGATGGTGCTCCCACTTCTTGTGGCAGCTCTAAGAAACAATGACATGGTTTTGATTCCTTTGCCCTATGGGTGGGAAAACCTTCAGTTCTTCCTTTTCAACTCCTTCCTCAGATAAGTTGATGAAGATATTGGCTCTTCACTCCTTACCCTCAAGGAAATGGTTCTATCAAAAGAAAACAAAAGCTGTGCCTTTGGTAGACCTCAAAGATACAGATTTATTATTTGGAAGGAGGTTCAGTGGTTGAGGGAAAGTGGAACATTAGTTGGTAGGCATGAACACTAGCAAACATACTGACCCCATGTGCAGAGGAGAATGCATCACTTTAAATGTTTGTATTTCTTACCATGCTGTGAGCAGAGAACCTCCAACTGTACTTGTCAACGATTACATTTTCTTGGTTTGCATTCTTTTCAAAGCAACCAAAACCAAAACAACATTTTCTTTTGATAACACTAAATAGGGGAGCTTTATGTTTTAAACCCACAGATGTTTTATGCTTATTATCACAGAGTTTTCAACTCTACTTCTTGTAGAGCAAAAATATTATTCATTTCATTGTTTTCTTAACATCCGCCTAGCATTCGGGTAACTGCTGAACAGAGCGCTGAATGCAAAAGCAGGCTTTATATACAGTACAAGAAAACACAGCTGTCATTATGAAAGAAAAATAGTGTGCTTGAGTCTAGGTAATTTAAAATAAATAAATAAATGAATAAATAAATAAATAAATGAATGAATAGGCTTGCCAACTTGTCATCTAGGTGTACATTTCTCCGTGTATTATAACCAATACATGCAATAGTGAGTATATTTGGAAAGAAAAATTAATGTTCTAATTGTATTTATCTGTTTTATTTTTTTGAAGCCATTGTGTATTGTACATTTGAATTAATTCATGAAAAGCTCAAAGAGGTAGTTTAAAGGGGGAAAGAAAATCCCATTTAGGTTTTGTGAACTATTGATACAAAATACTTATTGTGACATGTTGGTGAAAAAAGTCCAGCCAGAATAATAATATTTTAAAGAAACCGGCTTTAAAGTCTCAAAATGATTGCCAGCCCCTCTTCTGTCCATGTGCCCCTTACCCCTTCTTGTCCTGTCCATGTGCCCCTTACCCCCCTGTACTTTTCTTTCTCAGTTCCTGGCTTCCCAAGGCCCTTAATATCCCAGGAATACATCTGAGTAGACTATTCCTGATTAATTTATGAATTCCGACGAATGTGATGGATAGGGAATTTACAGTTAATTAAATTCGGTCATGCTGGTGAAGGCTTTGCTTCAGAATAGAAGACAAGCTAATCAAATGCACAAGTGGACAGGGACATTGAGTGTTTTCCTTCCCCGGGTATGTGTCCAGGTAATGAGCTGACTGCCTTTAAATTACCCAGACATGTTTATGGTGCTCAGTGTATAGAACTGCCAGAGAAAGGCCTGCTTCCAGTAGCCCTAAAAGTCTATAGACTGATGAGCAATATGTTATCTCACTGTGTATGTGAGGAAAGAGTTATCTTGAAATTATGGTAAAACTTTACCCATACATGGGCACAAATTCAGCTTCTGTGTCTCTATGACCACATATCCATCTGTTGATCTTTCTGGCTCTGCAGATATCTGTCTCTAGATAGCACCCACTCCTTACCCACTCATGGAGACTTTTTTAGACTTTAACCTCAGCGTAGGACTTTGCTTCAGATGTCGGACAATGCAAGCACTTTTTCCACTGAGTTTCAGCCAACTCTTAACATTATTTATTGAACAAACTTCATATTTTCACTGAGTAATAAAATTCTAGTATCTTTATTACTTACATGTTTCAATTGCCCTAAGAAAAGTAAAGAAATTTAGAAGAAAATGAATTTTCCCTCAGGGTATATATAATAATACCATATTATTGGTGAAAATTGTATTACAACTGGCCCAGTCTTTGCCAAATTTATCTATATGGTTGACATGTTCAACTAATATCTCACTAGACCTATTTTGGTAAGTTGATAAATTAATTAGCAATTTATTAAAAACAATAAAAAAAGCAATACCTAAGAAAATGTAGTATCACTGGGAGTCAGTAGATAGCTGAGCTTCATAGTGTCACCCACAATCTTGGTTTTTGAGGGGATGAAACCAGTGGAGGACACTGCAGCACAAGACCTGGATGGTCCCCTTCTCCCCGGTTGGCAGGACTTCATCCCCAGACAATGCTTATCTGCACTCTGCAATGCTCTTGATCAAAAGAAATAACAAAGAACATTAACATAAACAAGTACACTCTGCTTCAACACAACTCCATTTGCCTCAAATTTTAAAATGCATATAATTTTGTATATAATGATACACATGGAATTCATGTCTTTTTATGTTTTTTTCACAATAACTTAGAAATATCTATAACGCCTTTTTAATTTTATCAGCAGTACAAAGAAGCTGATTTGAATAGGAATAGTTTTCTAATCTTGAACCAGACTGAAGAGCAAAGAAACAGACATAAGTCTGGTAAGTGATAAAGAGTTATAAATGGGGGACCACTGGCCAGTGAGGAAAGTGAGATTTTCAAGAAATATTGTAAGCATTTGGCTACCTTCCAGAGGATAATGGCAGAGTGAGGATTTTTCTGTCTTCACCGGCCAGCTCCCAAATAATGACATGGAGACTTCTTATTAATTATGAAAGCTCAACCGAAGCTTAGACTTGTCCCGCTAGCTCTTGTAACTTAAATTAACCTACTTTTATTAATCGTGTTTTATCTTTCTTTCATCCTGCACCTCCTGTTTCCTCTCCATGTTTCCTGATGCCCTCACCCACCTATATTCATCTTCTCCTCTTCCTTTTCCTCCCCAGAAATCTTGCCTATACTTCTGCCAATTTAGCTTTTTATTATACCAATCATATAATACCTTAAGTTATTGTGGAATTGTCTTAACATGTACAGAATGGCAAAAGATTTTTTATGACATATCTTCCAGTTAACCCCAATTTATTTTTAAAGTATTTTGATGCTGTTATCTCATTTTTTATAAAAATATTTTAGTATAGGTTTACAACAAATACATGGAAAACATACACAGTAACCAAGCTGTTATGACCGCAGCTTTGCTCTTACCAAATGCACATAGACAAAGAAAAATACCAGAAAGAAATAAAACCAAAAAGTGTTATCAAAAAAGAAAAATATGCCCAGGGAGGGGATGGGGAGTTGTGGAGAAGAAAAAATGACCTGATGTGGTGGGAGGGGGAAGGGACCTTGAATGGGTATATACAGGGATAGAAAAAAAATCCAGAGGGAAAGCTGAACACAAAGTAATTTTATATGTAGCAAATTATTTGCATTATCACCCTTGATAATTCATGCTTATGATTTTTATTTTCTTTATAGTTATTGTTAACTTATCAGCATTTTAAATTCAATTTACTGTTTTTCTTGATAAATTAAAAAAAAGGAAAAATGTAATGGAGTAGTTAATTTTGTAATCTGGAAATGGCACCAAATGCTTAAGGACTTGACCTTGTGACTTTAAATTCTGCCCAATTCCTTGTTGGATTCTGTTGATTTTCCTGAGAAAGCAGGGCCAAGGATGGAAATGTTGCAGTCTTGCTCATCCAGGGGCCAAAGATGAACTACATGATGTCCTGTAAAACAACACTGCCTAGTGGGTCTCACAGCACCACTCACCTTCTTCTTTTATCTGGGGGAAACACTGCTAAAACTGTCCTTTTGTAAAATCAAACAAGGGGAGAAAAGCCTCAGATGGACAACATTAAAAGGGAATGCTTGACTTATTTGTGTGTGTGTGTGTGTGTGTGTGTGTACAAGTGTTTTTTTAATGTATGCATGAATGTGGATGCCAAAGACAAGCTTGATATCATCTCACCCACCTTGATGCCATCCACAGCCCTAGAACTTGCTGAGTAAGCTAGACTGGCTGGCCAATGATCCCCAACACCCGTCTCCACCTCTGGGTAGAAATTACAAGTGGATGCAGCCATAGCTGGCACTCTGCCATGGTTCTGGGAATTGAACCTGGGTCTCTATGCTTGTGTGCCAAAGCTCATACAGACTGAGATTTCTACCCAGACTAATGGCAAATTATCTTGTAATTATACTGTCTGTAGCTATGCATAGAGGTGTTGGCTCACTCAGCTGACACAGACACAGCTGCTTTGGGTACCCACGTACCACAGCCATGCAGATATTTAGACTCCATCTACAAAAATTAAAGAGATGACAGGAGCTTTTGGGAAGTGATAGAAGGAAATGGGTTACTTGGGCATCACCGTTCTTCAGTGACGTACAGAGGACGGAAAGGCTGATACCTTAAACAGAAGTGATAGGTGCTAAATTTGGAGCACTTGTGGAGATGGCAGCCTGTAGGGGTTATTCATTGATATTTGCATTCTTTCGGTTTTGTCATTTAATTTTTTTTAATCATTCCTGCCATGCACCAATGAACGCCACAAATTATATGCAGAGAGCTACAAAATTGCATATTTAAGTTGTTCCTAACTGAAAATTCTATTTCATATGTATATATATTTAAAATGTATATATATTTTAAACTAGAATATCCAATTACATATATTTGGAATTCAGATATATATGTGTATATGTTAATATATATTTGGGATGATTGTATTTTATTTTTCTTTGCTTTTGTTGTTCTGAGGGATTAAACACAGCATCTTACTTGTGTTAGGCAACCCTGCTACTGTTGAGCCCCTGGCAAAGCCTCTGCTTTATTCTTAGTATATGTTTCAACAATGTTTATTAAAACCTGTGTATTAGTGGTTTTTCTATTGCTGCGGTAACACAACGTGGCTGAGACATCTAATAGAAGGAAGGCTTTATTTGCAGTCATGATTGCAGAGGGAACGGGGAGGATGGTGGAGAGCCATGACAGCAGGCAGGCCAGGGCTGGAGCAGGAAGCAGAAAGCTTACGTCTTTAACTATAAACAGAAAGCAGAGAGTAAATTTGGAGTAGGGTGAAACATTAAACTCTCAAGGACCCCTCCCACCAGACACATACCAGCAGACCAAACCTCCTAAACCTTCCCTGAGGACACTACCAACTGGGGACCACTGTCCAAGTACATTAGCCTGTGGGAAACTTTGTTTCTGTTCACAGAGGCTCTTTAGTACGCAATATGAGGTCTAGATGCTCAGTCATGGCTGGGTCCTCTATTCCTTTGTGTTTTTGCCATGTTTTGAAAGTCCTTCAACTCTGGTATTACAAGATGGTACCCTTCAGTAATTACAAAATCCTGAAGACTTTTCATCTGGAAATCATTTTTCACTGTTATGGAACCAGACTTGGTGGAAGATTCCTCCCAAGCAGAAGGAGATGTCTTTAGAGAAGTAAAAAATAACATAATTTAGTAAGAAAATGTTTACTATTGGTGATAATCAGCAAGGTAATTAAAGTACAGGTACAAAGGATAATAGAATCTCTCAGCACTTACATGAAGATAAAATATATTTTTGTTGTTTGGGCTTTGTTTTGAAGAGAGAAAAAAGAAAAGTCATGAAATTGGGTAGAGAGGGAAGGGGAGGAACCTGGAGAAATTGGGAGAGGAAGGAACATGAAAGAATATAGTGTGTGTATAAGTTTTTAATTAATAAAGGGAAACAGTATGTGAAGAAATTCTGAAGCAAATGGAGCTCCTAGTGGTCACAGAGCTCTAGGCTGCTGGCTCTCTCTGTCTTAGCACACAGATACCAGGACCTGTCAGCTGATGGGGGCCTATACCCTGAATTTGGAAAAGTGGAATATAATTTATAGAAAAATAAAAAATCTTAGGGACTTACAAGAAAACAAAAAAATTATTAGAATAATAAGGTGACCTTTCTGACATGTCAAGCTGAAGTTGGTTTTGATGCAGAAATATACAAAAACCAGCCAGCACAGTAAAAGTGCCAACAGCAAATGCACAGGGAAAGATCCCGAGGGAAGAAAGATTTCAAGATAAAGGAAAATTGAGCAAAAATCCTAGACTTCATTTGGGGCTAGACTGTGAAGAAAAATCTCAGTTCAGTAGAGTCGAGTGAAGACAACAGGAATGTGTGTGCAGGGGTAGGGGAGAGGTTTGTTAAGCTGTGGGTATAGGGCTTATTTCCCTCATGAGGATTCCTCATTGTGGTGGGACTGGCCATGCTACATTAAAAGAAGACAGATTTTGAAGTTTGGTTTTACATTCTGTTGCTATTGTTGACTCAGAGCCCTCTGCATAGAGGAATCACATGTTGATCAGGTGGAATTTGAGGTAGACTTGAGGATCCAAGGCAGCTGCTCCCCCACCGGAATATAGGGTTGAGCAATGGGATTATCTGCCCAGCTCTCCCCAGGGAGAAGATTCCTCACTTATTTATTACTTTGTATAGTGACATAAATGTTTTTCTTGCTTGCAAATTATAAGCTCAAAGACTCTTTATTCTCTCTCTCTCTCTCTCTCTCTCTCTCTCTCTCTCTCTCTCTCTCTCACTCTCTCTCTCTCTCTCTTTCTCTCTCTCTCACACACACACACACACACACACATACACACAGCAACCATCAACTCTCATCCACCATGTACTTTTCATAGCATGTGGGAAGCATTTCTACATTGTAGCAAGACAAGCCTGCTCCAGAGATAACAGGGAGGGACTGACTGGAGTTGTTCCTTGTCATTGCACACAGGGTGTGATCCCCAGGGTGAAGGAATATCACCCAACAAACCTAAAAGAAGCAACAGTACGAAGAGATACTATCAACCTTATTGTGCCAAGAGCTTCAGGGTGCTTCAGTCTGGGAGAGTTATTGCTTCTGGACCTATCAGCAATGCAGGGAACGTCCAAGAGTTTATTATTTTGATAAAATGCTAAATTCACATTTTTAAAAATCCTGAAAGTTGAATCAGCAATGTATATGTTCATTCAAAATTCTTGGATCCATCCAATTTGTTTTTGTTTCTTTAGTCTTTAAAGCAGTGCTGATTATGTTTTACAATATTCCAAAGGCAGCCGTTTCCATCAGCAATCTCTCAGATGCTTTGAAATATGATCGAATGTTACTTTTCATTAGCAGAATGTTTCTACACTGAGTGCTTTCATTTTCAGCCAAAAGAAATTTCTTGTTGTGTGAATTCAGCAGAAATGATTTCATGATTTTAGTATGATGTGGGAATCTAGCTCATGCACAGAAACTGTGTCAACTTAATGTATTTGTCCTGTGGGGATTTGAGCTGAATGTGTTACTGGCTTGCCCTTGGCCAGGCTCACTCAGGCGTGGAGGATGGAGTCTTTGGCTGCTGGCTTGATGAGCAAGCACAGTGTTGGCTCCCCCTGCCTGGTTTGGTGTCACAGCATGATATGAACATTAGTAGAATGTGGAAGAAAGAAAAGGATAGGATGAAGACCAAAATAAAAGTAGTGGAAACCCACTGGAAAGAAGAACCAAATTGTCCTTATATGCTGTAGTGACCCATAGAAATATGCTTCCAAAATATCCCCTAAGTATGCACAAGTTTTAATAATACCCACAACATGTTCCACTATGGAGGAGAAAGGGAATGGCTACTGGCTGCAAAGTGAGTCTACACAGGGTTGGTGGCAAAGAATGCTGTTATCTAGAAGGAGGAAGCCATGGAAGATTTCCCTGACAATGTTGGTGAGGATCTGAGATCTAAAGGATGACATTCATGGAAAAAGAACTCTACGTATGAATATTTGCAAGGAAGTGAGTGTGCAGAAGAGGAGGATGAGCCAAGAGATTGAGGAGGTGCTTATGGTACAGTGCTGGACACTGGGTTTTGTCTGTGTTGACTGGAGCAGTTGCTCATTGTCATGACTTTTGCTTGGTCAGTGACTACAGTACTCTGAGGAAGAAAAGGCAGATTCTTCCAGATGGACTTTGAGGTCACTGCTGTTGCAGGTGTAATGTGACAACAGCAGCTTGAACCTGGCTGTTAGTGATGGACATGGTAAGAGGTATTCTCTGTGGAATGCACAGTGAAGGCTGAACTGTCTACATTGTCCAGCCAATCAGACATGGAGGGTGAGAAGCACAGACTGTACCTAGGATTCTCAAGTATAGTGGGATAGTGTGCAAATGGCCACCAGGTCACTCTGTGAAAGTAGAGTTGAGATGACTCAACATGATGCTGAACAGAGCTGTAAGAGTTCTGAGAGGGTTTTTTTATATCTTTTTTTTAAAAAAAAAAAAAATTCCCATATCCCCTACTGCTCTCTTCTCCGGCCCCTTCTCCCAGTCTTCCCCCAGCTTCCCTCCTTCATTCCCCAGAGAAGGCAAGGAATCCAAGGTGAATCAATTCAGTCTGGCATATCCAGTTGAGGTAGGGCTGAGTCCTTCTCCCAAGTATCAAGGCTGAGAAAGATGTTTTCCAGGTAGGCATGGACTTCGAAGAGCCAGTTCATGGACCTGGAATAGACTCCAGTGTGATTGCAAGAGGCTCCAGAAACGTTCCACTCCTTTGGACTGTCATCTACATTCAGGGGGTCCAGATCCATTCATTTCATGAAGGTTTATCAGCTGTTATTTCAGAGTCTACAAACTCCCAATAGCATGAGACTGCCTACTCTATGGATCTCTCCATCATGATTCTGATCCCTTTGCTCATATAATCTCTCCCTCTCTTCAGATGCACCAGTAGCTCAGCCCATTGTTTACCTAAGGATCTCTGAATCTGCTTTCATCAACTGCTGGATGAAGGTTCTATAATGGCAATTAGGGTGGTCATTCATATGATAATAGGGGAAGGCCAGTTTAGACACCTTCTCCACTATTGCTTGGAGTCTTAGCACATCCTGTGAGTTCTTGGGTGTTCCCTGGTATCAGATTTCTTTCAAATCCCACAATGGCTCCACTTATCAAGATATCTACTTCTTTGCTCACTCTCTCTCTCTCTTGCTCCCCAACTCCAACCCCTTGCTCTACCATTCCATTCTTCATGTTCTCTTCTCACCTTCCCATGCTCTTCCTCCATGATTCCAATTTACTCATCATAACTTCTCTATTTCCCCTTTTCAGGATGATTTATGGATGTCTCTCTTAACTTTCCTGTTACCTAACTACTGGAGATGGTCTGGATTCTAGTCTGGTTATCCTTTGCATTATTTTTAAATCCATTTATGAGTGAAGACATACCATGTTTGTCTTTTTGGGTGTGTGTTATCTCACTAGGGATGATATTTTCCAGATCTATCCATTTTTGCTTGCAAATTTCATGATGTCTTTTTTTCTGCTAAGTAGAACTTCATTGTGTAAATGTGCCACAATTTATTAATTCATTCTTCAGTTAAGGGGCATCTAGGTTGTTTCCAGGTTCTGGCTATTCCAAATAATGCTGTTATGAACATAGTTGAGGTAAGAATGTGTATCCCTTGGGTACATGCCCAATAGTGTTATTGCTGGGTCATTGGGTAGATTGAATCCCAATTTTCTGAGGAGCTGCCATACTAAGTTGCAAAGTGGCTGTACAAGTTTATACTTCCACCAGCAATCGAGGTGTGTTTCCCTTGCTCCACATCCCCTTCAGCACAGGCTGTCATCTGTGTTTTTGATCTTAGCCAGTCTGACCGGTGTAAGGTGGTATCTCAAAGTTGTTTTGATTTTCATTTCTCTGATGGCTAAGGATGTTGAGCAGTTCTTCTTTTATTATTTAAAAAGTTTTTTCTCATATCTACCACTGCTCCCCTTCCCTCCTCCCAGTCCTCCCTCAGCTTCCTTCCCCATTCATTCTCCAAGGAGGGCAAGGAATCCAAAGATGACTCAGTTCAGTCTAGCATATCCACTTGAGGTAGGTCTGAGTCCTTCCCCCCAGTATCAAGGCTAAGTAAGGCATTCCTCTGTATGGAATGGGCTCCGAGAAACCAGTTCATGCACCAGGAATATACTCTGGTTTTACTGCAAGAGGCTCCACAAACTGCCCACACCATTTAACCTTCATCTACATGTGGAAGATTTAGTTCCTTTCCATGAAGGTTCCTTGGGTATCATTTCAGAGTCAGTGAGCTCCCAATAGCTCAGGTTAGCCATCTCTGTGGGCCTCCTCCTCATGTGTCTCTCTCCTATCTCTCTGTTCAGCTGGACCATAAGCTTGACCTGGTGCTTAGCTATTGATCTCTGCTTCTGCCTCCATCTGTTGCTAGATGAGGGTTCTTAGCACAGTAGGCATCTTGTCAGTCTCATAATCTGTTGAGCAGTTCAAGTGTCTTCTAGTCATTTGGATTTGTCCTGATGAGAATTCTCTGTTTAGCTCTGTACCCTATTTTCCAATTGGGTTCTGAGATTTTTTTGACCTCTAGTTTATTGAGTTCTCTATATATTTTAGAGATCAGTCCTCTGCTCTATGTAGGATTGGTGCAGATATTTTACCATTCTGTAGGTTGTCATTTTGTCTTGTTGACCTTGTCCTTTACCTTACAGAAGCAGGACTCACTGTTTTCCCCAGATGCCCCAATCTCTGCAGGTAGCCATGGATGCTTGTGTAATTCTCTGCGTTGTGGCTTTTTGTACATAAATGTCTTTAATTAATAGACTTAATAATGACCTTACATGTTTCTCATCAGTTATTTGCAAGAAGACAGAGGATTTCTCTGTCTTGTCTTTAATAAAATATTTGGTAAATGAATGACCAAATGAACAAAATTTCACCAAATACACTGGGTGTTCTATATTGGGGAGCCATTCACCTCAGAGATGCACATAAGTTTTATTAAAGAAAATAACCGGGGGCTGGAGAGATGGCTCAGTGGTTAAGAGCACCGTCTGCTCTTCCAGAGGACCCGGGTTCGATTCCCAGCACCCATATGGCAGCTAACAACTGTCTGTAGTTCCAGTTCCAGGCAAACACCAAGGCAAATAAATAAATAAATAAAGTTTAAAAAAAAAAAAAAGAAAATAACCGAAAGCTCTTACATAAAGAGCTATTTCCTTTACCTTTTAAAACCAATATTATGAACCTTATTTCAGAGCAGGAAGAAAGGATGTGTCCCAGGAAGAGTCCAGCTTCACGGCTAGTTCCGATGGATCGATTCCAGAGCCTACTTCTAAATACTATCTGTGTGGCTCTAAGCCAATTATTTAGGACAGTGGTGTGTCATTTTAAATTAGTTTACCTTCCTCTGCCCTTCCTTTTAATCTGTTTTTGTTGTCCTTCAAGGCAGAGTGATTTTCAGGGGAATGGTGCTGTATTCATTATCTAATTAGAATTGTTCCATCTAACAAGTGGATGGCGGCAGGCATCCAAACACCTGGTCACACCTCTGTGCCAGCTCTGTGGCAGCTCTGGGCCAGCTCTGTGAAGTGGGTGGGAATAAAGACACATGCAGCAGTGGACTCATGAGAGAACCTCAGAAGGAGCTAAACTTAAAAAAGAAAAAACCAACAGCATGTTCCTTGTTCATGGCTATTGCGAATCTTTAAACATCAGCTTGCATTAATAGTTTAATATGTCTGTTCCTACATTGTACTATGTAGTTTACACTAATAGTCCAAGCCTTCAAAGCAAAGGAATTTAAATTTGCTGTTTTCAAACAATCACATTATTTTGTCATTCCTTAGTATCTAAGTTACAAGTTTTATGATGTCTGACTATCAGAAAATTATATAAGCATACAAAAAATTGTATGATAAATAGTACTTTATATTAAATAATGAATTATCTTATTTTTGAATATGGTAAATGAAAAATATTTAATAAATAACCCTTTCTGAATTTTTTCAGTTCTGCAAACACATATCCTGCAGAGGGCTTTCTACAGAACATCTCACACCTACTCCATGCTCTCACATCATCCCTAAGGACATCTCATACCCACCCCTTGCTCAGGCAGCATCCTTTGCATTCGAGGATGTCCCCACCGCACCTAGCTCTATGTCCCTACATTGAGTCACTGAACAGCTTCCTTGAATATCTGTATATCTCCTAATACTCAGATGTGCTTCTTATACTGTTAAAAGAAAGACTTTATATAGAGTGAGAATTCATTAGAGCATTAAAGATGTAAGGCCAAGGCAGCACTGCATGGAGGGTGACTTTGAGCTAGACTCCAATTGGACAACAAGAGTTTATAAGCAGGGACCAGCAAGATTGCTCAATGGTTAAGAGCACTTGTTGCTTATACACAGGGCCCAGTTTTGATTCCCAGCATCTACATGGTTGTTCACAACCATCCTTAACTCTAATTCCATGGGACCTGATAACCTTTTCCGATGCCCTCCATGGGCATCAGGCATGCATGTTGTGCACATAAATAAATGCAAGCAAAACACCTATACATGTAACATAAAATTCATTTGGAGAATTCATAGGCAGAATGTGGAAGGCAGCTCACTTTGCATGGTAAACACTGAGAAGGTTTAGGCCATGGTTTCTCATGGAGAAGTCTATAGTTTCTCCATCTTCCTTCTGGAGCTTTGGTTTACCTTCACAGAAACCTGAATCTATCTCAGTCTAATGACTGTCAGACAATATTTTTAACCCATATAAGTTCAGAAATTCCTTGTTAGGTATAATTTATTTACTTAAAGATTGTGTGTGTGTGTGTGTGTGTGTGTGTGTGTGTGTGTGTGTGTGTGTGTAAATACACACAGAGGTGTCCTGAATATATGTATGTATGTCACCACATGTGTACAGATGCTCACAAAAGCCAGAAGAGAATGTTAGATACCCTGGACCTAGAGTTATAGGTGGTTTTAAGCCACTCCACGTGGATGCTGGGAAAACAAGCTAAGATCCTCTGAAAGAATAGCAAGTGCTTTTAACCACTGAGCTGTTTCTCTAGCCTGCCCCCTTCAGGATGTTATTGAAATCTCAGGTAGGTGCTGTTTTACAGTCAAGTATGCTTTTGTCTCTTGAGGAGTGGATAGTTTCCCTTCTCTGTATCCTCCAGTAGTTGGGAGTACTGTACATTATCGTATGTCTTTCACAAGGAACAAGTATAGTTTTGTTTGTAGATGTCCATTTCTTCCCTAGAAAGCTGGAGTCAGCAAGTGGGAAAGCCTTGATGCAGTGCCCCTTCTGAGCTGTGTTGACCAAGATCCCTCTACTGAGCCCAGTAAAGGGATAAGAATTCAAAAGCAATGTGCACACCACTCCAGACCCTGCTCATGAGGAGTGTCCCTGTCTCTCCCTGACTGCTCTCTGGGCAAAGCCATCTGATGGCTTCATAGATTTGTTTACAAGTGGAACCTCTCATTCCTTGAGAGAATGTCAACAACAACAGATCCAAAATACTTTTTAAAAAATTAATTGGGTAATCTTCGTATCCGGGGCTAGTGAGTGGGCAGCTGTGCTGGGAGGTCTGGAGTCAGACTTCCTGGCTTCCCAGAGGGTGTGTCAATGACTCCCCTTCTCACACCCTCATCTCCAGTGAGTACACTGTAAAGCATTCAGAACTCCTGTAGTGCCCTGCACATGAAACTGCTGTTCCTGCTGCTACTATTATTATTAGTTAATAGTCAGAATTAAATGTTACAGACAATGTTTCATGCCCTACTGGAGAGCCTATATTGATTCAGTGAACTGGAGTCAGTTAAAATGTACCCTTTACTTTCAAGTAGGAATTAACCCAGATGCATGCCTATAATCCATACCACCTGTGAGACTGGGCAGGGAGCTCATGAGCTGAAGGCCAGCATGGAATGCACCACTAGACACACTCTTCTCCCATCTTGTAGTTACAAAAGGCTAATATGGGTAGCATGCTAGTAATACAGTGATCCTGGACATATTTTACATAAGCAAGGGAAGTGCCATTACAAGAATAACTTACCAACCATTTCTTGAGTCCTTCGGAAAGGCCAGCCCATAATATGTCTCAGGTAGAATCTGTGTAATAAGCAAGGTCCAGAACCTGTTGGTCTATTTTTCTTTCTTTCTTTTTTTTTTTTTTTTTTAGTGAAAAAAAAAAACTATTTGAAGGTCAAGGAAGCATTAGGCTTTTGTTGGTTCCTCCCTTCCTCTGCCAGTTGCTATTTCTGGTTTCTGCCTGAAGGCACTGGAAAAGAGTGAGGGGCCAGGGTGAGGCTGGGGTTGTGGTTTGGGCTAGATTCAAAGCAAATGTTCAGAAGGCTACCAGTGAGAGCCTCACAGGGCTCTCTTTGAACAGTCTGAGCTCTCAGACTGCACAGGCAGGCCTTCAGGAGCAACAGGCTGCAAAACCACAGAGAATGCTTCAGTTCTGGCCCTGCTGTACAACTTCCTTGCAGAGTAGGAGGATGGAAAGGGCTGAGGGATGCAATAATGGTACCTGTTACAATGTACCGCTCTCTTTCATTCATTCATGTCACAAACACATAATGAACATCTTCTCTATACCTCTCACTGTGTGTGGAGATGGAAATGTCCCAGCTCTTCACTGCGAAGTCTAGCAAAGAAGCTTTTTCCTGAACTTAAGTGCCAACTCCAATCAAGGAGATGTCCTTTGACTAGGCAATCGGGCTTCAGGCTAAGTATGTTGTTTACATACATCAGAACATCCTATTCTATTCCATAAATACACACTTGGGACCAAGCCAAACGAGCCAAGTTTTGTCAGCAGAACCCCCCACATGATAGAAAGACAAAACAAATTCTGACAAATTTTCCTCTGATGATCTTATGTTCCAAGATACATAAATGCATGAACACACATTTAAACACACATACAAATTAATTAAAAGTTATAAAATCAAAAATAAAAAAGATAATTCATACTCCTAAAGCCCACAAGTGCTGGGTGGAGGCTGAGCTGATCACTACCTAGTTCCCTCATTCCTGTAGATATAGCCAGGCTGAACCAGGAAAAGTCCAGGGCATGAACAGGAGGCAGAGAAGGTGTTGTGGTCACAGAGGAAGAAAGCACATCCTACAGACCACTGCAGCCATATCCTCAGGGGCGAGTTCTCCCCAAAGAGTGAACACAGACTTCCAGAGAGGCAGAGACACTGTTGTGGTCACTACGGTAGTTTAGCAATCTGGTACCTAGTGCCATAGCCAGGATTTCTTAAAAAATTGTCTGTCTCCTGGACCAGCACTAGCATGATCTCATTGGTTGTTATTTAAAACATCTAATGCAGTCATAATTCTCTGGAGGTGGGTCCTGGTGTTTTGAGCTCCTGATCTTCTTATGGATTGTGAAGCTGGGACATCAGAGCTGGAAGCTATGAAAGAGGCTAAGGCTTCTAAGCAGAGGGCTACAGGGCACAGTGCCTGAGGCTTGATCTGCTGGCTAATTGCTACCTGCCTGGGTTGTACAGCTCTGCTCATAGAGCTTGGGAGACTTACTTTCCAATGTCAAGCAGCAGTGATGTCAGAAAACTTCTTAAGGAGTCACTGAACTGCTGACTCCCCACTGACACAAGAATTGTGGGTACCCATGAGGAGATGAAACCTATGTCTCCTTGAGTCTCCCCAAGTGCCCCCTTTGGGCAGTACTTTCCCCATCCCTGCTAGACCTTGGAGGACCTTATGCTTCAGGAAAGAAAAGGGTCCTGGCAGGAATGGGGGACTGGGTCAGCCTCCCTGTTACACCAAGTTGTTTGCTCAGCTGCATTGCTTTAGCAACTGCTGTAGATGGATTGTTGTAGTGACAACATGGGCAGGAACTGAGGTTGTGTTAAATGGATCCAGAGATGACTGAGAAGCAAAAGAGAAGCTGGACATGGAAAAGGTCACGTGGTGAAGAGACATGTGGCAAATAAAGTTGGCAGAACTTGCTGATTGCAGATGTCTATGGTGTATCAAGGAGCGCATCCTAGTGTTAGTCTGAGTAATGGGAGAGCCAGGGTGACACAGTTAGTGTAGAGAAGGTCTAGTTTGTCAGTTTCCTGTCACTATGACACGTTACCTGCAGAAGCCAACTGATAAGGAGGAGTGAAGGTCACTGTTGTATGTGTTGGTCCATAGATGGCTGGCTTCATTGCGTTGGAGTCTGTGGTGAGGTGAAACAGCTTCGTGGAAGCATATTAGGTACTAGATTCAGATTCTTCAGGATAGGACAGCTTTTAGAGTTATCTCTGTATCTTGCCACTTACCAATACCCTTGACATTTAATATGTTTCTTATTTGGCAATGTAGTTACACTTTGTTTACATTTTGCTCTATTTCTCCTGGACACTACTTGATTATAAAGCAAAAAGGGGAAAGTGTGGCAGGATTCACTCTGTCCTTGAATTTGGGCTGTCTGGCCCAAAAGAGACAGTGCTTTTTTTTTTTTTTTTTTTTTACCTACTTATGTGACCAGATATAAGATGAGCGACAGGGGGTCTGGAGCCCATTTTGGTATGATTGGATACCTGATGGCCAAGAAAACCACTCCTTGACAGGACAGAGGACTGCTTTAGCTGTTTACTCGATTCTGTGTTTGTGAGTGTATCTTCCCAATTTATATCTTAGTAAATTCTGTTTACCCATTTATTAAACTTACCTGGTTTAATCTAACAAAGGGAGTAGCTTACTTCATAGGAGGTAGGAAAGAAAAAATGGAGTTTCAATGTCCCCTTCATAATTGCATCATAGTAACCTACCTTATCACCAACAGACTTCTTCTAAAAGATCCTACCTCCCATAGGGTCATGGCCAGGAACCAAGCCTTCAACTCATGGCTTTTCTATATTTTTCAGAACCAAATTATAGTGCAAGAAGAAAATAATAATTTTATGCAGAAAATATGGGACATTCCTTTTGGCCATGTTGTAAAATATCTTAAGGAGCCACTGGGTACAAATTTGTGCCAGGAAGCTGACTATGAGTGATATCTTAAAGAGATGTCTGGGATTAGACCAAAGATTTGAGGGCATTTTACTAATGGCATTGTGCCAACCATGGTTGCCAGTGTAATTACTTACCTGGAAATCTAGAAGGTAAAGCAAGTCTATAGAAGCCAAGACATGGAGGTGGGGGACAGAAGAGTCACAGGGGTGCTCAGTGTAAAAGGACAATGAAAAATGACACAGAAAGATGCCAGGAGGCGGCTAGTAGATTGCAGAGCTTGGCAGGGGAGAGTGCCCGAATATGTAGATGTGCCAGGGTGAACTTGGGAAAGCTGGAACGGAAGAGCAATCCAGCAATTTGAGATTGCCAGCTTGTATACTCCCATGTGCTCAGGAGTCCAGTTCTGGTTGTGGTGGACATCACCAATTTAGCAAATGTCTAAGAGCTAAGGGTCAGATCGGGTTACAGATCTTGAGATATCTTAGAATCAGAGATGAAGCTATGTACCAGAGAGGGCTCCAGGATAGTTATGCTGAAACAGATGCCCAGATCTGCTTCTGCCAAGGTGAAAGATAGAACCTGGTGATCTGGGCTTTGCTTGGGACCCAGTCTTTTACAACTGGCTCATTTTGGTTTGGTTTTGACAGTAATCTTTAGACAAGTTTAATTTAAGGGCAGAATCAATGGTTTCCTTTTAAATGAATGACTATGGAAGACATTTAGATAAGCAAAAATGTTTGTACCCCAGCCCTCAGTTGTATACATAAATGAGCTACGGGGTTGTCTGAAAAGTCTGTCTGTAAGCCTTATGTCAGAGAGAGTGTCTGTATTTGCCAATAGTCACCCATTCCAAACTCTCAACTTTAGTAGCATTACTGTTTGAGAAATAATGCCTTCTGCCTAGAGACAAAGAATTCATGTAATGACTATGGCAACGAGCACTATGATATATAAACACATATGCATGCACACATGCATGCACAAACACATAAGCACATACCTATCAGCCATCCTTGTCTCTTACAGAGCACTTGTTTATCTTTCCTCTGTTTGACATCATGTTTTCTCCTTTCTATTCATCTTCAGGTACTGCCTTGACCCCAGAAACAATGTGGAACAGGCATCATAGGCACATGCTACAAATTTGTTGGCAAAGGCCATTTTCCCTTTATACTTAAGGTCAAATCCACGGTCAGTGTTAGTAGACCTTCCCTTCAGACACCCATGGGGAGATTCTTATTTTCTGTTTTCTAGGTTCTGGTGACTTCAGATGCTCCTTAACAATCTAGGCCTCATCTCAGCAAGGATGTCCCTACCCTGAATTTTCTCCTCAGGGCACTTGACACGGCATTTAGAAGTTACCCTCATCCATGATAATCTCATGTTAAAATCCTAAAGTCGATCATAACAGTGACATAATGAAGTCCCAGTCATGGGCTTCCAGTGGGTGAAAGGGTCACAATTCAGTAACTACAATAAATGATAGGGTGCAACTTCTGACACTTCTAGGGAATACATACAATCTCACAGCAATCTCTGTGATCCTTTGGTCCTTACTATTTTAAGATGTTCTGAGAACAAGAAAAATAGTCTTCCCCAGGGAACAGCACACTGATTGGTTATCTAGAACCAAATGTTCATCCCTCAAAATAGACATACAAGTTACATTATACAGATTAAATGTATTTCTATATTTAGAAATATATATGAGTATATATATATATGTGAGTGTGTATGTATGAGTTTGTGTGTGTGTGTGTGTGTGTGTGTGTGTGTGTGTGTGTAACAACAAGAAGAAAAAGAGGCCATGAATTTGAAAGAGAGCAAAGAGGGTTATACTGGCAGCTTTGGAGAGAGGAAAGAAAAGGGGTAAATGGTGTAATTACAATATAATCTCAAAAAGTAACAAACCATTAATATTAAAATAATGGTAAATGAGTAAGATGCACGTTGGTTACCAGGCAGTTATTTCCACATTGAACTTCATCTAGATCCACCATCATGGCTTGTAAACCATAATTATATAAATGTTCCTTGAAGAGGAGTGAACCTTTTGATTGTCAAGCTCTTTGGTTTGATTTAATCTGTTTTTAGTGGTGCTGTGACTTGAAGCCAGATCTCCCACATGGTAGCCAAGTACTCTGCCACTGAGGTATGCCCACAGCCATCTGTTCCAAGTGTCTTCTTCATTTCATCTGGACCTTCTACTTCTCAGTCTTCAGAACGTCAGGCACTGGGTCACGTCACAGTGACCTGTGAGTTTCTTTAGAGCTACCCTATTACACGAATTCTATTTTGTATTATAATAAAAACCTGGAGTCACTTATTGAGGAAAAACTGAAATATCAGAGAGACAGCAAATAAGGCACAGCCAATTTTGACCCACTCAGCTCTTTAGGCAGAATGGGGTTGGTCTTGTCTCCAGGATCCCTAGATTGACTAGGACTTGCAGGCAAAGGGAAGAATGTATGCCTTCTGCCTTATCGTTCTTTCCCCTCCCAGTTATCTCAATTCCTTGTTCAGCTTTCCTAGGATTAAAAGTGTGTACCACCACCTCTGGCCTTGAACTCACAGAGATCCATACATCTTGAGTGATGAGATTGAAGGCATGGTTTGCCACTCCCTGACCTCCAGGGCTTAGCTCTGTGAGTGGCTCTGTTCTCTGATATTCCAGACTATTTTTATTAAATATAAAACATATCTTCACACTACCCTCAAGACCTCTCTTTTGGTTGTCTTTATGCTGCAATCAAATATATCTTTTACTTAAATCTGTCTTAGTACTTCTGCCTCTAAAAGAAAGTTAATTTTTTGATTGCTCTGGATTCCTTTTCTTATTGGTTTGCCGGCATATTTAAGGTATGCCATATACATTTCTATTTTACATGTGGTTTCAACTTGCTCATTTAATTTACAAAACATTCTTAGAAACTTTCATGGGTGCTCCTACTGCAACACAGTCAAGGCTGTTTGCTGACTCAACTGGGCTTTCCAAATATATGAGTCAGCTTTCAATTTGGCTGGGAGAAAGAAAGCTAGTAATCAGAGGCTTCAACAAATGGGAATGTGTTTGCTTTACATAAAAAAGTCAGGAGAACAAGGATCTTGTCCATGGTCTGGCGTGTGAGTGACTTAAGGTTGATACCTCCAGGAGTCTGCTGGCTTTCCAGACAATCATTGAGAGTCCTGCAGATACCACCACCTCATCTGAGCATAGGGAGCAAGAAGTTGTAAGTGTCCCACGAACCACACCTGCTGTTCTTTCTTAGGAAATTACAAGTTTCAAGATGGCCCTTCCTTTGCCAACCACTAATCTGCCTCCCTGCCATATCCAATCACAGGACAGCCTGGGAAAACAAACACAGGGGGTTTTACCCTGCCTTTTCTTTGTGTGTATGTGTTGGGGGTAGTGCAGACACCCATGGAGAGAGGGATAGGAAAGTCTTGACTAACAATAAATCAGCCTTGTGCATTCAACCAGTTATTTCCAGGTCTTAGCAGGGCCTTCGCCCTACCACCACACACAGGCATCTCATCTGACTCAACGAAAATAGCTATTAGCTTAGTAATCAGCCATTAACCCTAAAGTAGATAAGCCACGTAAGTCTCAAACTGTAGTTTCCCTCATTATAGGGGTGAACCTTCTTGCAAAGCAGCACTGTAGGTACCACTGGGGCACAGAGCCCTGCTGCTGTCATCCTAAGACTGTGATCCACATAGAGAAAGCAGTCAATTAGATGGGGAAATGTCTTGTTTTGGAGGGGATGCTAACAGACATTTGATGCCAGACTTCATGTAGCACACAGAGAACCTCTTGCTGAGGGCCTGGGTAAGGTACTTGTGCCTCTCTTGGAGGGAAAATTCACTCCACACTTTCAGTATGCTGGAGCGGGAAATCAGTATTTACCCAGGTAAACACTTGTTAGGTAGCAGAACTGAATCCCATTGAGGTGTGGCCAGCGTTTGGGAGAGCCCAATGCAGAAGTGATTCGCTCTCTTGGCAGCGTGCTCCCGGAAAAGCCCCCCTCCTCTGTTCCTCTGCATGTCTCTGTCCCTTTTTATCCCACCAGAATTGCCTTTGTACCAGAAGAGTTTCTTGAATAATAAATATTACCAGATTATATTGAAAAGCAGTGAGAATCATTCTGCTATATTATACTCCTTTGGGTCTCAATTCAGTGGAATGCGGTGGTAGAAATGAAGGGAGAAACTGAAAAATTATACAGTTAGTACCTCATCTACCTTATTAATGCAAAATCAGTTTATGGAAACATTAATATTATTTATGAAAGGAAATTTTATGTTTAAATCTGAACTTGGCTCATGGCCACGTAAGTGCAGCATTGGGTTTTAGCTGGGTTCTCCTTGGGTACATTCTTGCAGGCTCTTCCTTCTTATTAATATTAAATGTATCACAATTGCTCACTCAAACAAACATATGTACAGTATTGACATGCTCCAATGGAAGAGCACAGGAGTGAAAACTTCAGACTGCTTATTTATTATCTAATTTCTGTTTCCTTTGAAAACTGGGATATTTGTTCTCTGCTCTAGAGATGTGATATATCTGTTCACACAAGTGTATGCTTCGTCATCCTAAGAGGACAAATTTCAAAACATTCCTTTGTAAATCATAAGGGAACCAGTTCTTCCTGGAATCCAAGCCTCAATATACCTTGCCTCCCCTCTTCCCTTCCTCTGCTCCTGTCTACTCAGTGTCTAGGGCCTCCGAAAGGCCATCTTCCTAGCACAGTTGTGACATCTGAGAGCTGATCCTGGCTCACCTCTTACTTAAGGCCTCAACCTTCTTTCCCACTCCATCCTGGAGATACCTAATTCTTTTCCTCCAGTGTCCCCATCTGTCCTCTGTCAACGCAAGAACCCCCAAGTGAATGGAAGGGCGCCTTTCATTTGGTTTAAAGCATTAATCCAGGCCTCTCATTTCTTGTTTGAATAGTGAAGCCATCATTTATTCTCATTAGCATTAACAATTATTTAATCCCTGATTAAATTCTCAGCTCTTCTCTACACTTGAACGGTTCCTTTGTTCTGGAAGTATTACAGGTGAGTCATCTGCTTTTTACCTGACATTAAGATTCTCCATTGGTCCTGCACCGCATAGTCACAGGGAGATATTTATGTTCAAATTAATTGCCTCCTGGAGTGGGTTCCAGGCATGGGCCTGTCTTTTCGCTATGCCAGGCACCTCTGTTGTGCACCCTGATTCAGGATCTAGTGAAGACCCAGAAATGCTTCATTTTGTCTGTACAAACGCTAACCCAGAGGCAGAGGGTGTGTCTTCATTGCACCTCCTCCTAACAGCCTGCCCTAAAGCATTGTGAAAGTGTAGCTTTACACACCATACCTTCCAGCATGTTTAACGGGATTTTCTCATTACTTTCCTTACTACAACAAGCCATAGTAAGAGTCGAATGCAAAGTCGGGTATGATTTTGTGCAGTGGACTTGTGAGCAAGTTGGCCTTTATTTAAGGAATGATGTAATCAAGCAGAAAGCAGGCCCTGGGAAGGGGAGGGGAGCTTTTCACACAGAGAGCTACGTAGAAGCCTTTGTTCCTCTACTGTGCATCAGCTTCCTTTTGGGGGAGATTTGAAATAGGATTCTGGAATAATCCAAGCTATGAGACATACATTGCTGACTTGTATTTTAAAGAGGCAGAAAAGAATGAACATTAATGTAGTATTTATCACAAGGAATAAGGCTTTCAAGTAGACCTGAGAATTGATTGTATGGTTACACCTCTCACTTTCTCTTTCTGGAGCCCCGGCCCCAAGCCATTTATATGGGAATCATCATGAGTATGGCATTAACACAGCTGGGGTGCTGATCCCTGTGTTCAAGTTACATTTTAGTCTGGGAAGCTGCTCTTTAATAAAGTGCTGACCTGGTGATCATAAGACCACAGGCTTAACCCTCAGCACCACTAACAAGAAAATGGCCATGTTTCAGGAATTTTTTTGTATTATCACTCTCCTGGGTACTTATGTTAATTTTTTTTTCACAAACCACTCCCATGAAATTTTTATACCAGAAGTATATTACATTATGTATATGTGATGTGTATACATATGTAAATTTAACATCTTGCCAGGAACCAGGATCTGACCGTAGGACTGCATTGTTATAACCAAGAATGCATAGTTTAAGATATGGAACCCAAAAGCTTAGACTTGCCACACCACTCATTCTCAACCTGTGGATCACCTTGACCCTTTCAGAGGGGTGATCTAAGACCATAAGAAAGCACAAATGTTCATATTATGATTCATGACAGTAGAAAATTGCAGTTATGAAGTAGCAATGGAGGTAATTTTCTGGTTGGTGTCACTACAACAATAAGAACTGTATTAAAGAATTACAGCATTAGGCAGCCTGAGAACCACTGCCCTAGAGAGTATCCATGCAAAGGGACATACTAGGCAAGACCTAAAACTGCCAAGTACAATATGCCCCCAGAGATGGGCTTTTTCCCATTTTTCTGAGACATTCACCACTCAGTCATCACCAACTTTCTAGACACATATTTTTTCTTTGGAGGCTTTAGTGTGCTCAGCAGATCAGAGTCAAGCTGTCAAATCTAGATATGTTTCATTTTCTTTTAGATGACAAACTATGGATTTGTATCCTTATTGGGCTTACTCTTTTTGAGCAACTTTCTGTACCAAATTTGGGTGGGTTTTCAAGGTGTCACTTGCATGGGTTGTAGGAGGGGACAGTACATTTACATAAAGGCAGCACCCTGACATCCAAAAATAATGTAGGGCAGCTATGGACCTTCCTCACTAAATGGGAGGGGCAGAATAATGAAGTGATTGAGTTAGGAACAAAAATTGCATTTTAATGTAAGGGTAGGAGTGCAGGACATTATATGTTTTTGTTCCTGTAAAATTATCATCTGTACTTGGAACAATTCTTGACATATCATAGGTTTTCAGCAGTATTTGATGAATGAATGATTATCTATTATTCAGCAGGATGGTTCATGGAAAGTGTTCAGTGCAGGGTACAGGTAATGAGGGGACCCATTTTATAATCTAAACATCAAAGGAGCATCTGAGGCTCTCCTGTGTCCTTTTGACCTTGGTGTCTTCAGATCTCAGTGATGATGCTAGGAAAATAGATGGGTAAAGGAGTGGAAGGAATCGGGGTCATCAGGAAGAAAGAGAAACCCAACTGCTGAGAATGCTCAGAAATCAAGTGAAGGACCCATAAAGGGAACATTGGGTGGGTGGGCAACTTGAAGTAATTAGTGTCCTTAAAAGTATTTTTGGTGGTGTTTTGCAATTTCTTCAAAAAGCTGGTGAGGGAAAAAAAGCAACACGAAGAGCTTGTCAATGCATCTTAGAGGTTTATCTTTAAAGGGGAAATGAGAAATGCAAAGACAGGAGTCTGGGTTAGGCTGGGGGACAGGCCCACTTGCTGATAAGAATGAGGCTTTAGGGGAAAAGCAGTGACTCGAAAGTGGTACAGATTGAGCTATGATGTGTGGCCTGGAATCCTCTAGGCAGAAAGAATTGAAAAACAATGTGATGGTCCAGGTCTAGGTGATTCTCTAATGCCTGCACATGGATCTAAAATGTGTTTTCCTTGTAAGCTGTGGAATTTGCCTATCAAATTTGATCAGAGTACATTTCAAATGCATAATTTAAAGTGATTCTGTTCTGTCTAGTCCAGTTCACTCACAAACTGATTTTGATGCTAGGCACATCTTTTTCTCATCAGCATCCTTTATTGTAACGATTGCCATACGAATCCTTGAAGTACGGAAACCATCCCTTATAACAATTACAGAATTTCAATGTTCCTGTCAGGAAAGTGACTCCCAATGCCACCTGACTACAGGAACCTCAACATTGCCTGGCTCTGCTTTTTCCCAGTGTAAAGATGATTTTGAGTTCCCTCATCATTATAGTACATAAAATAATGTGACGAAAAGAAAGAAAAATATCTTTGTTAGTTGTCAAATGGAGTATCTATTCTCTAAGATTCTTCAAAAGTCATCACCTCTATAATACATCTATCAAGTTTGTATTGATTTTCAAGTATCTTCTGGTTCTCCTCATGATGACTTTAGTGATCAGATTCATCGTGGTCTATCTATGTCCACTTTGGAAGTGTTTTTCTTTTATATATTTATGTCTCTGCGTTTTAGAGGCCTTAAATAGATTATTATTTTATAGATGGTCTACAAAGCCCCCAGAACATTAGGATTTGTATTAGTTTATCCTAGCATAAAGTCAGATTGGAAACTCTAAGTTACTTATTTCTGTCATTGACAGCCTCAGATGAAGTTGGTCTTATTTTGTTTGTAATCTGGAGACGTGTGGATAAAGTTCACCATATTGGAAGCATCAGGTTGGATAGTGGCAAGAAAAAGAGAAACTGGTTCTCACCAAGGGAATGTGTTTCCTCTTAGAACTCATCTGATTGGATACTGAGAACACCAAGTGATATAAATGTAAACCACATGTTACTTCTTCAGGAAAGAACATTATTCATGTGAGTCAAAAAATGACAGTCAAATGCATGGCTTGTGGGTCTTTATGTTACATGGTACAATGGGTGAGTCTGACGGGTTTTCCAAGAAGCATATGGTGGTAGTTTGAATGTAGTTGGCCTCCATATTCTCATAAGCAGTGACACCTTTAGTAGGTATGGCTTTGCTGGAGTAGGTATGAACTTGTTGTGGGAAGTGTGTCACTGTGAGGGCAGACTTTGGGGTTTGCTGTGCTTAGGATACCACCCAGGGTCACAGTCAACTTCTTGTTGCCTGCAAGATGTAAGACTCTTAGCTTCTTCAGCATCATGTCTGCCTGCATGCTGCCATGCTACTCTCCATGGTGACAATGGACTGAACCTTTGAAACTCTAAGCAAGTCCCCTCATTAAATGTTTTTTTTTATAAGAGTTGCTGTGGTCATGGTGTCTCTTCATATCAGTGGAAACCCTGAGTAAGACACAGATGTTCTGATGTGATGAGTTAAGTGGGCACTTTTGATGAAATGCTGCACATGTGGGAGTGAGAAGAGCAAGAGAACAGCACAGAGAGTAAGTGTGGACAGTAGTGGAGGTACGGAGTCAAGCTCAGTCACAGGATGACTGAAGTAGCATAGCCATCCAGCTGATTGAACTGAGGGAAAAACACTGGACTTCTGGACCCTGCATATATTGATCACTGTAATCCTAACAGCTGTGGAAGAAAGAAGAGAAGATGGGAATGAGTGATGGAATAAAGAACCAGAAAATAAAGATGTTTCCATCCTATGAGCAATCACTGCAGAAGTTGTAGTGGAAACTATGAGACAGGACAAGAGAGCAGCATGGAGGAGACCCCACTGCTCAACTGAAGAGATCTGGTGCAGTCCTATCATCAGAGTCTAGTTTAAACATTATGCTCTGAGGGCAAGGTTTGTTGACCTTACCTGATATGATGTAGTTTCAGTTCATTGCTGTCCACTGAGCATTAGGGCAGACTCTATTAGCTTGGGGTACAGACTTCCATTAAGCCTCCTGTTCTTCAGATGCCAACCATGTTTATGTTTTTATGACTATGGCCACCTGTACTTATGAAAACTGCCCTCCAATTTCAGGTACCTGAGATTTCTCTTGACACATCAGTGTGCTTATCAACCAAGAAGCCCTGATAATATGGAAGTGTGCCAAGTGTTTGTTTATTTCATAGTCATGACTGACAAACCATCATTCACATGACTGAATCCAGTCTCCCACTCCATCTCTGTGCCTTTACCCTCTAACCACAGGTCTGAGGCTTCAGATGACCAGCCTGTGTCCTAAGACACATCAAGTGTAATCTAAGGGGCTCAAGCAGGACAATGGTACTCCCACTGGGAGGTCTAGGGACTTGATCTCTTGTTACAAAACCAAGAACTAAAACCAGTCCTATCTAGATAGCAGGTAGAGTCTTAAACAATATCCAAAGAGGAGACTCAGGCAGCTGACTCACTGAACACAGAGAAGATAAGCCTGGCAGAACTGAACTTTGTATGACCAGGTTGAGCAGTGCTAATACATCTTCATGTTACATGACAACATCCATAATTAGCAAAGCAACAGTTAAATGGAGGGAAGATGAGCTGTGAGCCTAGTAAAGTCAACAGAGGTAGAGGGTCACCAAGAAGCACCTCAAAGAGAAAATAGATTTTTGTAACCATGTACATGTTTATATAGAAATATCATGAATCCATGTTTGTAAATGTTGAACATGACCCAAGTTTTTTACTCTCCTCTCTCACCTCATCTACTCTGTTTATCTTTTCTAAACAGTGACTTCTCGGTTTATTTTCTATGTATTCAGGCTTCCATCACAGGCCTTCCAAAAACATGAGTGCCAGATCTGCATAATCTTTCTCTTAATGCCTTGAATCCTAGGTTCATTCAAAGAAGCTGATGACCTGTTGGCTGTGACATTGTTTTGTTATCAGTATACAGAACAGGTCTCCAGGTCATAGCTATACTTTCTTCCTTTTGCTCTCTGGATTGTATAACAGAACATTTGCTGTTGACATCTGCGTACTTCTAAATTCTATGTTGGTTTTCTTTATCTTTGGTAAGACCTTTAACATTTGACACTTAATGGGGTTCTTTCTTCTGCACATGCTATTCTCTGGGAGCTGAGACTTTCTAGAGTCATTGAGAGAACAGATTATTGCTTTATATTTATAACTAATGCAGTGTTCCTACTCAACATTTTCCCAGGACAATCAACATAGCAAATCCTCATTATTACATTGTACATTTTGTTTATTTAAACTAATTGATATATTCACTTTGTTGGAACTCTGTTTGCTTGGTGATGTGATTTCTAGGCTATGGGCTCAGTGCTCAAGAAGATACTGTAAAATTTCAAGCTCAGTATAGCAATGCTTGGTGTCTATCAAGTCTTCAGCTCCTTTGAAGGCTGTTTTGAAGGAATGCCTGCTTCCTACATTAAATTGCAGTACATTCTCCTGTTGACCTCATTTGCAAATCTGGGTTTTAGTTGTGTCTGAGAAATACCCCTGCTTAAAATAACCCCAACAACATAACCATACAGAAATCAAGATGGGAATTTAGGTTGCAGTTTTGAACTGGAACCCAAAATCGTGAAGTTCTGTAGCACCTAACATCAATGGTAGCTACTGACATCCAGTTGTCGCTGTGGTTACCTAAGAATGGCATAAAATACTATATTTAATTTTAACATATCATGATGAGTGCAAGCTGAAACTACTAACATTTTAGAACATAGTATATAAGTTGTTTTGACCTTCCTAGTAATGAAATAGACGTCACTAAAAGGTTCTTTGGGCCTTGGAGCACTATAAGAAATTAATGACACACTGCAGGCATTGTGGATAAAGAAAAAAAAATCTGTATTAGTGCTTTTATTTTATTTATTTTTAGTAAAGCTTTGTAGTGTTGAGGAAATACACTCTGCTTGAAATAAACCTTTCTTCAGCTACAAGAATCTTACACATACTCACAAAGACAGATCTTTGATGAGATTTTCCAGTGGCAAATCATGGGACAATCTTCGTGGAAACACAGTGGCCAGGATTAGAATCTTGTCTCTCATTAAAACCCTGGTCTGTGGTTGTCTTCCACCACCTTAGGATCTTACAAGCTTTCTGCTTTCTCTTCGGAATTGATCTGTGAGCCTTGTAGAAAGGTGTGATGTTGAAGCCCATTTAGGACTAGGCACTTCTGGGCTCTGGCATACAGGAATTCATAGTAATTGAGAATGTATGAACAGGACCTGTACAAGACCGACGAGACCAAACACCCCAGTGTGGATTAAGGGAGTTTTAACAAATGTCTCGTCTTGGGCCATATTAAGGCATCTTCAGCAATAAGTGACCTCTCTCAGAAAAAGTTGCCAGTCCCATATTCTAAAACATTCAAGTTTTATTTTTTGAGTATGTTTGTTGGTGATGTGTAAATAAGTTATTTTCTTCTTCAGTCTATTTTATGGAGCAGTGAGATAGCTTAGTGGGCAAATGCGTCTGTTCTGCAAGCCCCAAGATCTGTGTTCAGTTCTGGGATCTTACAGCAGAAGGAGAGATCCAATTTCCAAAGGTTGTCCTATGACCTTCACATGCTCATGTGTGTGTCTATACACAACATAAACAAATATGAAATTATTAAGAAAAAATGCATTGTTATGTTAATATGGGCTGATTGTGTCAACTCAGACTTCATGTATTGAAATGTTCACTCAGGATGTGACTCCTTTTAGACACAGGGTCTTTAGACCATGTTTAAGGTGAAAGAGGATGTTAGAGTTAGCTATAATGCTGGCTGTTTGATGAGGAAGAGGTCAGCACACTGACCCCTACAGGGTATTTGCAGGTACAAGTCCATGCATGGATGGTGTCACTGTATAAATTTCCCCTTCAAAAAGTAGAGTGGCATTTAATCACCTTTTAAATAGTAGTCAATGGAATGTGTATGAAATGATGGAATCATGCTGGATCCATCTTAGTGGGCTCCTCTGTGCCATTTTAACAATGCAAATTCTCTCTTCTTTTGCCTCTTTACCACCTAACTTCTGTCTTGTGCAGGCACACAGTATGACCCTCGGATAGATATGCCAGTGGACTGTGCTCCAAAAACATCAAACTCATTGACACCTTGACTTGAACTGTCCAGCTTGTATTGGTGGAATCTGGTGACTTCATTTGGACTATAAATGATGTAGAGTCATGTATTCTGCAATTATCAGTGTGGATAGATAATATGACACACAGAAAAGTGCAATAAGAAGTCAGCCATTTGCAGGCTAGAGGGTTACTGCTCATGCCATAATGTTGGCGTTAGAGTTGTGATAGATGGATGGATGGATAGATGGATGGATGGGATATATAAATGTGTTGAAAGGTATGTTTGGGAACACACCTTGCTTTGCACTGTGGTCACTGTGGACTTAAGGATGCAGCTGCAGCCACACTATGGTAGTATCCCAGGAGAAGTTAAATGGTACTCTAGATAAACAGATGCATATTCTCAGAGGTCAGAGGGAGGTGTCAGTGGATTTTAGACCTTGCCTTCACATAGTCACAGGAATGATAGACAGAAGGGGAAGGCAGGTACTTGAGATGACTCAGAAAGAACCTTCTGGGGAGATAGAATGCGTCAGTACATTTCAGCCTCCCATTCAATGGCAGAAACTTCTAAGGCATCTGCTTTCAAAAGTACTATTGTTAACTGTTCTGTTTTTCTACTTGCAAATGGTGTTAGTTACAGATCAAAACATCTGCTGTTTGTTTGTTTGTTTTTAGTTCATATGTGGCTGTGTGCTGCCTGTTTTGATCAGAGTGAAAAGAACATTACAATCCAA
The DNA here is from genome assembly GCA_004025045.1 of Sigmodon hispidus. Classification (NCBI taxonomy): domain Eukaryota; kingdom Metazoa; phylum Chordata; class Mammalia; order Rodentia; family Cricetidae; genus Sigmodon; species Sigmodon hispidus. The sequence continues at coordinate 66,022 of PVIH01000251.1, forward strand.
AGTACCCTACAGGAACCAGAGAATTCCTTGTTTTTTCCCATCCTTGGGGGTCAGTGACAACATAATCATGTCACTTTCGTGGGAGTGTGCTTACAAATACTATATTTTCACCTTGAAGATTGACCATGCTACACATTCATTGCTACTCATGTGATTGTATGTAGGAACAACTCTCCATTTTTCCGTGACCTTCAGTACCTATATAGCTAGATACATATACTAAGTGTAGAAGGTAAAGTCTTCAGGGTTTTTTTAGTCATAGTTGGACATACGGCACTATCTATTGAGTGGTAATGAACAAAGTGAATTATGGATGGTATTTACCTAACCTTGTTTGATTCAGATTAATTAGAGTCTAAGTTAATAAAAAATATGTGTTTAGATTTTCTTGTAAAAGAATAATTCCATAAAATTACCATAACAAAATATATTATATATTGTTCTTTAGGAACGCTTATTAAAGACTAGTCAAATTGGGATTATAAGAAAAATACACTTACATGCCCATTGAGATGTATCAGTTCAAATAAATCTCGCTCAGACAATATGTCTTTCCCATAAAAGAGAGAATTTAGAAAGACACAGAAATCAGCATCAAGAGCCTTTGTAATATTCTGAATACCACTGGATCCCTGGGTCTTCCTAACAGGAGCTGGCACATCATTGGGTACAATAGACTTTCAAAGACTAAGGACATGGTGACCTCTGTTGGCTGTCAGGAGGGATGTTAAGTTCAGGCAACCACAACTACATCATTTACTATTAGATGTGATCATCCACATATTGCAAGTGTGTGGGTGTGTGTGTGTGTGTGCCAGAAGGCATTGTGAGGAGACTGGGTCCCCCGGCAACAAAGATCAGCTCTTACAGAAGGGCTATATGCTCTCAGGTTCTCTGAGACTGGAACCTGGAGCTGGGCTGGAGAATAGGGGAATGAGGAAGGAAGAAGTGTCTGATAGTACTGCTTTGAAAAATAGGTCATCTGTTAAAAGGAAACAGCTAGCCCCATTTTTGGATACAAGATGTGGAAAATATGAACTGTGTTCCTAGCAATTCCTTCTCTTTTAGCTTACCACAAATGCCTACAAAAAATGACCATAAAATGTGATATGGCTTTAAAAGGCATTCTTGCACAAAATTGAACAGAATGCACACTATGTATGTCTAAAGTTGTCAAAGAATAGACACAATAGGAGTTAGAAACATATGTAAGGCATGGCTTCTGTCTTAGTTCCCTTTTGTTTTTAATCACTGCAAGTTCTATGTAGCATTCATCTATTGAATCTCCCCCTTCTTACAGTTCAGACCATTGCTAAGATAATGCTGTTCATCTCTTACATCCCCCTTTCCACAGTTCATCCTCTTGCCAAGATAGTCCTGTTATCTTGAAGTCAGATCTAGAATGCATTGGGCATCACCCGAGATGCAGTTCCTCCTTTGCAGAAAGTAGGAGCTGGAAGTCATGAGGGAGCTTTGTATACTTTTCTTCCACAGACCTGTGAACACTGGACACACTGATATTTTATATCTTTCTACATATTTTGATCTGTCATTCAGAGTGATCTGCTTGCTGTCAGTTGGTTCAGGTCTGCAGCCGCTGGGTTTCTGTGTGGTTAAGTCAGTATTTGCATTTTGAAGAGAAGCTGTGTTCTCAATGACATTGTTTGTAGGAGAGACTGACTATCAAAATTGCATTGATTTTCTAGACTTAATTCTTTATTTAAATAAGCTCTCAGTCCCTTCAGAAAGGAGCAAATGGCTCCGAAGACCACATCTCCCTGGCTGCCTACTCACTGCACTAGAATTGAACTCTAGCCCTGTGGTACCATTCCATAGCCTGTAGTTAGAAGTTTCTGTCCCACCAACAACTCCCAAATACCCAGCAGCCACTTCCCAAATAATTGACTCAGAGTTTAATATTATAGTAAATGCTGAGCCAGTAGCTCAAGCATATCACTAACTCTTACACTTAAATTAACCCACAATTCTTAGATACATTTAGCCATGTAGCTCCTTATTTTTACTCAGTAAGGCCTTCTCATCCTGCTTCCTCTGCATCTGGCTGGTGACTATGTCTCTGCCTTCATTCATCCCATAATTCACTTAGTCTGGTTACCTTGCCTATACTTTCTGCTTGGCTACTGGCCAATAAGTGTTATATTAAATCAATACATGTGACAAATCTTTACAGTATACAAAAGCATTATCCCACAGCATTAGCCCAATGGACTAAAAAGGACATAATAAAAAGTATAAAAGAGTGTAATGAAAATAATAATAGTATTGTCTACTGTGCAATGCTAATTTCCTTAAGAAATCAGATTGCAGTTGATTCTTGGTTTTCAGTTTCAGTCTTTTAACCCAAGTCCCTGACAGCAGCCACTGTTAAAGCTGTTGATCTCTCTGGTTTCTTCTTCCTTCATTTGGAAGGGTTTTAAATTAAAGTAAGATTCTAGCAGCCAGTCAAATACCTCTGGACATTATTAACTAAAGCACTGTGCTTTCCTCCTTGCCTAAAGGGCAGGTAGAATAGAATTCTGAGCTCATTAAATATGACTAATTTAATTCTTAGAAATGCTAAGGAGGTGGGCTTGAGATTATCCCATGGCCATGATTGAGATCTATGTGAATGAAAATTCTAGCTGATCATTCTTTGCTCTAAGAACATTGTCTTAAGCCAAATATGATGCTTTGGAGATGTTGGGAACTCACTGACAGCTCTTCATGAATTGTCTCTCTTTATTTTTCTAGGACTGATAACTGGCCAATGTTTTTGCATAATGATGACCTGTTTCAGATATAATATTCTTTTTCTTATTACACCGTGTTGTTTTCCTGGTGGTGAAAAATTATCATTTTGAAATGGTCTTATGCCATAGCAGGCATTCTGTCTTACCTTCAGCATGTATGAGACCCTCTTTCTGTCTATCATTTCTCCTTCAACTTTATACCCTAAACATATGGTAAATTAATGCATAGCATCCCAGAGTTACAAAGTATCTGAACGGTCACCTCAACCTTTTAGCAAATTTCTATGATATTTGAAGTCAGTAAACTAACTAAACAGCACTCTTAAATGCCCCCTCCCAGGTGACATTTTCTCAGAAGGGTCACTCTTTGGACCACATGGTATAGTTGAAAGCAGCTTGACATTCTCTTTACATTCCTCTCTGAACATACATAGGCATGTGTCTCCAAGGACATGTGGTCTTCAAAATGTAGCCACTTAAAATAACTTTAAATGACGGAAACATTTTATAGTGTAGGATACAAATGCCTTGTTAAAAAAAACTGTTGACTATCCATAAAGAAATATGCACCTCTTCTGAATTCTTCAGAAGTCCACCATGCCTTAGCAAAGGTATTTCTCCTGGAGGTAAAGTGTGAGGATATGAGTTGGCCCAAAACTATCAATCTTGGGGAATGACTACATATCACTCTTTTATTTTCTTGACTGTACGGGGAGCAATAAAGCATGGGTTTCCTTCTAGATTCTTGAAAGCTTGAAGAGTAGAAAGTGTTTGAAATGAAAGTGGTAGTCACCTGGAAAGAACCAAAATTATTGATTAATGTCAAATACTAATAATTCTGGTCTTCTACAAGCCCATGGTATAATAATGTGCATCTCTATGAATCAGTGAGAAGGTTTGACAGATCTTCCACATTTATATCAAACAAAAGCAGGGATCGAAAGAGTGGTGGATACAGCAAGCTTCAGTGGGATTGTCCTGGCACAGTAATTTGCACAGATTCCAGACCTGAACCTTACACAATTTGCAGACTTGGCTTTAATCTGAGGAGTAAACATTACCTGGTGTTATCTGAAATAATTTGGTTTTTTTCTAAACCATTTCAGTGGAGGCTGAGTTCCCTGTCCTGTTTTCTTACAGGGGTGATGGTAGCTAAGTGAAACAAGACACACAGAGACAGCTTGATGCTATCAAAAAAAAATCAAGCATTGTGAAAATAAGACTTTTTGTTATATATTGTTTGGCAGCCTTCTAGAAAATAAAAATCTTTGATGTTATTTTTGAAAAGCAAAATTCTAACCTAATCATTTCTTGCACACCTCAGGTTTTATATGAAGTCATATGACTACATCAATTTGAAAGAACATGGTTCAGGATGCTTGTCAGATCTATAAATACATGGTGTTATTGAAATCCCACAATCAACTCTATTAACTATAGAATATGCTCTACCAAGATGAAACCAGGTATCAGAAAAGATATGTCATAAATTTTCCATCAGAAAAAAATTCTTACATCATATTTTATTTGGCATTAAGTCTTAGTCATTTACTTTTTGAATATTTTTCTTTGTGTATGCAAATAAAACTCAGTAGATACACTCCTTCTAACTATTGGTTCTCAGGAAGTGTTGAACAGCATTGAGGATGAATGAAAAAAAGAACAGGGCTCTAACTCGGAGTTCTGTGGTGACAGGGTCCTCCAGCAAACCCAGTTCTACATGAGAAGCACTTTCTTGATACTTTGTGTTAGAGCCCAGAGTGAAACCTGACAGCAATGTTGCTTATCATCAACTGTCCTGGGGCAGTGAGACAGGTGTACCACACTGAAAAAGATAACCTCTCTTCTCACACAGATGAAATAAGTGGACAGTGTAACTGAGGAGAAAGCAAAGGAACCCTTGCCATGGTAGTGGATTAGACTCTGCACTAGGATGCTGAGCTGACTGGCTACATTCACGCCCCCTGCTGGGGAGACAGGGGCTCAGCACATGGATTGCCCAGTTCTGTTGCTTACCTTGGGTTCATTTTCTGGAAGGGTTTAACTCCCCAAATCCTGCCATTTGTTTTGAAGGTTCTTTCTGAGAAAGAAGGGAGTCAGCTCTTCCAGATAATAACTAAGTTGCTTTGTTATTATTTCAGCTGTATTTAATAAGGAAAGAGCTAGCATTTCTAAGTGAGCAGCAGGGCTGGCTGTGGCTTTTCTTGTTTCCTGCATTTCTTGGAGCTCCATTTCTTCAAAGATTTTTTCCAGCGATGATGAGGTCTGAGTAATCTTCAGCAAACCAGATGGTCATTTCACAGAGGCTAAATATAACGGGGGTTTATGAATGGTGTGCAACTATACACGAAACCCATATCAGTCTTGAGTTCAGATGCAAGTGGATCCCTTCAAGTAGAACATTAACAATGTCTTCCAGCTGGGCATAGTAAATCACACCTTTTATCCTAGCAGTTGAAAGGCAGAGGCAGGCAGATCTTTGTGAGTTTGAGACCAACTTGGTCTCTACAAAGTGAGTTCCAGGACAGGCCTAGCTATATAGTGAGTCGCTGCCTTGAAAAACAAACAACAAATAATGTCCTCAAGACTTCCTACCTGCTCTAGGATTGGAACTCACAAAAGCGTTGTATTATTATACAACAATAGCAAACAGGAAAGCCTTCCAGGCTAGGAAATGTGTGGAAATAACATAAAAATCTGTTGCATTGCTCTCAGTGACCTGTGACCTGGCATATACACTCATGGATTATGAATACATGTGCCATTCACACATATGGGTGACATGTGTGGATTGCATAGAGATAGCTGACACACACGCTACACATGTATGTCACATGAATCACATGCATTCCTCATGCATAAGCACATAAGAACATCACACAGAGATCCACCTAAAGTTGACATTTTAACTATCTTACTAATGGAGAGCAGATAAAACACAGATGCATGAAAGAATGTTTCAGAGGTGAGCTATGAGATTGAGATTGACTAGCTACCTCACCCAATAACTATGGTCATGTGAGTTACGTCAAAGACCCCTCCCAGTCTATATGGTTCTTGTGGAGTCTATGGAGTACCAGCGGCAACAAGTTTATCACTTTATTTTTCTCATCTTAATTCTATCCTGCTTGGCCCCTTCATTTTGTATGCCCAAGGATTTTAGGGTATTCAGAAACCCTGCATTCTAAGAGATTTAAAAAAAAAAAAAGCATTAGGCAGATGGAGAGAAAAAAAAAAACATGGACACCTTAATCATTATTGTAACTTTAAAAACATAGTTATATATGCCCCCTGTCTACCCCCAAATGCAGGTCTTCCACAGCCTTATGGAGAGGGCCTATTAGGTACACCATAGTTGGGAACAGAACACATGCTCATAGCTACCCTCTTTAGGTTGGGGGGGTGGTGGCAGGCAAGCTGCATAGTTTCTGTGTTTTACTCCTGAAAACTCTTGTGAGACAATCAGAAGAAAACCTGTTGGTCGTAGAGAATGAAGTGATGATACCCATGATTCTGTGGTGTTTGAATCTAAGAGAACTATAAGGATGTGGGACTAAAGCTCCCACCCTCTTTGTCTAGCACAGGATGTTAACTTTGCTAGACAACAAGAGGCCTTTGGAAACAATACCCTCTTGATACCACTGAAGCTAAGAGACTTTTGTCATAGTAGAGTTAAACAGTCATGTGGTGTGCCTGTCCATATCCTGGATAGACCTACAGATTCAACCCTGAGCACTAAGGAGCTTGCAGTGTGAATTCTGTGTAACATGACAAGAGCACATTAGAAAGTCCATTGTCACCCCTTGCTGGTGGAAATATAAAGGGAATATGTCTCGAGAGCAAATTTGTAACAAATCAAGCACTTAAAATGTACATAACTTTTGATTTCTTATATTATTAGTCACTGAGTCTAACGCCGTGAAAACAGAAGCAGTCATGATCTTGTCCATGAGGTTGACATCTGTAATATTATGCAAACACATGGAATATTAACACAGTAGTGCTGAACAATATAGACATATATAAACAAAGATAAATGAGTCATGGAACTGAATACTAACCAAGAATTTGGAAACCTGCCCACACATAATTTCTGTGATCTCAGATACCTTTTACTTTTTTGTTATATCAACAGAACATGCAGCTACAATAAACATGAAATCTGATCTTTATGAACAAGACAGACATCTTGACAAAATAAATTTGGAACAAAATTTTAAAATAAGAATGTGAAGTAAATGAATATGGCCTTATGGGTAGCCGAGTTTGTCTTAGGCAGGGGAATCGGATATGTTTTCAGATTTATTTTATATTTCATCATAAGCTTTAGAAACAGCCTTTTATTTATCAGAGAAATCACTTATTTTTTGTTTAGGGGCTCATTTCTTTGTCTAGGAGCAGCAAATCTATTCAGGTTTAGTGGTTACATTTCAGTGTAGACATAGCATGTGTCAGTCTATATCACAGTGATGCCTGTAACAACCTTGAAATCTCTGTGTCATGGGACATTAGACTGAAGGTGACCAGGGGAAGTTCTCCTGCATGAATTTCTCATTGTGAAACAAATGTGATAAATAGCAAAGCATATAATATTCTCCTGATAGAAGACAAGAGAGTGGAGTTAAACATATACAGCTACAAACCCAGGGCTGGGTGCAGTTTGCATCACATTGCATCAGAAAAACAAAGGGTCAAGTCCAAAGTCAAGAGAGAGACTCAAAAAGGCAGCATGCCAGTAGGGTATATAAGCCTACATGGAGATTGATGTTTTGTTTTAGGCAAACCATAATACAACTGTTAGTTACGAAATAGGTGTAGAAACTATTTCCTAGGTTTTTTGTATTATTATTATTCCTACACATAGTCTGCTTCAATTTGGTCCACAGGAAGAGACCCTCACCATATTGAATGCCCTCTTTTGTCTCTTTAGATCCTGGCCAATGTGATCATTTTCATCTGTGGGAACTTAGCAGGAGCCTACCATAAGCACCTCATGGAACTTGCCCTACAGCAAACCTATCGGGACACATGTAATTGCATCAAGTCCCGGATCAAGCTGGAATTTGAAAAACGGCAGCAGGTAAAATGTGTTTTTAATTTTATAGCTGTACTATATTGGGCATTTCTAGGATACTAGCTATTACTTAACATTTGTCGCACGCACCTTTCTTGGTCTGAACAGGATTGTGACATCATAGCAGTATGTACTGTAGCCATTTTCTACCCGGTTGAACATGAACATCATCCAGAATCATTTCAATATTAGGAAGGAGTTTAGTTAGGAGCAATTGGCTTCCATTGTCTGCAGCTGTCCTTTGATGACTGTTAAAGTAACGTATAGAAATGTACATAAAAAATTACATTAACTGTATTGAACAGTACACAGCATAATTGATAGGGACATTTGGAGGTGTGTGGAGGTAAAACATGCAGTCAGTGTCCTCCAGAGTGGCAACAACATAAAAGTACACACTGGAGAAGTCACCTGAGGTCTTGTAATAAACATCCTTTATTCTAGGTAATGGCACAATATTATGTTCATGACTTTTCTCACTACCGTGAGCAAATTTTTGACACATGCAGCATAAGAAAAGATGAGTTTATTTAGCACTCAAAATTTGAAGGCTCTGTTTATCATGACAGGGAAGGCATGGTAGCAGGATTGTGAGGCAGCTGCCTACATTGTGTCCACAGTCAGGATGCAGAGAGAGGTGAATGCTGACATTCAACGTTTCTTCCTTTTTTATTCTTTCTGGGGCCCAAGTACACAGAGTGGTGCCACCAACATTCAGACAAGCTAGGTTTTCCCTTGCCAGTTACACCTCACTGGAAACCCTGCATAGATACACCCAAATGTGTGTTTCCATGGAGAGTCTCTGTCCAGTCAAGTGGACAATGAAGGTTTACCATCACAAGAGCTAGGTGACAATGGAATTGGCAATCATAAATTAGTCCATTCTATAAATTTCATCAAAATGCATTTTGGTGGTGGGAAGGAAAATAATCACCTAAGTGTTGGCACTGCATTTCTGTTTGTATACAATTTGAGAACAATAATTAGATTTTTTTAAAATAGGAACATCAGCTTAGTTGTTTAGCAAATAGTGAATTGCATTTGTGCTGGGCAGGGTTCTAGGCATTGAGTGTCTAAGTGACAACATCAGTTTCTTACTGGTATTATTGTCAAATCTCGTGCATTTTTTTAAGTTACTTTTTTTAAGTCTCCTGTATAACTAATGTTAAATTCATTTGTTAAACTCATGATAAAATCCCCCCAGCTTGAGTCTATGTGATCTCTATCGAAAGAATTCAGATGAGATACATCATAGCCTACAAAGACAGAGTTTATTGGGGAGTTAACTGGAGTAGAGTGGATAGTGGTACAGAGTGCACTGTGCTGACCTCCACTGAGGGTGGGCTTTATACTGTTACTTCTAGTATCTTTAGATCTGGCAGCCTTTGCTAAGAGGACTTTTCTGTCTAGATAAGTGACAGACCATTTGGGTTCACTCTTATGAGAGGTACAACGGCATATTCTTCTCCTTTACTAGAAAGCATCTGCCTAGTAGATATATCTCACAACCCTCTGGGAAATTTAGAATGCCATGTTTCCACCAGGACTAGAGAAAAACTGAGACCCTTTCTTATCCCCCTCCCCACCCCACCTTTCTTAGGAGTAATCAGAGTCTTGCTATCTCCATTCTTGATTCTACAAGCTGCTGATTATGAAGGAGAAGGTCCAGTCCCAACAACCTTCAAGTCTGCTAAGAGCTCACTTAACTGTCTACTAGACATATCAAAACCATGGACAATTGTTTACTTAAATAGCTATTCCATTTTTCTTTAGATACCTTTGCCCAGTTGTGTTTGATTTCTGGGTTCTGAAAATTTCTCCAGTGTCAGTAAGCAGCCCTGATCATTCATGGGAGTTTCTACAATAACATGTTGTGTTGAGTTGTCCTGAGCAGGAGACATAAATAATATGTGGTCACGCAGGTAGATCACCAACAGAGCAAGGAAATAATTCCATACAATTTCAGATTCAGGGTTAGGGGAATTTACTGGGGTTGTTAGCAGGACAGTGGATGACTCAAACATATCCTCAGTACTGAGAAGTCCATCTAGCATAGCTTTCAGGTCATGACAGCTGGAGTTCTAGTGCCACTCTACACTGTTACATGTTCTAGTACCAGCCAAACACTCAGGAGGTGACAATGGAGTCTTTAGGGTCTAATTACACCCCCTCCCCATTGCTGGGCCACTTAACAAGTTCATCACTGTGCACTTGGGTGTCACCCTATACTGTTGCTTATTTCATTGCAATGACTGCAAAGCTAACATTTCAGAGGTCACCACAGAACTCCCCAGATGTCCTACGACCATGTCTACAACCGCATATTCCAGAATTCAACTGCTTCAGAGTAGAAAGTTTCTCCTAGAAAAGTTGGCTTAGAGGTTAAAAGCAATTGATGGTTTTGTAAGGACTGAGTTCTGTCCCAGTAACTAACTAGAAAAGCTCACAGCTACCTGGAACGCAAGCTCTGATGCCTTTTCAGGCCTCCATGGGCAGCCATGTCATGTTCACTTACCTCACACACATATATAAACACACAGTTTTTAAAAGTATCATTTTTTAATAAATCAAAAGGATAAAGATACATCAGATTGTTCATGATAGAAACAGCTTACTTTAGTTGTTGTGACCTACAGGCTCTATTTCAAAATAGAACTAAGGCTACAGGGAACTGAAATTCCAAGTAGACAGATTACAGAACTTAATGTTTGTAGTCACAGCTTTGACAAAAGCAGTGATTCAGGCTACTGACATCATCAACACATCATATTTCCTTGGCGTGGCCCAGAGCTTTGGAAGAACATAGCATTCTTGCCTCTATGAGCCAAGAATCCTGAGTGCTCCGGCAGGCCATGTAGTCACGTCCACCACACTCAGCTCCTGGGTCGTGGGTTCTCAAGGGCCAGAGACTGCAGGACCCTCTTGGGAGGGAGCAGAAGTGAAGCACTAGTTACTTTATAAGAAAAGCCAAAAATCCTTCCTAAAATGAAAAAGAAAGAGGGAGCAGAAAAAAAGAGTTTCTGTTCATGGTCTTTAATAAAATAGAGTTTGGTCCATCAATTGTTAATGCTCTCAAAAGCTGGGAGTCAATCTCCAGAGAGGGATTCTTGGGACAGACTTTCCCTGTTGGGGATTCAGCAAGTGTGTTTCTAAAATGAGAATGTGTGGTCTCTTTTTTTTCCCAGAAAAGTCTATTAAATAAGACAAAGAAATAATCTTGCTTAAAATAGAGCCTGCTGCTGTGGAAATAGCTCAGGCCAGGAAAGCACTTGCCCTTCAGCCATGAGGACCTGAGCTTGAATTCCTACAACTGTGTACAGTCTAGACACTGAAAGAATCTTTAATCACAGTGCTTCTCTATGGAGATGGGAAGTAGAGACAAGAGAAATGCTAAAAGCTCATGGGCAGCCAGCCTGCTCCAAACATCTAAAACAACAGCAAGTAGGCCAGCTCTCAGATAACGTTGGTGAGCTCTGGCATTCTGGTTGTCTTCTTCCTCCACCCTTGACTGTGCTTCACATGTGAATGCCCGCATCTGCATTCAAGAATCCATATAGCTGTACATGTACACACACACACACACACACACACACACACACACACACACACACACCCCATGTGCATGTTCACATTTGAATACAAGAATCTATATATCTGCATGTGTGTACATACACACACACATACACACACACACCAAGATGTTAATCTGATAGGTTTAAGAAAATAAAAAAGAGCAAAGAAAATGTTAATCTGTGTGGCCTTCACACAGATTTGTTCCGGAAACCATGAGGCCACAAAACACCGTGTTTCCTTCCTTGAGTACCACTTACTTTTTGTCACCCAGTTCCCACTGACTTACACAGTCACTACAGTAAATACCTACATAACCCTTTTGTCCAGGAAGATGCATGCTATATAGCTAGGAAATCATTTTTTTAGTCATTAATTACATAATACTGCAGCCTAATGTCACGTGACAGGTGCCTCAAAGTGAGCTGAGACCCCATAAGTCTGAGAGACAGTAATCTTGATTAGCTTCATGAATTCATTTTTCATGCCTAAGAGAGAAAGGCAGAGGGCAGGTCCCTATAAGGCAATCATTTTCAACCCAGAAGAGAGTTATAAACAGTTGTTGCTCTTGGGACATAGAGAATTGCTTAATTGTAGAAGCACTTGGTTCAAACATCAGCAACACTTTTCCTAGATGCAAATTAGAAGTCTCTCTAGATATTACCATTAATACTTGAATAAAGCATCTGTTTGTGTTATAAAATTTTGAGAAAGAAGAAAATAAAAGTTTTTCATAGGGACATTCTCAGAATTGCATTTTTGACCTAAAAGTGCTCTCATGTAAAAACAAGAGTCATTATTTTTTATTAGGTAGGAACGCATGCAAGTCATTGGAACTGAGGCTGCCTTGGGGGCTAGAGAGTTCACCTCTGTGTTTTGACTGTTGTCTGCTGCCTCAGCATCTACAGGAAACGCCAGAGTCATACTTAAGCATCATATGATATAACAGATGCTTCTCTGTCAGACCTGGAAACAGCTTGTCTCTGGAGTATGTAATAGACTCTCAGGAATTGTGGAGAGCTGGCCACAGAGCCAAACAAGAACCCTCTCTCTTAACTGCTATTACGATTGAAATTGATGTTGCTTCTGTGGGAGTAAAACTGATTTCTTTTTTTAGTGTTGAGAGAATAAGCCTACTGGGCATAGCAGCTCACACCTACAATCCAAGCAGTTTGGAATGTAAAATAAGAGGATTGCCAAAATTTCAAGGACAGCTTAGGTGCATAGCCAGTTCCAGGAGAGCCTGGGCTACAAAGTAGTAAGACCCTTTCTCATGAAACCAGGAACAGAGAGAGAGAGAGAGAGAGAGAGAGAGAGAGAGAGAGAGAGAGAGAGAGAGAGAGAGAGAGAAATAAATCCTTGTTAGTTCATATATTGTCATTATTTTTAAAACATTAGAAGTGTTTTTACATGATTTATTTGGTGTGGGTCTGTAGACAGTACACACATTAAGTAGAAAACACTAGCCAAATGAGGCCAAGACAACTAGAGCCCTCTTGGTCAGGGGGCAGAGACAGTAGAATGGGTTTCTTTTCTGTTTTTATATTCAGACTTGCTTTTTCCTCCTTGCAAAGTTCAAAGAAACCAACAGTTTCTGTGTGACCCTAACTGACAGACAGCAAGCATACCATCTGTAAATGAACAGGGCAGCAAAGACTAAGAATTCACTGTGTGAGACATTAAATGGCCTGGGCTGGAGTTGCTTAAGATGTGTATCCTAAACTTTGGTCCTTTTTCAAGAGAGGAGAGCAGGGTGACTGACATTTCACTGAGTTCTCATGAAGTGCCAGGCGGTGTGGTTGGTTTTAGATACACCATCGTGTCCGACTCCTGCTGCTGATGTAACAAGCCACACACTTGATACCTGAATAAAAAGTATGTTTATGATCTCATGGTTACAGAGGTGAGAAATCCAAACACATTGACAGGCCTGAATTCTTCTTAAGACTAATGGGAAACTTTCCTTTCCCTCTTCAACCTTTTAGAAGCTTCAACCACTCATTAGCTGGTCGTCCCTGTTGCCCTCTTCACAGGCAGGACGATACTTCTAATCAGATTCTTGTCTCCATCTCTCCACTTTCTGGTTCTTCTGTGCTTTCTGCTCTGTCTGTTCCTAACACTCCCTTCTGATGACCTGTATAATGACATTGCTATCCCAGAATACTCCTAGATTGAACCATACTGGGAAACCCTCCCAGTCATTGGCAGTGTAGCTCCATGGATATGAAATTGTAGATTGGGCTTCTACCATTTCACAAAACAAAGTGTCCTGAAACACACTTGTGATGCCAATACCTGGGATATGGAAGCAGGGGGAATCTAGCATTTGAGCTCACATACAGCTACACAGCTAGTTCTAGGCCGGCCTGACACGCAACCCAAACTGTGAGCTCCTTATTTGATATGTAAGATAGCATCTCCCATGGATTTGAAGGGTGACATCTTTGTGGAATCTGACCACTTTTCTTTTAGAGCAACTCTACACACAACATATACTTTGCCAACACAAATGCTGTCCAAGTTATTTGATATAACAGTTGTAAGTATGGATTCTGTGGCCTCTGTCTCTTGTTATTGGCTCCATGTGGATTTCCTGGAATTGGGAGTCTGTTAAAAGAGGAGGTACCTGGTCATGAAGGATTTCTATATGGAAATCTTTCTTTATCACTTTTCAACATTGTGACCAAAAAAAAGAAAAAAACATAACATAGATCTGGCCCTGTCCTTACATGCCAAGCATCAGCACTAAGTAATAAAGATAAGCCACCACCCAGTCTATGTTTAAGTGACTGCTGATGAACCGTCATGCTTGATGACATCCATCCTTGTGTTGTATGTTAAGTTTCCACAGCACAGACTTCATGTTTTGTTAAGACAAAAAATTTAACAAATATTTCTATTTCTGTGGTGGGAATAATGGCTTAGAGCAGTGGCTACTCTTCCAGAGGACCTGGGTTTAATTCTTAACACTCACATGGCTGCTTACAACCATATATAACTCCTATTCCAAGGATCTAATACCCAAAGCACCCATACACATAAAATAAAATGAAAGAAAAAGAAGAAGTTCTTCTGTTTCTTCTCTTTGGACTTTTGGTGTAGAGTGGCAAATGGTTTTTGCCAGGTCTGTTTCCCCATGTTCAGACTTGCCTTCTATCAGGAGAATGGGCAGTTCTAGGGAGGATACACTGATGAGAAGACTCATCATTGCCCCTAAGGCTTGTTCTCGGCATTGACAGTTAGAAGCCAAGGTTGGGCATCTCGATAGTGGTTCCCTTCTCGTGAAGCCAAGTTGGACATGGGAAAGCAGAAGGGTTGGAGCCAGGGGAGGCACCCCCCCACACACATACACTGTAGCTTCTGGAAGACAGAAGTATCAGATTTCCTTGAAAAGTCTTTTCATAAACTTGATCAGATGGAGCACCCTGCAGAGAGAGCAGAATGTGAGCAGCCTGCAGCAGTTTGTTTCCTCTTCATAGTTTGGCTCTCTGCTTAACTCCTGCATCCTCAGAAACAAGTAACTAAAGGATCTCTGGTCCTGGACACTGTTTGTGTCCAGTTTCATAGTTTGGCTCTCTGCTTAACTCCTGCATCCTCAGAAACAAGTAACTAAAGGATCTCTGGTCCTGGACACTGTTTGTGATGTGTCTACTTTCTTGATCTTATTTTTTTCTTTTTTTATTATGAATAAAGACATATTTTTTTATCTATGTATATCCTTGTTCAAGCTCCCTTCTTCCTCCCACGCCTTCCAGTCACTCTCTCTTCTCCACATCTCTTTATCTCCTCCCCAGCAAGGGCAGGAGGTCCCAAGGTCCCAATATGGCTTAGTTCAGCTTTCTTGTTCTTTAGTTAAGTGTCCACTGCTGTCTTTGGTGTCTCCTCACTGGCAAGGATGTCTAACATCTGTCCTTTGCAGAACAACTTTCTGTTTATTTATGGCTTGAGAATTTCATGTGAATATGTCTTTTGATCATATCTATACCACACTCCCCCAGATTTCTCCCAGATGTCTCTTTCTACCATCACCACACAAAAGTCTGACTGTGAAATACAACCCAAGAAGTTGCCTCTGTGTGAGAACCTTCAGCAACACTTTCTGCTGGTCCATGCATACCAATCTAGCAAGAGAAGCACCAGGAACACAGTTCTATAACTCCAGATGGTGACCAGCTAACACTGGATAATAGCAGAATGGCTCAAAGCCCAGGATGATGTCCTGGGAAGGACATGGGCTTTGCTACTGCTATTGCTGTCCTGGATGCTTTTACAATTTTAGAGTGATGATGTTTTATTTCTTATGATTAGGCATCTTGACACTTTCAGGAATGGATAATAGGAAAGAACATAATCAAATGGGAAGAACCAAGAAAGTTCTGCATTGATGTGAGTAAAAAAAAAACAATAAAAAGAAATTATAAAACAATAAAAATTTACAAATCAGTTCAAAACTCTCCCATTCATATTTTATTATCCATTCTTCTGATGTTTGTTACTTATAGGAGAAATTGTGGCCCCATTTCAAACTCTTCTGATACCACATCATGTTTTTATTTTTTTAATTTTTATTTTTTGCTGAGTATTAATCAAATGTATGATAAAGTATTTTTCTAGGAAATGGGGCATTTTGAATTTATCATTACAGACTCACTCTATAATTTGAAGACTACTAATAAGGACTTAGTCTACATTGTGGAGCTACTAATCCCACATATTTATCTGATGGTCAATTAGCATAGGCACAGACCCTCCCCTTTCATCCATTGTGTGCTCACTGAGTCATTGCCAATGCATTTCCACAGACTGAAAGCAAGGGGTAACGTAAATATTCAGTGGATGCTTCCATGCTTTTTATCATGGATTTCTTTACTTGTGGGATGTGACCAAGTATCCTGTCATAGAAAATATGGTCTTCATCTATTGTAGGGCCCTATACAATGGTGACTGTAGGAGGCATCTGACCTGGAAGGCAGGGAGGATTTAATGACCAAACATGGGAAATAGCAAAGGAATGTTTCTGTACAGGTCCCAGAATAGAGAAGACATCACCCAGGCATGGGGTTCTGGAGTGTTATGAGACATTCCCTTCACTGAGTCTGAGAGCCACTCAGGCAGCTTTGCTGAAGAGTGACCTACTTGGAGGGTTTGCAGCAAACAGGTACTGACTCCAGGTGCTTAGATGTGGCTGGGCGCTGTGCGATGCAGCCAGTAGTGTGATTACATCTGCATAGTCTATAGCAGATACATGGTCACTAGAGTGAGTAAAATACAGAGTGTCTAAATGTCTCACGTGAAAGCAGGAGAGAAGGGCACAGGTGTCTGCGTTAATCACCTCCAGGAAAAAGACGGGCAAGTAGAAACTGTGTACAAGGTAAACCAGTCCTCCTTCAGAAATGAGAAGGGCAAGCTTACATTAAAAATAAAGGCAGCATACAATTATGCAAATTCAGTATGGGAAAGAAAAATCTACTGCGTGTGATTCAGTGAAAGCCAAGATAATAAGGCTCGTAGGGCATATCAGTCAGCTAAGTCAAAGGCTAAAATGAGTCATGCTGGGAAAAAATGGCTAGCAGTGGCCTCCAGTCATCACAAAGAGTGTTTCCCAGGAGCCTGGTCCTGAAGTGTAAGACATGAAAAGACGATAAAATGCTGAGGTTTTTGGAAGGCCATGAGGGTGGCACTTCCTTCTCCTTCCTCCCTCCCTCTCACTTTCTCTCATACAGAACTGGGGCATGAGCACCATGGAGATAAATAGCATAAAGACACGACGTCTATGAAGCACAGACAGCTTGTACCCTAAAGAGGCAGCTTTTTTTGAAGAGGACCAAAGAGTAGTGTTTGCTAAGGGTTCTCTGTACCCCATAGGATCAGTGGTGTTTTTCATTATCTCCAGCAGTACTATTTAAATTATATACTGGTTGTTTCCAGGGTATGTCATTCCATTTTGTGATGTATTGGTTTCTTCTGATTTCTCAGAATCATCCATTTTATGGAAGAAATAGAGAGTGATATTGATTATTTTATGTATTATATTATAATATTAATTATATATTATATTAATATTATTAAATACTACATGTTTAATCTACTCTATATATTTGATTCATTCTGCTGTTAGCTACTAACAGAGGATTTAAGCCAGAAAGAAATAATTAAAAAGTTATTTTTAAAATAACAAATAACCTTAAAAGTCTGAAGGAAACGCATCATTAACAAGACTGAGGGAAATAAAAAGAAGTATTTAAGAGAAAAAGTCAAGCATCGGTGAAGTTTAGAGCTTTGTATCAGAAGCCAGTGAAGTTGCATCCAAAGCCAGCGTTGAAAACATCCATTCAAGGCAGGCTTGGTGGGACATGCCTTAGATCTCATCTCTGCAGAGGCAGAGGTAGGCAGAGCTCTGAATTCCAGACCATCCTGGTCCACATAGTGAGTTCCAGACTGGCAAGGGCTACATGGTAAGAGCCAATCTCAAAAACAATGGAAAAAAATCAATTCACCACATTAAAAAAAATCTACATAATCACTAAATGTTGTATTTTGAGCTACTGATAGCTGCATTTCCTGTCTGCTGGTGAGCTTCACTAAACCAAGACATGGCAGAATATATAGGAGTAGGTACCACTGTGGGTATGCCAGGACACAGGGGAAATGTGGACATCTGATCCTTGGCATTAAAAAAAGAAGGTAGATTAGGGAAGACTGAGAACCTAGGCCCTGGTGACAAGATGCTTTATTTGGAATGTGCATGCTGAAAAATAATAACTAAGATTTGAAGGCTTTATTGAAAACAGGGGAGAGCCTTTCATTAAAGATTAATGCTCTATCAGCTGATATGAGTGAATACTAAATGTAGAAAGTTCTACCCTAGAGAAAATTGATGGATCTCTCAAAGTTGCAGATGAATAATGAATAATGAAAAAAAAACTAAACTTGTATTTAATTCAAATTTGAGGGTTTATGTCCTTAAGAAAAATGTTCATTTCTTGACAGCACATTATCATTTTGCTTTCTGGAACCTCATGATTTTATTTGATTTGACTTGGAAGGGAACATTATCAGAATGCAGTAAGAAACAGGCCAGGTCAAGAATATGATTATGCAGAAAAAGAGAAATATACAAATTTTATGGTGGTTTAGTTGTTTTCTGGACAAATGAGTTTAATCGTTCTATTTCTTGTTATCTTTCTTTACCCATGAAATAAAGTATGGTGGACTACATTGTCTGAGTCTAAAGAAATCATGGTCATGACCCCCCAAGCTGAGGATGAGCTTGGAAAATTTATGTTTTTTATAGGTCAGAAAAGGTTTTGAACTTGTTGGAAGTTCATCTCCTCATTTGGGGCAGCCATGAACAGAACGATGAGGAATGTGAGCCCCACTGTTGGCTTATATTCTTCATCCATCTCTTTCTCAGTGAATTACACGGACTCTACTCATGAGACTTCTCTCTGAAGCTATCAACTATTACAGGGCGGGAGTGAAGGTGGAGGATTTTGTGGCATGTGGAATCAAGCTACCCATTTCATCTACCCCAGGATTGAATATGAACCTCTATCTAGAGCTTTTTGTCAACTTGTGCTAAAACTGAAGTTGTACAGAATGAAGAACAAAAACTCAAATTACTCCAAATCCCTAATATAAGGATAAGCATAGATGATCATAGGGCTAGATGTGTATCTGTTCTGTTTCCTATTATTGATGAACTATCATGCTGCCCTGCACAAATTTAAGAGGCTCCAAGAGTAAAATCTTACTTTTAACCTCATAAATGGAACTTGTACTGAAAGCCTAGAATATTCCTAAAGAGACATTGACCTTCAGTCTGTGTTGGAAATCTGAAGACGTAAGTCTGGTGCCAGCAACAGCAGCAGCAAGCACATTCCTCTAAGTGAAAATGAAGCAAACATTCATTCCTGCTTTTTTTGGACCTTTTTGTATCCAAGCCCCCAGATAACAAGTGCCTCTTACTTTGAGAACAGGTCATCCTGCCTCAATTCATACCCTAAGGCAACACCTAGAGATGTGTTTTTTAGGAATTTCCAGATCCCATCAAGCTGGCAGTCAAGAATTATTATTATTTACTTGGGTTATAGGTCATCAGTAACATCAATAAAACTTCTGTCTAGCAAGCTCCAGGCCTTAATTCAATCCCCAGTCCAAAAAAAAAAAAAGTTTAGAGATTAAAGCTGTGTGTCACCACATGTGTCCAGTTAAATGCTTTCTCAGAATACTTGGATTAGCCTACAGTTGGGCAGGATCCTTTAACATAAAACCTGACCTTCAGCATTTCCTAT
The DNA here is from genome assembly GCA_004025045.1 of Sigmodon hispidus. Classification (NCBI taxonomy): domain Eukaryota; kingdom Metazoa; phylum Chordata; class Mammalia; order Rodentia; family Cricetidae; genus Sigmodon; species Sigmodon hispidus. The sequence goes on from PVIH01000251.1 coordinate 85,710, forward strand.
AGTGAGTAGACTATTTCATACTCTGCTAAAAGTGAAAAACAGAGTAATTTATGACTGCACTTTCATACCTTTGAAGGCCAAAAACATCCCAAGTTGAACAAACATAAGTCAGCATATACATCAGCCAACTATTTTCAACATCACTGTTCATCTACTTTATTTGAGATATACTTTATTCTTTTGGAGTTGCCTACATGATAATGTGTTGAGATTATCCCTCCCCACCCCCCAACTATTTGTGCTGCCCATATAGTCATGAGTTCGGGACCTTCCACCCAGGTAAGTTCTGCCTATGAATAGTGACATTCTAAAACAATATTCATTGTCCTTCTCACAGCACTTATCAACTGCCTGTAGCTTCTCAGTTGAGGTAGGACGGCTCAGATTCTCTATGCTGGGATTTGATCATGCATGAACTTCCATAGGACTTCTGCATTTTGTCATTAGCAGCCCTACTGTGTCCAAAGGCCACTACTTCCGGCTCCTACAGTCTTTCTCCTCCTTTGTCTGTACTGATCCCTGAGATTTGGGAGGAAAGCATACAGTAGAGATATTGCATACACATTCTGCAGTCTCTCATTCTCTGTTCTTTGTCCACTTGTAGATCTCTGTCTTGATCATCATCTACTGCAAATAGAAGCTCCTCTGATGAGGGGTGAATGGTATTTTAATCTATGAGTATAAAAAGTCATTAGAAGTCAATTTAATATTATGTCAATTTAGCACAAAAACAGCAGTAGGTACTCTTCTAGGCCCTATGACCAGTCTTAGTCCCAGAATCATTCCAGTGATGGGTTTCTCCTGTGGACTGTGACGGCAATTCAATCACAATATATTTGGCTATTCCGATGATTTTTATGCCACTTTTGCTCCAGTGGACCTGTCTTGTCAGATCAGTCATCACCATAACTCCCAGGGTTAATAGCTGGTTACTTTTCTTCTCTGGTAGCATGTATAGTAGTTTCTATCATTATGATAACTAGCTAGTGTCATATGAAGCTTGGGTGAAGTTTCCGAGGACGTACTCAGTATTTAATATTTTCATGTTCTGTGATTCAAATGCATGGTGTCTTCAGCAATAGGGTCTAAGTTTCAGACATGAGAGTATACTAATAGCATTGACAATAGCCTGTAATGTTTGGGAGGTCTATGTGACTACTAGCCAGCAACTCTAAAATACCAAAGCTGTTTCTAGGAATATCTTGGAATATTCTTGCAAATTTTTGACATTTTAATTATTATTTATCTGTGACCCCAATAATGCATATTTATGGTCTTCTTTGCTGCTGCAACATTGTCATTTGTTTTGCATAACAATTAATAACTCAAGAAATATGTGTTATTGTTTTTTTTCTGAGATTTCTGGTCAGTAGTATTTTCTTTTTTGCTTCCTTCAACTCACTACTTTCTTTCTTGAAAAAAAAAAAACTGACTATATCTTTTACTCAGTACTGGATACTTCTTAATGTCTATGTTCAACTAACATCTAAATACACTGCTCACATGAAAATACTCTAGTGTACGTGTCTAATCATTTTTTTCTGGGGCTTTGGTGGGTTTAGGGGAAGGTGGTTTGTTTGGTTATTTATCAACAATAGATTCTCCTTTCATGCAAAACATCCTGACCACAGTCCCCCTCCCTCTACTCTTTGCCTATATGGGGAAGACATTCTTGAAGTATCCAAGATACCATTTCACTTTTTTTTTTTTTTTTTACCATTTTGTCCTTGGACAGATCCTTTAAGGTCATTCTTCCTCTTTCTTTCCACCCATCACATGCATTCTTTGGGACACATGCAGAGGTGTTTTGTCTCAGTCTGTGATAGTGAGCTTTCCTGGGTCATAAGTTTCTACTAGTTCTGTCTAAATTTATCACTGGCTTTCAAGTCAGCTGTAAATCTATACTGTATTTTGTTTATTTGTTTGTTTAGATATTTTTTCATCTATGCAATAGATGCAAATTGTTCAAATCCCACTTTTGACTGAGCCACGTGTTTCTATCACTGTTTTTATTTTTGGTCTTCTTTTACACGCCCAACCCTTAACCCTCCCTCTCCTCACGTCTGCTGCCATTTCGTTGTCCTCTGTACAAGTAATTGCTGTGTTTGTGGTCTCCTCTTTGTCATGGCCACAGTTACTTGCGCAGTTTAGCTTTCATGCCCCCAGACTAGTCAGAGTCACACCACATAGGAGCATGCTACTAATCCTCCCAAGGCACAGTTAATACCAGGCGAGGCTGACCCTGTTAACAGCTTGGCCTAGTTAATAATTCAGTGCCCCTAACAGATGTCCTCTGACTTACGATGGAGAAGTGATATTATGTAATTGTTGTGAGCCTGACACTGGGTCCACGTTGCTTAGGTTTGAATGCTTTGGCACCCAAGTAACAAGTAAAATTATCTCAACTTTCTTACCTCTAATTTCATAGTCTGTAAATACCTCATTTAGGACTACAGTATTTATACATTTTATCATGATCCAAAGGATATATGTCCTCCAAACATGTTATGTTTGAATTCTGTGTGAAGGTGATGTTAAGTGTCTCTGTTACTTCTCTATTGCTATAAGGAAATGCTCTAACAAAAGCAACTTAGGAAAGGATTTATTTGTCTCATCATTTATGGCCAGAAGGTCAAGGCAGCAGGAACTTGAAGCAATTTATGAGGGAAAAGAAAGAGACAATGAATTCCTATGTTCACCTCACGTCATTTTTGTACAGTTTCGGATTCCAGCCTAGAAAATGATTCTACCCACAGTGGGTAGATGTTCCCATCTCATTTAACACAATCAAGATAACCCCCAGCATTTAGACCCAGAGACCCATCTACCAGGTAACCATAGGTCTCATTAAATTGACAACTGAGAAAAACAATAACAAAATCATGTAGTGTATTTTGTTAGGACAGAAACTGTCCTGGTGGGTTTTTGTCACTTTGATGTAAACTGGAGTAATCTGAGAAGACAAAACTCATTTAAGAAAATAAGATTTTTATAGGCAAGTCTGTGGGGGCATTTTCTCAATTAATAATCCATGTGGAAGAGCCTAGCACACTATGGATAGTTCCACCCATGGACACGTGGTTCTGGGTGGTAAAATAAAGCAGCCCAAGCATGCCTTTGCAAACAAGCCAGCAGGAGACACTCCTCCATGGTCTCTGCTTTTGCTCCTGCCTCCAGGTTCCTGCTTAAGTTCCTGTCCTGACATCCCTTCATTAAGGACTGGAATGGAGACATAAAACCCAAATAAACCATCTCTCTCCCAGGGTACTTTTGGTCATGATGTTTTATCATAACAAACTTGGGTAGAAGCATAGCTGAGACCCCTAAATATGCCACTAGCATCCTTGGAAAATCTTCCAGAGTTATAATTAATATGAATATCTCCTAAATCTCAATGTCTCTTTCTAGTAAGAAGGGAATAAAAGTCATTACTGAGAGGCATGTCTTTGTACTAGGAAAAAAATCATGAATAAATGATAAGATTCTCTCATGAAGAGCTCAAATCTTCATTTTATTCAACAGGCACCTAAAGCCCCACAGCAGACTCAGTTCCCTTTAATATTAAGGTAAAAACCAAAAGGGCAGACGAGGAAAAAAACAGTTAACTGCTGTAGGGAAAGTCAGATTTGCATCTTTTACCAACACCAGGAGATATGAGAAACTGATGGGGTAAGAGTCCTAAAACTATTAAGTCCAGTGTTACATCTTAACATCTGCATGCCAAGTCAAATCAGCATTTGTAAATGTGGTTAAAACCAAGACATTGAGATTTACATGGATTAAAAAAATCCAACATCCACAAGTCATGCAAACCAAGTTTATTATAAAATTTACTTTAGTAAGATCAATATCAATTCAAATAAAAGACAAGGAAAAGTTGGGCATAAAATAAGCATCGTAAGGAAATAAGATATTTAAACTTAATAATTGAGGCTAAATTATAATTAATTAATATTAAAAATAGCACTAAATGATGAGAAAGATAAGTCTGATTTTATTAAATGGGTGATTTTACACTGGGAATTATTGAACTGATAGATGACTCATCTAGTAGACCTGACTATATGTGTGTATATACACATATTTATATTTCAATAAATTTTTAACTACAAAATATGTATATATATAATTTATCTTATTGCTTCAAACATGAATATTCTATCCATGCAAGCACATCTAAGTAGTTTATTAAGTTGATTTAAGCCATATTAAATGTTAACCTCTTAATGCCATAGAGCTTTAAAGAAGAAAATTGATTTTTATATCCATCAGTGTCAACCATGACTTCCTAAATTTGAAAAGGTCACCTGTGGTAATCCAGATTTTGTTACAAAAGAGATCAGAGATTTTGTTTGTGTAATAATAAAACATGTTCTTGAATTATGAGTCCAACATGCCAAATCACTGATCTTTTCCTTCTGTCTGTACAGTAACATCTCAGTTTCAGGCCAGATAAAGGGTGCTTATTTTGCATGAACTATGGAGTTGTTGTAATTGCTGTGGATATGTTGTCCTTAATAAGCCCCTGTGTTTTCTGATGCTGTCTACTTCCTTCTCCGTTGAAGCATTTCAATTATGAAGTGCAAAGAAGTGGGCTCCCCTTTTCTTCCTTTTTCCAACTAAAGGAGATGGGAAATGTTACAATGCCAAAATCAATTTAAATGCTGTCTGGGTTCAGTTTCTTCATGTGTAAAATGAAGCCTCCAGATGTTATCATGAGTGGGTTCCTTCCTGCCCAACCATCCATGAGTTTATATTTTTCTAATGTTATTTTCAATTTCTTGTGAACTTTCAAAGTATATATGACTAGTTTCTTTTTCTTCATATTTTTAGCTGTAAATCAAATTCTGCTTTTGATGGTTCCTTTTTTGTTACATTTTCATTCTTCTAATCTGTAGATATTTGTTCTAGCCTGGAGGTTTGTCTTTTATGTCACATTGAAACTTTTATTAAAATGACTTTTATTACTTTTTTTTCTAGACAAGATTTTTCTGTGTAGCCTTGACTGTCTAGGCACTTGCTCTGTAGACCAGGCTGGTCTTGAACTCACAGAGATACATCTGCCTCTGCCTCCCAAGTGCTGGGACTAAAGTTGTGCACCATCATTGCCCAGCATGACTATTATTTTAACTGTACCTATTCATCTTTGCTTATACTCAGACACAGAAACACAAGCATATCATCTTTCTCTCTCCATTCTCCTGAGTTTGCTTGCTTACAAATCACAATGTCTACAACAATGACTATCTGGCTGACACCCTCAGTAATGACAGCTGTCATCAATTTGTCATTTCTCATTATTTGCATGGAATGCTAAAGAAACCACACTCCACAGTAAGAACTACCAAACTAAAAGCTAGATTTGAGTAATACAGAAGACTCAAAGGGCATGGAGTCTTCCATTATGCACCTCTGTGAATACTTCCAAAGCTTTCTTGGCTCCTGTACTTTGGGGAGAGATTATCCTCTGATGTATACCAGGACTGCTGATGTTGTTGATAAAATAATGAGTATGAAAATGTGATGACTCTAAAAATAATTCACTTCTATGGAGCCTAAAAAAGAGTAGAGTTAGTCACTCTCGATCCGTCCCCCAGAGAAGCAGCATATAAAAATTCAAGTGAGCCACAGACTATGGGCCACGTGGTAGGCAGATAAATAAAAATGAGTTAAATTAAGATAAAAGAGCTAGCTAATAATGTGCTTAAGACATAGGCCAAACAGTATAGAAGATATAAGCGTGTGATTCATTTCATTGGGGGACAAAAGCCGCCTTGTGCGAACCAAATTCCAACCGCCACCACATGCGCCAGGTCACAAACCTCCCAGACCCAAACCAAAACAGGCTGGGAAAAACTTACTACAACAAGCCTTTTGGAATAAGGGCCAATTTAAGAAGAAAATAGAGCTGAATAGAGATACTTTTTTCTCACATACTAATAAAGGGGAGTTGAGCAAGATGCTGTGGTTCCTGGAACAGAATCATCTGTTTTTTAGGACAGTTGCCTAGGGAGTATTGTTTGTATAAAAAGATGCTGAAGGACAATTCGCTGATGAGATAGTGTGCAGTGGTTAAGTTACCACTCCTTAGTGATTTGCTGAAATAAAGTATGTAGAGAGAAATGATGCATGGATTCCCTATCAAACATTTAGGATTGTAAGTTACATGAATGGGTGATCTGTAACAGGCTTTAACCCAGGGCTTGGAGTTGTGGTTCAAAGCCCATCATGAATGTTCTTTTCTAAGGCTGTTTATACATCCAGGATATAAAGGGAAGAGTGCAATGTGTTTAGTGAAACCTTCTTCTAGTAGATAAATAAGATGTTCATGAGTAAATACTGTTTCTTTTCACTACCTCCTTTAAAAGTCATTTTAACCAACAGAGGTTCCAGCCCCTGGCAGGATACATACCAAAATTTATCATATATATAAAAGCTAATCAATGTAACTATAAAAGGTGAGAGTTTTAAATCACTCTGTGATTATCGCTGTGGGCATTTCCTTTGCTTTTCTCATTAAGTGGTGACAGTTATAAAATTACTGAGTTTTTTTTAGACTATGGGAACAGATAAAGAAAAATAAAACAGAAATAAATAGATTGGCACAAAGGATTGGTTGAAATTGCTATTTTTTTCTTGCCAAAAGGAAAATCTAGTTTCTAGCATTAACTGTAAAGTATGTTCTATTGATCATTTTTAAGTGTGATGTGATATACCTGTAATAATACACACAGATAGGACTATCATTTCCAAGTTAGTCCTTTTACTAGCCTTAAAGCTTCAGGTTTGCTGTTTTTAAGTTGGAATTTTATTTTCTACTGTAGGATTAGGATCTTGTACGTTGTAAATATTTGTCTCTCCTATTGGTTTAATAAAATGCTGATTGATCAGAAGGCAGACAGGAAATATGGGTGGGGCTTTTGTACTGGGAAGAAGAAGAGCAGAGCAGAGATGCCAGGGAGATGCAGAGGAAGTGGGATGAGAATGCTGCTCTGAGAAAAGTTACTAAGCCATATGGCTAGTCATGGGTTAGTGTAAGAGTAAGAGTTAGTAAGTAATATGCCTGAGCCATAGACCAATCAGATTGTAATTAATATAAGACTTTGTATGATTATTTGGGGCTGAAGGGACTATGGGACCAGCCAGAAATTTCTAACTATAATTTTCTATAAAATTATTTTCAGTGTTGATGAAAGAAAAGTCTTCAGACAGTGAAACACGATAATTTTGCCTGTCCAGTATAAATTTTTCATTAGACTGATCTCACTTTGTAAATGATGAACATGAATCTCAAAGATGTGTGACCAGCTTGAAGCGAAGGGAATGTGGTTTTGTTCTTAGATACAATTACTAAACCGAACTAGCAGGGCTGGAAGTGAATTTTATTATAATCATATGTCAGTTTCACAAAAATACTGGGTTTTGTTATGAATCTTTATGCATTCATAACAAATATTCATGAGATGCCCTTTCTCCCATTCTTCGTTTCCACCATCCTTTTTTATGGAAGCTTTGAAAATACCATTTTCTTTCTGTGAGTGCTCTCTCTCTGCGGAGTGTTTCATCCTGGCTCTGTGGAGTGTTCCTTCCTGACATTTCCTATTCTGCTCAGTCACTGTTTTCCATTCTTTGAGTGGCCTTGACCTTGTTATGTTAGTGCTTAATTATACTTGAGGTTTTATTTAGTGAACTCTGCAGGAAAGAAATCAAATATTACATATATTAAAGAAATGTAAGAAGAAAAAAACGGGGAATGTAGTTTTAAAATGTTTAAAATGAGTGTCCTTCATGACCCTGCCTTGTCCCTTGAAGCTCGACATTGGAACTTATATCATCTTTCCCTTGAGCCCAGTAGTGGCAGCGGTGATGACAGGGTAGGGTTCACATCAACAGGACATATCTTTTTTATAATGGGTGTAATTGCTAAGAAATTTATATTTAAAAATACTTCCTTTTGTGTTCCTTTCCTTTTCCATAGCAGCTCTTAGACCCAGATCTGAGGGTCAGTAGAGTCAGCTGATGGGTAGCAGGGGATTGACGGGGCTTAATTAGGACAAGTTTCTCCTTGGCTAAGAAAAAAACATGGCAATTTGAGAATAATAATGACCCTCAAAGCTGCAGCATTTTGAGAAATTAGAAGGTGCTGACTCTTTTCCTAGGTGGTGGAATTCAGTAGACATTATTATATATGTCTATTATATGTTATATAATATATATTATATATTATAGCTATCCTCTCTGCATTAGTATTACAGCACTGGGGTGGAATCAAAACAAAAACTTCTTTGAATAATCTTCCAAAAGTAAAGCAGTTTTGATGTTTTATGAGCATATAATGCTATCGTGTATTTCTCACTGTCACAAGAAGCTTGAAACTTCAAAGTTCTTGCCATCGCTCATGATGAATGAGTCTGAGCTACTTGGAGTATAGTCATTTTGGGAGCAGGGACTAATTTCTGTTCCTGGACCTCAGGGGAAAGAGTTTGTTAGAAATACAAGGAAAATTTGTTTAGAATTGAATTGGAAGTTCAAGTCTGGAGTTCATGGATGTCTGGGCAAGATCCACATGAGAGAGATCAAAAGAGGAACAGTGTTACAGCCCTTACTTGGAGACACTGAGGAGAAAGGAAAATCAGAGGAGATTGATTTCCATGTAGTAAGAAGATAGCTGGAAGAGGTGGTGCTCAGAACCCTGTGGTTTTCATAGGAAGAAGAGTGTAGGCAGAGGTAGGGAGGAGAATCACACAGTCCTGTGAGTTAAAAGGCAGCCTAGGCAACATATGCAAGCCATGCCTAAAATTTATTTTTCCTTAAATGTGGGCAAAGAATATTATGTATATATGCTATTGGATGACCCAAGAGAAAAGGCAATAGATGTTGTATGAGAATCAGAGAAAACGATAGAGCCATGGGCCTGAGCAGGAAAAAGGCGATAAGTTTCCTTTCACAAGGGAAGGAGTTGAACATAGAGATGAGAACAGATAGCTTGATCTTTAAGGTGGGATGTAGGTGTACAGGTGGTTGGACTAGCTGATGGAGATGGGGGTCCTTCTCTTCCTCTGTTTTTACTATGTGAGTTCTTTCATTCTCACATACAAGCTGTGATATCTTTGCACTCTTTGATTTACTCTGTCTTCCTTACACAACCTCAGAGGGCTGTGGAATATGGCAAGTCAATGTCAATATAGATTGGGGGCACTGGAAAGGATATCCAGGCTCACCTCAGTAGTATGTATAAGCTGTCTTAAAATGGTGGAAATATTCAAGGGGGAGTGCAAATAGTGATCTGCTGCTTATTTCTGAACATGGCTTCTGTGTATGGAAAGTGTTTCTAGCTTAGTCATCAGTGTTTCAATTAAGTTTCCAATGTTTCTAGATCTTCATTAGCTGTTGGAGGCCAGGCTATCGAAGAACATATATATGAGAGTAGAAATTAATACCTACCTTTTTACAATGCCCCTTTGCTGCTATCACAGCAAGGTTCTGGTGTGGGTGTCTCAGGGCCAGGACCAAGTGACCCAAAAAGTCCTTATAAATTGTCTGTGTGGGAGAGGAACTCTAATATATGGTTTTTCTTTGGCTACATTTCTTTGTTGCTTTTATTTTATTCGTAACTTCTTGGGGAAATGTATTAAAGTTCCTCAGAGAAACAGATCCCAGAGTGACCGACCACACACATATACAGTACAAACTTCCACATACATTACATTGGCTCACATGACCAGAAGGTTGAGATGTTTTGATAGGCACCTAAAATAATGGAACCCCACAAAGCCAGTAATCTCAAAAAGTGAGGCAGGATTTGGGGAACACTGAGGAAGAAGGGGCAGAAAAGAGTGTAAGAACTGGGAGATGATAAGAGGCATGGAATGCTGCCTCTTAGGTATGCTATGGCTGTTCACACATCAGCTCACTGTATCTGTAGTTACTTGCATGAAACCGAGCCTCAGTTAAAATTTCAGGCGACTTAGGGTAGGAGTCTCCAAGACCCCACCCTTATTTGAGGAGCTGCTGAGAGCTCATGGCTGCTAAGGGAGGAAGAGCCACTCTTGTTTGGGGGTGTGGCTGCTGGTAAGCTGTCCACACCTCCAGTGAAAGGTTCTACACCCATGTGCATGCTCAGTACTAATTGGACTCAGGATTATTAATAACATAAAATGAAGACATAAACTTGGACCACAGAGTGAGGAGTCCTAGAAGGAGTTGATAGAGGTGGCAGTGGAAGGATTATTAGCAAAATGCATTGTATGCATACATGAAATTTTCAGTAATGAATAAAATAGGGTTGGGCTGGAGAGATGACTCTTCCAGAGGCCTGTGGTTGATTCCCAGCACCCACATGATGACTACAGTCTGTAACTCCAAATTTAGTGGATTTGACATCCTCTTCTGGCCCTCAAGGCTGCTGTATACAGTCAGTACACAGACACACATACAGACAAAATACCTATACACATAAAATAAATAATAAATGAATCTATAAAGACTTGTTTAAAAAATAAAATATTGATTTAAAAGAAGTTGTCAGATAAATCCCAACCCAAAGACAGAAGATTAATATCCCAACTGTAGGTAGCAGATCAAATCATTCCTTTGCCTTTTGTTCCATTCTGTTTCTTATAAGCTGGGTGATGTTTACCCACACAAAGAAGGGCATTTACTGAGCTCGCTAATCCAAGGGCCACTCTCTGATCATTTGTCAGGAACCCTGCATGGCTACACATTTACACTGACATGCACAGTCAACTATCAAAAAAAAACCCTACCAGATCAGTGAGAAATCATAAGCTTTGGTTATAGGTTAGGAAGCATCAAAAAGCAAAGTTAACCCTTTCCTACATGGCTGTTTGTGGCCACTGTTTGAGAACATCTCATCTTCATAAGCTGCAATTGGACTATCCTCACATAGGACCAGGATCCTAAGACAAAAATGCTTAGAGTAACTCAGATCTAACAGCAGCTCTTTGCAAAGACAGTTCCCCACCAATGGATCTCCTACTTTATAACTCTTAAGTGTTTGGTATTGGTGGTATACTGGCTATAAGAATTTTTCAGAATATGCTATAAAGCCAGTAGATCCCAAATAATAAGAACAATGGGAAAAATAATTGGGAAATGCAAACTCAGCCACTGAGTGATGGAACTGACATGAATATCTGTATAGGATCTTGAATATCATTCAGTCTCTCAGGTCAAATTAACCTACATTCTTTCTGTCTGAGCAGCTGAGTGCCAATCATTATCACCAAGATTAACTGTTGATTTGCAAATTACAGCATGGTCACATTGTGGTAATAGTGACGTGGGCCAGGGATGAGATGGCATTGTTGTGTGACCGGAGTACTTTAGAAGATCAAATTTTTACAATATTTTACAATCTACAGTGAATAGGCTGTCATGTTCTGAAAGTAGAATAAAGTATTTTGCCAAATGAAGTAGCATAGGGAGTCCTGGTCTACAGACACGTAAGTGGAGATAGGTGATGGGTAGGGAAGACCAGCAGTGAAGCTCCCTCTGGTTTTGTCTTTACTTTATGAACATTTTGCTATGTGATAGAGTCTAGAAAAATAATAAGAATGAGTAGCTGGAAAGATGGCAGTTAAAATGTTTACTGTCCAATCATGAGAACCAGAGTGCAAATTCTAGCACTCTTATAACAAATATCCAGAATTCCATATCTGAGGGATCCCACACTTCATTCTGACCTCCATATATTTACAGTTGCCTATAACGGGACAAACACACATACATTCTCACAAAGACACATTCACACAAATCTAAATAAATAAATTTTAACAGAGAGTAAAATGCAGGCACCTTGTGTGCAGGACAGTGCCCCCTGAGCTATAAGAGGAGAAATGGGAAGGATCTTGAATCAGAACTGTGACAGCAGCTCCTCACCTCACCTAGTGCTCTTCCTGCCTCCTCAAGTTCTCATGTGTGCTTGCTCTCCATCCGCCCATCTTCTCACCACACACATGTACACACACAAGTGCACTTTTCACATAAACAACCCATAAGCAACGTGATTAACAGGTTACCCAAAGTTCTTCAATCAACACCAAAAACAATGCCCACTCACTGCCTTTCCCATGGACTTATTGGGTATGAGGTATTAGCCATGAATGCTCAGATATGCACAATCTAAGCCTTTTCTTTCCTCTCAGCTAAAAGCCAGATGCCAAAATTTCAGCTATTATTCTTCCTCCTGAGCTGTAAGACCCATGCAAAGGCAGTCATGCATGAATTATATCAATTGCCCAGTTTCTGAAGTTACTGGGAAGAATCACACATTGAAAATTCATGTTCAGTGTGCACAAGACCTCTGGCTTCTGGCCTATATGTACAGTGACATCCTCCTTTCTCATATTTTCAGTGATAAACCATTAGTGGAAGTTTTAGGTTCCCAGAGACAGGTGTCAAGACCAGCCAGTGAAAAAGTTTTTCTACAAGTTCTTATTTTTACCTTTTATCAGAGTAGACAACAAAATACCATGCATTGCTTCTTTGAAAAACAAGGCTAAGGAGACAGAACTATCATCCTTCGACATACTAACAAGCATTGGTCAACAGGAACAGGACAGGTGAGACAAAACCAGAGGGATGAGACTAAGAAGACGTTTAAGGAATTATTTCATTCTAATATGGATTCTGACTGATTCAAACCCCAGGCTGAGTACAGGCTGAAGCCAGTGTGGGTGTGAACCCGTTCCAATTCAGAGGCTGTGGACTATACATCTCCCCTTGTTGAGGTATCTCATCCTTTTCCTATGGAGACCTTCAGCACCTTGGGTTTGACAACTTACCTTATCCAAAGATCATCAAGCTAAACTGAAACTCACAGACTATCTAATATCATATATTGGACACTGTATCCAAGTCAATGGGGGCCAAGGTTATAACTTGGTAGCAGAGCAGTTGCCTAGCCTGTATAAGGCTTCAGTTTTGTTCTTAGTACTGTATTAAAAACACTAAACACTAAAGTATATTCCATTCTGAGTCTGTGGAAAGCTATAAAATTCATCTTGCTAATATTCAGATTCTGAGATGAAAGAATGGCCACTGGCTATGGCTTTATTGGACTTCACTTTCAGCATAGGTAGCTTTCTTATGCTGCAGCTGTTCACACTATTCAATCTAATTCCAGCTTAATAATGTGCAATTTAAATAATTACACATAGATTTCCAATGCAGTGTAATTTGAGATGAGAGTTGGGCATAAACTGAAGTGTCTTTTTTGGGTAGAGGGGGTATTACACACATGAATATTGTACTTTAGAACATTGTGATACTCAGACCACTGCTTTCTGTCAGCTGCTTTATTGTTTCTTGCCAGTATCAGAATGAAATGAAAACAGTATGGTTAAGCTGATATCGGAATCATTGTCTGAGTCTCTGTAACCATGCGGAAACCACAGCTCTGTGGTTTCAGAGTTACACTCATCAGTTAATCCTCAGATGTCTATAGCTTGTAACGGGACACTCGTGGAGCCAGGACATTGAGTCCCTAAGGACAGACAATGACTCTGCTGTGAGTAAGATCTAAAGCTATGGCCCAGATTACAGGAAAGAGTTTCATCAATTTCAGACAGCTTGGATAAATAAAATTTCCCTGGGAGAGATTAGAAGTCAATTTCCAAATTACAGTTGTGTGTCAACCACACTCGGCAGGTCAGAGACACACAGAGAGTTGATACTTATACATTCCCAGACTTCCAAACTACTGTGGGTGACTTGTTGGCTATGACATGAGGACCGAGTAAATATGATTATCAAAAATGGAGCCACTTATGTGACTGAGAACATTTAGCATTCATGTCTTAGTGATCACATAATTCTTTGCTCTTATATTCCCAAATCCTGGTTAAATAGCTGTGAGAATGCAAATCCAGGTTGTGTGGACCTGTAAGAGGAACACAGCAATTAGGCCTCCACTACTACCAACACAGTCCACCTACCGGCAACCAAGGACAGAACTCTCACTTCTGTCCTGTCCCTTCTGTTTCTTGGTAGCCTCCCATGACTTCCCATCCACCTGGATGACAGTTAGTTTCAACCAGAGTGTTATCTAGTCAAGCCACTGTGAAGAGAAGAGTATACAGCATTGTTGGTGAAATAGCCCACCTGCCTGCACATTCTTGACAGTCCTGGTATACATCTCGTGATGACTTTCAACAGCTGTGCATTGTGCCCACATGATGTGTGGAATAATTGTAATCTATTAAATAGCTTCCTCATTGCTCTGAATGAAAACAGAAGGACATAAATGGAAGTCAGACAAAGGAAGATTAGGATTTCTCTTCTCCTACTCTGGAAATCTTAAAGTAGGTGTGACCCCAAATGGTGGGTGCCACTGTGTGGGTCCCAAGGATCAAACTCAGGTCATCAGATTCATGGAGCCATCTGTCCAGCCCCTAACTGACGTAGGTCTTCATACTGTAAATATGCCTTCTTTGTGAGTTTTTGGCAAGAGAATCATGATGAAGTATACATCATTAATGATAAAGGAAAGCAGGCACTGAAGAATTATGATTCAAAACAGGACACAGTTATCTTGACAGCAGGAGTGAGTGTGTCCATGCCAGTGATCATGTTGGGTATAAGTAGATTAAAGTCCTCATCTCAGCTCTGAGAAATGATTGGTAAAGCTGGCCAGAGATCCTCTAATGTGCTCTACATTAGTTTCTTTTATTCAGACACTCGGTTTTCATGAACAAGTGATCCACTTGATTAAAAACAAAGCAGTTGAGGGTACTCATTTTACAGTCTAAGTTTTTTTATGGAATTGAGTTCTTTATTGTCATTTTTTCCTCATGTTAACTGATTCAACAATTTAGCCATAGGGTACTTTGTTTTTAGATTTTTACTGAAATTAAGAATTATATTTCAAAGATATATAGCTTTGCAAATATGACTTTTATATTGTTTTGAATAAAATCACATGGAGAGACATTTTGAGATAATTTTTTCTCAAACCATTTCTTCATAGTATGCATCCTCACTTTAAAAGTGAAAGATTATTTTACACCTTATCATTAAAAATGGCATTTATGTTAAAAAATAATACATTAATTTTGCATGTTTATTATTATGTATTCAAAAATATCCTGTAGGTATTTAGAGAGCCTGTCAAGCCAGGAGAGATTAAAAAAAAATGGACTGTTAACTTTGGGGAAAAAAATATTTCTTCTTGCATTTGATGATTATCTTTATGCTATGCATACAAAACCCCAGTAACTACTGTGTGTGTAGCCACTAGTTATCTCATGAACACATTCAGACAAGTGTAACTCATCATGTGTCACAGCATGCCAGTTCCCACCAGAGAGCTTCCTACAGTAGCCCTCTGCCCATGAGTCCCTTCTTCCTTCTTGTAACTGATACACAAGTATCAGGCACTCACCCATGGAATATGTCTGCTGATTGCAATATGAAGTATCTAGATGGCTTTCTGCCAGCTTTAAAAGATAATATGTCCTGTTCTAGTGACAGTCTTTTCCACAGTCTTTCCCAGGAATAACTCAAGTCTTTTTCAAAGAGGGAATATAGTGTGTCTCTCCCTCTTTTGTCTCTTGGTGAATTTCACTCACTGATCACGGAAGCAAGTGTTGGCAGAAGCAGTCATTAGAAGACTTCATACAAAGAAAGTCCCATGGAAACTTCTCCAGAACATGGTGGTGAGAAAAAGCCTGTAGCGAGGCATGGCTGAGAAGCCACATTGCATACCACACATCTCACTGATGATACCATGCATATCTCTGATAGAGTACTATATCTGACTGCAGACTGCTACGCATCTCATTGATAAAGTCATTCGTCACACTGATGGAGTGTGTGCTGTGGTGTCACAGCCATTCCTGCAGGATCTGCTTGCTGTCATAACCCAGATTTCTCAGGACCAAGTTAATATATGCACCAACTTGTTTACCTTACAGGATATATTGGGTCCACTTGAACCATGGGCTTTTCTCTGTAAAGAGGCCATTCATTGTAGGGATTCTGTAATAATTTTCCCAAATATGAATCTTCTTACCACAAATGTACTTTCCTCCAATTTTGAAAGCAAAGCTTAAAATGGATCTATAGTGTCCCTTCTTTCTGAGAGTTCTAGAGGAAAATTTGGTTTTTTGCCTTTCCAAGATTCCAGAGGCTTCCCACATTCTGGGCTCATGCTCCATGTCCAAACCTAGGAGTATAACACATTTATTTTCTCTGTGTGTCTCTCTGTGTCTGTCTCTATGTGCTCCTCTGTGTCTCTTTATGTTTTTCTCTATCAACATCATCACCACCACCTTTTATTTTTCCTCTGTGCTTTTCTCTTAAGAAATTGTCTGTCTAGATTTTTTTGGCCCTACTGGATCATTTCCTTCTCAAAGATACTTTTCTTAGTCATACCCATGGGGACATTTTTACTATGGGACATGACATATTCACACCTTGGGTGTATAGAATGAGGATGCTTGTGAGAGACCCTTGTTCCATTAGTCACATATTCTTGTCATTTTTAGAATAACCATCCATTTGTTGTCAATATAAAAGTTGTTTTCTGATGCACAAAAACTCCAAAGTGGGAGATACTTCTGATTCCAGATACAATATGATAGGCTTCAAAAGACAATATACATTTCAAGGTCAAAATTTAGAACTGCTCAGTGTTTTGAAGGCAAGAGGTTTTGCTGAATCTCCCCATGTCAAGTTCAGAGTCAGAAATGCAAAAAAATTATGGTTTGCACCAACTCTCATGAGTATAGATAACAGCTGCTTCCCATCCATACTCCTCTGCTGCACGTACAGATACACATGGCCTAATTTATGTTGGTCTCAAAAGAGCTTAGTCAGTACTTTTCCAGAATGCCAGTCAACAGATACCCTTGTCTCTTGATGCCTCGAGACTATTGGCCATTCTGCAGTGGCAATGTCTCCTAATTTTAGTTGAATTAATGAGTTGTAGATGTTTTACTAGCATCTCATTTGGCTTAAGATGTCTTTCTAGTGAGGTGTTGAAAAAAAAAAAAAAGCACCATTAAGAAGGCTATTAGGTATTCTCCCAAAGCCACCATGGCTGGAGAGGTTATCCCAACTCTTAGATACAGGGTAGCACCACTCACGGGTCAGTAGATGTTTCCTGGGCATCAGCATCAGAAGTTAAATCTTGGTAGAGAAGGTTGTAATGTGAGGGCTTCACAGAAGGCAACCAGAGCAGAGAAAAGCTATTCCTGGAAGCAGTGCCAGAATTTTAGCAAGAGGCAAGATACTGGTTAGCCCACCACAGTTTTTTTTATATCTGTTTCTATCCATCCCACTGCATTATTCTGCAGCAGAATGATGGGCAGAAATTCGGATTGGAGGCAATCAGACTTTCTTCAGTGTATTCTCAAGGTGCATAGCTGTTGGACTCCTGAAAAATCAGATAATCTTGGATAAAACTATCTCTTAGGTTTATTTTTGTCACTAGCAGAATTCTTATTGCTGAGAAGACATGTTCAGTAAACATATTAGTTGAAAGAGTTATATATGCATATATATATAATTTTAAAATTTTTAATGTTTTTAAGCAAAATAGGATTACATCATTTATTCTCTCTCTTTTCTTAATCTAGCCTTTTCCAGTTACCACCCCTCAAAGTCCTCCCAAGTTGGTAGCCTCATTTTTAGGTTGACAGATGTCACCAATGAAGACCTCTAGACCTCAGAGACACAGATATTGCCCCACTGAGACTCAGTATGAAAATCAGCACATATCTCTAATGGAACTTGCATCTTGTCCATCTGAGCCTTCAGACCAGTGCTTAAGGATTTCTAATAAGAAGCTTCTTTTCTTCCCTTTCTTTGTTTTCCCAAGAGCATTTTTTCTCCTCTTGGAAGTTCACACATACCCTATGTATGTTAGAGAAATATGGATGTTCTTTTTTAGGCCTTTAGACACAGGAGTATTATGACCTGCCTCTGTTATTACCCCAATTCTTACATGTCAGTTCTGCTGAATGATGAACATGGATGAGATGCTACCTGGAGCTTGTGGAGAGACCCATTTTAGACAGGTCAAGAACCTTAGATGTCAATATCCTGAAAATAAAGGATCCTTGGGTTAAAGCAAACCATACAGCACAAACAGAAACATCTGCACAGAATCTGCCCTGTAGCTCTACCTTGAGAGCAGATGGGAACATTATGCCATATGAGAACTGATAACTCTAAGAAATGTGAGCTAGGAGAGACATCAGAAGCATCTCAGCAAGCTGGTCTAGAAGGTGGCTTCTGAATGTGACTCTTTAGAGGGAACTCATGGGTGCCTTTGGCCTTTGGTGCCTCAAGCAGCCTGACCACTCCTTTGAGATCAAACTGGAACTTTCCAGAGTGAGTCAAAATAAAACTGGACATTTGCTTTCAAAGTGATTCTAATATTTTATGTTTATAGGCACCATCAAAATTGAGAGCTATCTGGGCATTTTAAAAGAATTTCTCATAAAGCTTTATAATAAAAAACATGTAATGACAAAAGATGGGACAAAATTGCCCAAAGGATACAACCATGGTTTATTCAATCTTTAAAAAAAAAAAAAAAAAAAAAAAAAGAAGAAGAAGAAAAACAATCATGTGAAAGTGTTTTTCCCCTCACTGCTGAACCGAAAACTCATTTTAAAATTTTGCTTAAATTGCACAAATCTATTTCTGTTCTCCAATAAAATGTTCACTTTCAAACCAAGGTGGTAAAGAAAGACTTCTTTCTTCAAAGTACAGTGAGACTCTATACCAAGGCAGTCTGGCAGGACTGCCTATCAGTCCTTTCCTTTCTGCTGTGGTGTTGCTTTGAAAGGCACCAGGAGATAATTGGTGACCCTCAGATGTCCTAGCTTTTCTTCTGAAGCTCATCACGTTTCTCATGGTGGTTAAACGTTCCCACCCAGCCAAGTTTGATCTTTCACTTCGTACACTCCGCGGCTTGATTTTTCTTGTGCTCTCAACATATGCTCCTTTCATGAAAACAATTTCACATGCTCTGGGTTCAGAGTGAGGAGCATGAAAAACAGGCAGCAAATCATTCATGCGTGAGAAGTGCCTCTGTCATATAACAAGATGTTATTGTTGACCGATGAGTTTTGTTACATGTATTGGAGGCTGGTTAAGTTCTTAAGTGTCCCGGATACAGCCAGAAGGGCTGAAGTCTTGATGATCATGCTCCCTTAGTATATTGCCTCCTTGATAGAGGTCACTGTGTCACATTCTAGTCTCAAGCTCACCTGTCTGTCCCAGAAACATCATTGCAGAGACACTGTCTCTATTTTCTCCTGTTCCTTTTATTTGTGCTTCATTTGGGGTCCAGACCCATTTCTTTCACTTTTTAAGAAAAATCTTCTCTTATATGTTATATCCCAATCTCAATTTTCTTTCCTTCCAAGTCCCTCCCTCCCATCTCCCTTCTCCACCAGACCTGCTCTTCCTCGATTTCCCTTCAAAAAATGGCAGACCTCTCAGGGATATCAACCAAACATGATATATCAAGTTACAATAAGACTATGAATATCCCCTGGACAAGGCAGCACAATAGGAGGAAAGGGGTTCCAAAAGCAGGCAAAAGAGTCAGGGACAGATCTCACTCCCACTGCTAGGCATTCCACAAGCATATCAAACTACACAACCATAACATATGTACAGAAGACCTGTCTCAGACTCATACACATGCCCTGATTATCACTTCAATCTCTGAGGCCATGTGAATCCATGTTAATTGTCTGTGTTCTTGTGTTACCCCTCTGACTCCTACTGTCCTTTTCTGGCACTCCAACTAGTTATTGGCTGTGGGTTTCTGCATCTGCTCCCCATCAGTTGCTGGATGAAACCTCTCTGGTGATGATTATGCTAGACTCTGGTCTGTGCTTATAGCTAAGTATCATTAGGATTGACTTATTTTTACTTGTGTTCTAACAAGACACTTGGTAGAATATTGCTCTTTATGGTCCTTTCTGGATCTATTTATGTTAGGATTTGGGTTTACTTCATACATGAAAAGTCTCTTCTAACTCTTTCTAAATTCTAAGAAGAACTACCTCCTTATAAGTCCATGCAATGCCTACACATTAGATGCTGTCTTCAAAGCCAACAAGAAAGAAGGGAACACATGTTAGCTGAGAGCCCACTTTATACCAGGAACATTTTATATTTTGTTAGAATGTCAGTGAAAACATGCATGGTGGGTAGAACTTTATTTATGTTGTCCATAAGCAAAACTAAAATTACCATCAAAATCCAAGATCACACAACTGTAATAACATCTAGATCAAGATGCTGTGTCTGTTTTCTTACCCTCTGTAGAGCCTGGATTGTCAGGGTGAGAGGTACCCATACAGTAGCTCCCTTCCCTACTAAAAGTTCTCCATGTGCTCCCCACTTCCCAGTCAATCTTCCCTCTGTGAAACATGCCCATGGATTACATTACCTTGAAAGATGTTCTTTCTGTGTGCCTTTTTGAGCCCAGGGATATAATTCTAATCATTGGCCATAATCTATTACTAGTCTCCTTTATGGCCCAGTTACCTTATGCTGACTAAAACTCCTACACTATGTTGTGCTTTTCAATGTCTTATTCAGCCCTAGCATTTACTTTTTAAAAGAAATATGGAATTAAAGAGAAAGACTAATGCCAGGAAATGGTGAATAAAAGTACAATTCTTAGTATGTGGGCAAACTAACCACCTCCCCAGTGGTTTAATTGAAAGAGGTCTGCACTGACTTCCAGACTTTGTATATTCCCTATGAAGTGAAGCACAAAAGCAAACCAAATATGGTGGGATGGCAGGAATGGTTTCCATGGATAAGAAAGGTGTTGGTGTAATCCATGTCATGATTAGCAATCACCTTACAATGTGAGAAAATATGTTGGCTAGGACTGTGAAGAAATACAAGGGATAGAGTGACCTTAAGTCTTGGTAGTAGATCCCCTTCTTCTAAACTCCAAAGAGACTTCTGTATTTGACTCCCTGTTTCTCAGTGTGTAATGTTGGATTCATTGATTTTTCTTATAACACAATAGTGTTATTAACTAAGATACTAAAGTAACATGTCACATCAAGATACTGTTGTTTTAATGGAAATGAGTATATCCTGTACCACTGTTGGAAATATACAGTAATGTTATGTGTTATTATCTTCCATTAAATACAATTAGAGAAATTCTGATTGTATTTAGCATATTAAAGAATTCCATAGATCTGAAGGATGTTGAAGGAAATACTTTATTCAGAGAGTCCTCTTTCTATCAGAAGTTGAAACACTTCTGCATATGTATTTCATTGTGTTGCAGTGGTCAATGTGTTAATCTGGAAAGTTGTGGGTACCCATACTTTGGCCGAGTGCTAGTGTAGAAAGATTTTTTACCTGCTAAATGTGATTAATATTTCAGTCAGTATATTTCCAAAAGGCAGATTGCTGTCCTTAATGTCAGTGGGCCTCAGCCAACCAACCACTTTGTCTTTAAAAATTAAGAATGAATGAATTTCTAAAGTTGGAAGATCTTGCCCTCTAAACGACACAGTAATTCTTTGTGACTCTCCAGCCCACTAACCTGACCTACACACTTTAAATTTATCATGTTATGCAATCTTGTGGAGTGATTTTTTAAATAAATTTTAAGAAGTAGATAATAAGTCTGTGAGTAAATAGATGCAGACAGATGGATAAGTGGATGGCTAGATGAATAAATGATGGATGAGTGGATGGATGATTGGTAGAAAGGTAGATAGATATATAGGTAGACAGAAAAATATTCAAGCATTTTCTCACTTCTGTTTTGTTATGGGAAACTCAGACTGATATAGTGGTTCTTTGAAATATAACTAGAAATCTGGAAAAGAGTATAGGAATTAAAAACGATAAAAGTACACTTGAAAATAATAATAAAGATTTTTCTCTACACACACCTGGGATCTTTGGGGAACAAAAAAGAAAGTTCATTTTCACTATAGAAAGACTGCACCACTGTATCTCACCATGGTTGGAAAATTCACAATCAAAGATTTTTCTCATCTTGTATTTTATACAGTTATTTGAGATGATGTTGGTATCACAAGATGATAACTGTTCTGAAATTGTGATCCAAAGATATGACATATAAGAGATATATGGTCAACAACTGTTCAGTTCTTGCTGGCTTTGGGATATCTCAGAATCATCACAGCTCACTTGTCACTCTCACCACAGGAACTGTGATGTGCATCCACATCAACTTCACTACCTCACCACTACACTATTTCTGTGCAAAGGTGCCTGTATCCAATTTGAAGAGGGAGAGAAAGCAAAGGGCATGGATGTAGGAAACACTGGGTCACACAATCTATGTGGGAATCATCTGATTTAGTGATGCTTCCTAAAGAGAAGCCGCCGAAAGGGTTAGTGATATGACCCTAGAAGGAGCTAAGGAAGGAAGGTGTAGATGGGTCAAGCCCTAACCCTAATGAGGTAAATAAGTGAGGCAAAAGTAACTGTGCATTACTAGTTAAACAAGCATCCAATGGTCATACTGTTATTTGGAGTTCCCAGGAGAAGTGTAGCATCAGAGGGAGGCATTGGCACAACACAGTCAGGTGACAGTTCCTCAAGTGTGCTGAAAACCTGATGGTGTCAAGAAAGTTCTGAGTGGATCATGTGCCCTTGGAGATGGACCCACAACCAGGTCAGGGGTGACACTATCCCAGTATCAGAAATCCTGCTTTACCTTCTGAAGAGATGTTTGTCTATCATATGACACAGGATTGTGGATTATGAAATCAGTTTTGGATTTGCAAGCAACATCTCAAAGGAGTAAGAGAAAACAAAATGTGTCAGTGTACATCATGTGAAAAAATAAAATAAAAATTTCTTCCAGTGTGGGGTTAACCTTCTTCCACTCCTCTCTCTCTTTTTTTTTTTCTCTCTCTCTCCCTCCCTCCCTCTCCCCTCAACACAATTATAAATGTGTTTGTGGCTAAGATATAATATAAATGCTCATTAGCTCCACACACCATACCTGCTAACCACTCAAGACAGAAGATTTGTCTTTGGTATTGCTCTTCAAATTTCTGTATAGTTCTTATTTTTTAATATATTTTTATTCACTCAGTGTATGAAACAAATGATGTTCTGACTACAGCTATCCAAAGGATATAGTCTTATAAGGCATGGACAGGGAAGGGAATTCAGATGGTTGTGTCCCAGTGTTTGCCGCCAACAACATACTGAGGGTCTCTGGGGAGTCAAAGACTGCAGCCAGCACCCATTCCTTTCCCCTTGATTTTTCTCAACTAATCTTTTACATATTTGTCCAAATGTTAGGAGGTTTTTAATTATTAAACATTGAAATAATACAGATAAAGCCACAGATAGATGCAGCAAGTATAAGTGAAATGGTCATGAGCACTTGATTCTTGGGATATCAAGAGTACACCATCCTTATTGTTAACCCGGTGTCACACTGTATATATCAATGTACACAACTCTGTAGATTGGAAACCATTTCAACTCAATTCTTTTTAGTATAATTTTTAATAACATTTATTTCTGTGTTCCTCTAGTGAGGTGCTATCCCCTGATGTTTCCAAAGCTTGTCCAGACATTATCAATTGCTAGAGAACAAGTTTTTCAATCCATATGTCTATTGGGACATTTCCAGTTCAAACCACCATACTCTTTATTCTCCAAGCATCTCACTGTCCCTGGTAAAATAATGTTATTAAAACTTTTGCAACACAAGAATATGTCTGTGATACTGGAGAAAACATTGAAAAGCATTTCTTATTTCATCAGTTATTTTGAGCCGTGTATTCTGACTGTTTTCCAAGGATAGGATGCTGCAGAGAACTCGGTAGAAAGTGAGTGAAATCATTACTTTTCTTCTTTAATGATGCACTCCTGGAAGACGATTCTCCAGTGAGCAGTGGATATTCAAGAAGGAAAGTGGAAGAGGGTTTATGTTTAATATTAATTACACAACTGAAGATCAGTTCCCTCTCTTATCGCAGAGCTGCCTTAGAAGCTTCTTCCTCATTGTTGGCTGTGTGTCTTCTAGAGACATCCCTGACAGCTTATGAATCAAACTAATTGTAACTCTTACTTGGTTATGAAAAAAAATGACATGTGCGTTCTTCTAAATTAAGTCTTTCTCACGAAAATTATAGGTTGCCACTGTAGATCAAGCAACATGTATTCTGAATTCTGACTGCTGGAGAATTAGCTACTGAGTGGGGAAATGAGATACTTTTGTTTGCAGTTACACTGAGGTTGACTACCCCCATTTTCTGTGTCTAATATAAAGGATAGAGGAGTCTTGATGCACCAGTCTCTACCACAATATGGCAAGCCATTTGTTCTGACCTGCTCCTTCATGTTAAACAATGGCAGGTAGGAATGACCTAAATTCCCAGTCAAATTAGTGGTTAATCTCAGCTAGAACTTAAAGCTTTTGCTGAATATAATGACTGTGCAGCCCTGCCTGCTTTTAGTTATCATGATGGCAACAAACACCTCAGTCTTCCACATGTAGAACCCATGATACATGAGGATCAGGCAGACCTGGGATTCTCATCTAGACTGGCGAACACTATTGTGGAGTTTCTTGCTCACTACATGCAGGATTCCTGCTGCTTTGTACCTTTGCCCAGTGGGAGGAAACTAGGATTAAGTCAGTGGAAGGACTTGTCCATAGGTTCAGTTTCCACTATTGGAACAAACAAAGAATAATCCTGGTAGAAAACAAGGGAACAAACACACAATATCTAGTAATCCAGGAAGGCGTGAAAGGGATATGGCAAGACCTAAGCCAGGCTACCAAGCACACTGGGACCAGAAGTTCACTTGGATTCTAGTCTAACTCACATGGAGACTGTGTTTTCCCCCATTAACTGGAATCACAGTCACAGTCTTGCAATTGGCTAGTTTGAAAAGAATTAGAACAAAGAAAATGAAGGGAAAAGGAAAGGGATGGGCTGTTTCGGTCCAGTGAGTTCCAGGAAAATAAACCTGAGGAAATTAGTCTTATGAGGTAGTGAAGATGAAAAGATTAACATGAAAATCTTACAGTGTGAAGGAGATTTAAGGAATATTGGCCCTTAGAGAGCTACATGCCTCTGATAGAAAAAAATTTTTTTGTTTGTGGAGTGGAGCATTATCGCGGTAAAAACCTGCCGTGAGATATGTTTTAAATGGGGTTTATTTTGTGAAAATCACTTACAAAACAGAGACAGTTTTAAGAGAAAATGAAAGGATAAGGTTGCAGCGCGCTGGAGCGTTTCTAAGGAAAACTCCTCATCCCCACACCGTACGTCCGAACTCCCGGCAGCTGGGCCGAACTGCGCACCCGGTCGGGAATTCTCGCGAGAGAATGACGGCTTCCTGTCATGATTCTCTCCCTCGAAGGTCTACTTCCGGAATCCTTTCCAGTTAACCACGCCCCGCTCGTCTCCAGTCCTCTTGACGCGATCGTTCACATATATAGTTCCTGATTTCCCACTACAGAGCATGAATATCTAGTACCTGATGCCTTGATGCAGGTGACATAGGAGTGCCTCCCTGGGATGGTCTAGCTGACTTTCTCAGGTTCATCCTGCTTTCTCTTTTCTAGTATGCACAGACATGGACGTAAGCACCTAATATTTTCACTGTGGAGAAATGAAGTTAAATTCACTCCTCTGTTTGGAGGCTGAGGGCAAGAGGTAGGCCTTTCTTTCTAAACAAAACACAAAGTCCCATTTTCTCCATTACCTGTTCCCTGTCCTTTCCCACCATGCAGGGATTTCCCTCATCCTTCAGTCAGAAACCTAAAACACCTTCTCGTCCATTTCTCTCCAGGTTAGTCGACACTAGTGAGAATCCCTGACTTTGTTGGGTCAGTGCCAATTATACCTGTTGTTTGTTTTATTGGGATTCCTGTATTGCCTTTTGGAAATGTTGACCTATTTGGTTAGACATTGAAATTCTGCCTTATAGTTTTAATGTGATTTAGATTTGGGGATGTATCTTGTCTATATTCTTATGACTATCAACAAATTGAACCATAATTATTGACCATTAAATAGTTTTAAAAAATACAAAGAATATATAGAGAATGTTCATCATTCCTGCCTATTGTAGACAATGACTGGGAAGAAGATCAATGGAAGTGAAAAAGTTAACATAAAGTTCAATGCCATGTGGGCGCTTCCATTTACACACTTACCTTAATTCAGAGAAAAGAATAATGTTCATAGACTCACACTATTCAACACAGATAACATTTCAACTGACACATTCAGAATTCCTTTATGATAGGCACTGTCATAAAATTATTATAAAGAGCCATGTTTATAATCACACAGCCACCCTCTAGTAGGGACCCATTCATTTCCCTATGTGTGACGGTCAGCATAAAAAGAACTGAGAAAATCAATAAAAATTTGTAAAAATATTTTTATTTCTTATATATTAATGCTTAGACAATCTTATCATAAGTTTAAAGCGATCCATCACGTCTATAGGCAACTGTTAATTTTACTCTCTATTCCACTTGTGTTAAGAATGACTTGCCAGGTATTAGGTTTTGATAGGAACAAACAGTGAAGAGTAGCACCCTGGTTCCTGTGAGATCCAGCCCCTCTCTGTCCTATCCTGTGTGGTTTAAGCTTAACCAAGAGCCTGGATTCAGATGAAAATGCAGACACCCTGTGAGTATAGAATTAGAGACAAGAGAAACTCACAGAATCAAGTTGGAGCTTAAAGTAACTCAGACAGCACTCAAAGCTGTAGTTCCTGCATTCCTGGGATTTCTCACAAGGAAAGATGCCAAATTTACTGCAGAGACAACCTCCCTTGGCTCCACCTAAGTTTTAGAACCATGAATATCAGAAGAATGCTATCCCAGTGTGGAAAGTCAAATGATGTGGCCAGTTTCTTTTCCACTCTTGAAGAAGGGAGGGCTTGTGGCTTGTTTTGACACATGGGACATGACACCATGCAGCTCTGAAGCCCAAACTGCTTGAGGATGTAACAGTCTCCTGACTTCTGAGACTGCTACTTTGAGACAAGCAGCATGGAGGCCACGTGGTCTGGGGAAGAACACATGGCCAAACTTGGAAAACAGAATCAAAGACTTTTAGACTGCCAGAAGCAACTGCCACATAGACCTCTAACTGGAGCCATCCCACAGGGCCTGGCCAGGATGTTGATTGATTCCAGTCATCTGATTTAGCTGCAGCCAAAACAGCACCCACCCCAAACCTGCTGCATCACAGATCATGAGGATGAAGGTTACATTGTTTTCTAATCTACTATTTTGGGGGGTGATTGTCTTTTGCAGCAATAGCTGATGAACATGCATTCCCACATGAAACAGTCTTATACTCAGCCAGCATGTGTGCATAGTGTAAAAATCACACACTCTTCCCTCAGAAACCACTGCATAGGATTCAACATTTTATTATATTTCATACCAGTACATATCAAGTCAATACTCTTAAAAAATCTTTGTACTCATTGACAGATATTTTTGTTGAGATGAGAAGCACCAAGTTTCTTTATTATGCTAATATAGTTATTCAAATTAATCAATAAATATGGTTTTTAATTGAGTTTTCTCACTAGAGATGTCTTTCATCCTTTCTATGCTGATGTGAATTTTGGTTTCCTGGCAGGACAATGTGCCTTCTTTTCGCTTTGGCAGACTTCAGTTCATAAGTTATTCAATCTGTCCTCCACCCCCTACACTGCTTCCTGGCTGTGCACACTACCCTGTCAGCAGCTAGAGTCCACCACAGGATCCTTGGCCTGCATGCAGGGTGTACATGAGCACTCAGGCTTGAACCCACAGAAATAAAGGGCCACTGCTACTACTTTGGCTCTAGCAAGATGAGAAATCAGAAGCCCTTTCAGGGAGAGATGTTGGAAAGAATATTAAATCTTAATGGTTCTATACTTCCCCACAAATTTACATATTCCTAAGAACTAACATATTATACAATAACTTTTTAAATTTGCCAATGTGAATGCAACCTATATATGCATGAAGGTTACATATGGGATATTTTCTCCATGATTTCTTCTTTAGAGAAAAATCAAGTCATTTCAAGAAGGATCAGAAATGAAATTCAGGATATATCCCTATTTCTTTTTCCATATGTAAGGATGCCTTTGCATTTCCTCCTGACTTGACAGCAAAATGCCCAGAACTGTGATTGCAGAAATTTACTCCGATAGCTCTCAACCCTCAGGACTCTGAGGGTCAAGAGGGTACTATACTTTACATATTTCCTGCATGTGACAAGTGACAGAGCAGAGGCCAGGATATTCCCCTGCCATCTGTCATTAAGGTATTAGACAAAGTAATGAGCACACTGGAGATTCTGTTCAGAGTGTCATGAGGCCTGTGGTTCTTCACTCACGTATTTGTCACTGCATTCCTTCTGAAAATACTGCCACATGCCAGGCACTGGGATCTGTGTTTCTATGCTGAGCACACAAGATTGAAGAGACACTGTCTGGCACATGGATAGCAGAAATAAATAGGTAATCCAACAAATTCAAGGGTCATTGTTAGGGAATGTGGGATGCCAAAATAATTGGGCATGGAAAGAACAGACAAGTAACGTTTGACTGAACAATTGTTTAAAAATATCCTTCATCAGGGAAGGTGGGAGGAAACAACATGAAGGTATCAATCATCAAAGTCCCAGAAGAAGGATGCTCTCCAGAGCAGTCTTATATAGCACGTGACCCAGAAGATCTGGGAGGAGGAGGAAGTAAAGGAAGTGAGGTACATACAGAGCACCATGCCTTAGGACATATTGGGGGTCTAAAGTTTCCTGGGCATTAGAAGCATCCAGAGCTGCTGCTAGCCTGATTTGACTGTTTTCTATCTCAAAGAGCCCTTTGTTTTCAAGAGAGAAAGGGAGCAGAAAGGGGCAAACAGGAGAAAGTCCCCATTTAGAAAGTGACTCATTCAGCAGCTACATGGCCAATACCTGGAGAAGAGCATTAGGTCGGTGCCAAGCAATATGTTAAACTGCATAGCTTGAGTTTTTGAATCGTCTTAATGTGTCAGGGAACTGAGAGAATCCTGGTTTGTCTTCAGTACCCATTCTTTTCTTCCTCAAGAACAAGATCATCTTTACAACCAAACATTTCAGCAAGATTACAGACATACCACAACCTTTCTTAGGCTTGGCACTAGTCTTCTGCCCTCTTGTATACTAGCTTGAGGAAAAAAAGTAAAGAAGTATTTTCCAGTGATGCCCCAGAGAGATGTGGTCTTCCATAGTGGAATAAGGAGGCAATAAAATCATTAGAGCATTAGACCATAAACATAGACTGGAAAGGAACTGAAGTAAAAGGAAGGGAAAAGCCAAATGTGTCTGACATTCAGAGCAGTGACTGTCAGCTAGTTTCACCCCCAGAAGACACATGGCAATGTGTTAGGCAGCCTATGTTGTCTCCACGACACTGATACTTCTATTGGCATGTGTAACATGAAACCATTGAAGTCTACTTTAAGTCTGAGCCTTCAAAGCTGCTACTGTTCCACAGCATGCAGAACAGTCCCCACAAGAAGAGCACAAGTGCCAACAGCACACTGTGAAAGCTGGTGAAATAGAGGACCAGAAAATGATGTAAATATGTACAGCACAGGTGCAGATGTTAGGATGTGATGAGGTCTGTCCTCAGCTCTGTGCTACCCACACAAACAGACCTTGGTTAGATTCTTAACCACATACCAAACCTGACATACACATGCGCTCTGGCCAGCCAGGTCATAGCTGCCCAGAAAGGCTCAGCTCGTAGGCTATCAGGCAATTGTTTTCCTTTGGACATGAATTTTTGATTAGTGTTAATGACACTGGGATTGTAGGACCATTTTCTTTGTTTAGATGATATAGGAGAGATTGGAGTCTTCTCTTAGGGTTCTTAGTCTCCTTAATAAAATAATTCAAGAATGGGATCAACTACAAGAGCACAAGCAATTTTGTTAGCATTGAAAGAAAAACTGTGAGGCATGAAAACTGTAAAATCTTCAGTAGTGACCAAAGAGAGAAGAATAGCCCATGTCATTGCAGCTGGTGTGTAGGTCAGGCACATAGCAGATGAGTGTGAGAGTCCAAAATGTTGGAGAAACCCAAACTGTTGAAAGCATGCTTAAAAAGCAGAAAAGAAGAGAGACATCACACTTTTCTAAATCACTCAGAAAAGCAGATCAATTTGCAAAGTTGAGTGAGAGCATAGGGGCTGTTATTGCTAGAAGGAAAAGTACAATTATTTCATTGAAGGACTAATTATTTGGCCCATCTCTTTAGCATAGCTTAAAGTAAGCCAAGCTTCCTGGGGGTGGTTCCTTTGCCAATGATTGGCATAGTCTGTCTGGAATATTAACTATCCACTCAGGTGGATTTTTATCTTAATGAGCCTTTATTGTTATTTTAGCATCAAGAGCTTGTGTCCTCAGCGTTAGACCAGTGATGAGACTCACCAAACCCTGTCTGCGTTATCTGTGTGATCTGAACTTGAGTTTTCTCATCTACGGGAATCTACCACCAGATGCCTCATTTTTCAAAATCTATAGGCTCTAAGCTTCAAGTTTTCTTTTCCATGTCAGAAAAAGGGACATTGTGAGATCTGAAAGAGCATCACTATTTAGAGCTAATATAAATATGATTCTCTTCAAAAACAAGGCTATTAGCAAAACTTAGAAGCAGTGTTCCTAAGAGTGACCTGTGGTCTGATTATTACAGTGTGTTCTCTAAAGACAAATATATGAAATGTAAAAACACGTTATGCAGCAACCATGCAGGTAGCAAATCAAGGGTAGACAGTCAGCCTTCTGTAGAATGACCTTAATATAAAATTTGAGGAGTACAGCTTGCCCCCTTTCTGGTTTATACTGTGATATGTCTGTCTATGCATAGCTGCTTATATCTGTTCTCTGAGAAAACAGGATTTGGCCTGATTAGCTGGAGGGTCCCCACACTTCTGCAGCCTCCCTTTTCTCATTCATTATATTTTCTCTGAAAAATGATTTTTGTGCTGAACTGGTAGATTGCCCAGGAGACAGCCAGTACCAGGGACATCCAGTATCAAAGATAGCTAGAGTCAGGGGCCAGCCAGTGTGAGGGACAGCCAGTGTCAAGGACAGCCAGTCAGGAACACCAAGTGTCAGGGGACAGCCAGTGGCAGTGGCAGCCAGTGTTGAGGGACAGCCAATGTTGAGGAACAGCCAATGTTGGGGGAAAGCCAATGTCAGTGACAGCTAGTCAGGAACAGCCAGTGTCAGGGACAGCCAGTGTTGGGGACAGCCAGTGTTGGGGACAGCAGTGTCAAGGGACAGCCAATGCTGGAGGACAGCCAGTGTTGAGGAACAACCAGTGCCAGAGCCGCACCTGAGACTCTACTGGGCTGAGTCTCAGGAGGATGACATGAAGCACCACTTATCAGGACAAAGAACAAAGATTTGAACATTTGCCTCAGTGCTAAAGAGGTCCTTCTCACCTCTGCAACCAGCAGCAGCTCAGTTATGCATCCATAACAGAAAATACATGTATCCATTTCAGGAGTTAAACATATGTTCATGAGAGGGGCAGGAAGCTCTCTCTTCCAGAAACCTGTTATTCTCCAAAAACTCACTCTGGTGTCATGCTCTGCATCCAATGTTTTTCTTTTACTTTGACTGGAAAGTGACAGATATGCACATTCATAGTGGCAGGTGGTGTTCCAAAACACATTTGCATTAACAACAACCCAGCCTCAGTACGGAAGGGCTGCTAGCCTGGACTAGGCTGGCTTGATAGGAAACCACTGGAGACTGGAGGGATCATGAAGTGCCTGATGCACACTAAGAAGCAGTGATGCTCAGTGTGGTGTCCAGTCTCTGATTTCAGCATACTTTATGCAAAGTCTCATTCTACCATCGAAAATAGAGACTCACACTTCTTACCCAAGACTGTTTTGTAGTGGGATTATGTTCTGGTACATTGTAAATATTTGCTCCCCACCTACTGGTTTAATAAAGTGCTGATTTGATCAGAAGGCAGACAGGAAATGTGGGCGGGACTACCAGACTAAGAAAACTCTAGGAACAGGAAGAGCAGAGACACCAGCAAACATGAAAAGGAAAGGAGACCAGGATGCTGCTTTGAGAAAAGGTACTAAGCCACTTGGCTAATCATGGGTTAATTTAAGAGTTAAGAGATAGCAAGGAATACATCTGAGCCATAGGTCAACGAGCATGAAATTAATATAAACCTATGTGTGATTATTTGGAACTAAGTGGCAGCTGGGCTGCGAGTGGGTCTGAACCTTGGCGCTAGGCCCTTAAAGTTGGGCCAGAAACTCTTATAACAAATAGTATGTGGCAGAAACTATTATTACACTGTTGTATGGGACAATCTGACCATTAGCTAAACATGTGCCATCTATTCCTATACCTATTATGTTTTTGTTTCCTGAGTACTGGTTAGAAGCATTAACCACTAACTCAGAATTCAGGCAGTGAGAAATGCTACATGCATTTGTGCTTTGTTTTCCTCTTAGTAGACATGGGGCGAACAGCAGTATCTGCTTCACTAGGTTATGGGGAGAATTCAATGGAATGATACTTACAAATTGATTGGGCCTGGAAGTAGTCCATGGAAAGAGTCTGTAAATGTTGTCGAATGGAGGAAAGAATCTTGAATCAAGAGTAGAGCAACTGGCCTCTAAAAATATGGATCAGAAATCCCCCAGGAATTACAGGGGCTGGTTAACATGAAAACAGTCTTCTCTTCAGTTACAGACACCCTCCAAATGAGTTCACAGCTCACTCACTGTTTTGAGGATGTTTGGAGTGTGTGTGGAGTATGTGTGGGGTGTGTGTGTGTGTGTGTGTGTGTGTGTGTGTGTGTGTGATGTATGTATATATGTGTGTATGTGTGAATGTCATTACACATATATGTAGGAGCCCCAGGTTGGCATCCAGTATCAACCTTCATCTCTTTTCATCTTCCATACTGAGTCAGGGTCTCTTGGTGAACCTGGAGTTTGCAGTTTGGGTTAGTCTGTCTAGACAGTCTGCTTCAGGGATTCCTTGTCTCTGCCTCAAGCACTGTAGAAGTACAGACAGCTGCCCTCCCTCCTAGTTTTGATGTGGGTTCTAGGGATCTGAACTTTGACCTTCATACTTGTATGACAAGTAGCTTAGCTACTGAATTATCTCCTTTGACATTTTTTGAATCAAAAGTTAGCATTGGTACTTAAAGGCCTTGTCTCTCTCCTGAGCTTTATGAGCTTCTGTTCCTTCACTGGCTTTGTTCTCCCAGACTCGGCAGAGTGGCCCCCTATGGAGGATCCTCCTCAAGATGAGAAGAAAGGCACCATATTGTCATAGGAGACTAGACAAAGTGCCATACTGCACAGATGCTGATGGTCCATTTCTGTGCTGTTTCACTGGGCTTCCTGAAGGATAGGATAGTGGCACTGTGATGTTCACATTCTGAGTGATGGAGCTCAAGGCAGGCTGATTACAGTCCTATTGTATAACTTTTCCTGGGAGACATGAACAAATATCTGTTTGCCTCCAATAGAGTACCAATGAGAGAATAAAGAAGTAATTCCCCACATTGTAGCATTACTGAACCAGTGAGGTTTTTGGAGCTACTTAAAGTAATTTTGATGAGGACGTACTTATAGAAGCATGGGTGACTCCAAGGCACACATATCACAGAAACACCTACCTTAGCTTGGGTGATGAGCAGTGAAAGCTGCAGCCATGATGATTCTTACACAGCTTGGGTTCAGCTAGAGCTGTAAGAGAGTCTCCTCCCCTCGGCCGTTGAGGTGGGGCCTTGCAAATTGGAGTTCTGTTTTCTTTCACTTATTTCCTGAGACTTATGAATTTCCCTCCTTCTTTTATGGAGTAATGTTTCAATAGAGAAGAAGGAGCTATTTGAGCAATCTTTTGCTTTGTTTACTGTGTAAATTAACACTAGCTAGGATAAAATAGTCACTAACAGTCTGAACTAGCATGACCCCTAAGATCAGGTAGGATTGGATAAATTCTCATGACTTTAGCCTTTCATTGGAGCAAATCTGCTAGGTAAATTATTCTTGCTTTTTCATATGATAAAAGAAATACAGGTTAGTACACATCACCTGCATGCTTGATGGGACCCATGAGCTTAAGAGAGCAGAACTTCAGGGTCACTGAGCCTGTGAGTTCCTCAGAGGACTGCAACCTTCATGAGCCTCAACAACTTCTGCTCTGCATGAGGAAAAGAGAAATCAGAATCTCAGAGGGATGTGTTCCAGGGCTTTCTCCTTGAAGTCACACTTACAGGGGAGAGGTTCCTACATGACTAGGTATATGAAATCTCACAGATTTCAAGTCAGAACAGGTGAGAATATCTTATATTACATGACATGGATCAGTGTGCTCTGCCTTTATGGTATTATTAGCTTTTTTTATAGCTTGGGGATATGGTATGTATGATAGATTGTCTTCAAATCAAAATGAGCTCCAGGAATCATAGTCTCCAACTTGAACTTGTTGGGCATGGAAGGGTTAGCAGTCTATACCATACATAGCTCCCAGATTTACAAGGTGGCTATCTTTGACACTGATGGCCCTGAAGAGGAGGCAAGCATAAGCATGCAGAGCCTGCTGGCCTGAGATGCTACACATGAAGGAAAAATATAATTAATTTTGATTGTTAACTTTTCGTGATATAGAATCTCCTAATAGAAACTGGTTGAGCTGTTGAGAAGTCCCTAGATGTGGTAATTGGAGTAGAAGACTCACCTGAAATGTGAACCTTATCATTCCTTGTCAGGGTGTCAGGTGGAACAAAAAAGAGAGAGCATATGAGACACAAGACTCCACTCTCTCTCTCTCTGCTTTCTAACTGAAGATACAATGTGACCAGCTGCTGCACAGTCTGCTTCCATTTCTTCAGCACCATGATGGACAGTACCCTCAAACTGGGAGACAAAATAAACCTTTCTTTTTTTAAATTCCTTTTATTGGGTATTCTATTGCAGCAGTATGAGAGGAAAAAAATTAAAGCCCTTATCACAGATAAGGCCATTTCAGTGATCATGGCCTAATTGGTAGAGCAAAGAGGGAAGGCAGAATGTTTCACATCAGTGATGCATTCTACTGCTAGGTGCTGTGTGTGTATAATATAACTACATGCCTGTTAGTTATCTACAGCATAATATTTGCACTGGAGAATTACATTTATTTATTAAAATATTCAATTTTGCTCTTGGGAACCCTTAGTCATAACCCATTTCTTTTTACCTCTTCTTGAGTTGATGATACTGTGGGCATCCTCACCATCCTTTCTCCCAGAGGAAATCAGAACCTAGTGCCCTGACCTACCTGACAACCCAGGTATTATGCTTTGTATTTTGTTGTCCAGTGTCCAGGGGTGTAGTCAGTCCTCACACATTGTTCTCCACAGGACTATTTAGCTTCCATCCATTGTTTATAGCTGGTGCTACACTTGGTCTGTGGATAGATGACTGTGAGAATCAGCTTTCCTCTGAGACATTTCACTGCTGGACTTATGCTGAGTGATTTCTTGACTCTGTGCTTAGAATCTCTATGCTCAGCCTCTGTGCAAGGTCCCACCCAAGACCTGCCTGCCATCTTTCTCTGAATGCTGGAACTCAAGTATCCTTTGTCCCTGCTGTAGAGAACACAGCTGTGGCCTTCCCCAAGGGACCTCCACAATCTCCCAATAAGAACTGAGCATTTATTCACCTGATGAGTGATTTCCGATTCCCTAGAGGCTCTAATTTAGAGAATTTAATTGACAGTTGATGGTAAACAGTTCAAGCTTAGAAATACCAACTTACTGTCGTCAGTGACTATAGACATAATTCACAGTCTGACTTGATGACTACTTTCTTCTCTAACTTCATTTGACTAAAGAGTGATTTCATTTATTGGTGTGTGAATGTGTGTGTGCATGTGTGTGCATGCATGGTGTGTGTGTGTGTGTGTGTGTGTGTGTGTCAAGTGCACATGTTCAATATGGAGAATTGAGCATGTAGAAATCAGAGGACAACTTGGCAGAACTGGTTCTCTCCATCCTATGGGTTTTAGGGATCGAACACAGGCTTATGTGCAAGGACTTTACCCACTGAGAAAGCACTGGAAGCCATTGCTTTCTTTAAATATATTTTAACTGCATTCTTTAAAGTTTATTTGGAGGAGTAAAGTTTATTACTGCAGCCTGTGAAAACTAGAGAATCAGTTCTTCTCTTCCACCATGGGGTCTCAGGGATAAACTCCAATCATCCAGCTCTTGACAAGTGACTTTACTCACAGAGATGATGTAGGATGTCTTTCTGTACACTGTGAATATGCTTTATTATTGGTTAATAAAGAAACTGTTTTGGCCTATAGCAAGGCATCTTAGAAGCAGATGGGAAATCAGAGCATAGATAAAAGGGAAGGAGGGCAGAAACAAACAGAGGCATCACGAGCTGCCACCCAAGGAAGCAAGATGTAAAGAAACACAGGTAAGCCATGAACTACATGGCAAGACATAGAATAATATAAATGGGTTAAGATGCAAGAGCTAGCTGATAATGAGCCTGAGCCATAAGATAAGCAGTTTATAATTAATATAAGCCTTTGTGTGATTATTGGGACTAAGCAGCTGTGGGTGGTCTGGACCTGAAAGCTAGGCCATGGCCAAAACTTCTTACTACACAGAGCCATCTTGACATCTTATTTCCAAATATTCACTGCATTCTAATCTCACAGTGATTTCTTACCACAACAAAAGAGACATATTTGATTTGCATAACGTGAATTTTCTGTATTTTTCAGTCCATTTTTTAAAAAGTTGGTCATTTGTCTACATTTTGGGTTAAAAATACAGATTGTAACTTACATTTGGTTCTTAAATAAGGCTGAGAGTGGGAGTGAAAAATCACTATATTTGATTCTCCATTTTTTGCTCACAAAAATCTGTGTCTCCAGGAGAGACTGGCTTGGGTTTTATCACACTTTATTACAGAATATAGAGAGAAGGGCAGTGCCAAGTGGGCCACACATGAGGACCTGAGTTCAGTTTGGGAGTGGTCTCAAAAACAGGAAGAGGAACTGGAGTGTCAGGAAAGACATTGTCCATGGGGCAAAGAATGAACTGTTTGCAAATCCTCTAAAGAATATGTGGAAACTGAAGCAGGTGGACACAAGAGCTCACTGTCTGAGACCCAAGAAATAGTACAGAAAGGAACAAGCTGCAGCAACTACACAGGAAGTGGATGGGGCAGTCATGAGCAGTTATCATTTGGCCCTTAAGAGTAGAAAAAACAAATTTAAAGGAGATTCATGTGTTTTAAATTCAAGCTTTGATTAGAAACTTACTTGTACTGTGATCACCAGGAGGGTCCTGTTCACCATGAAAGGATCCACCCTGGAGCCTTCAAGGTGCCAAGAAACATCAGTTGTTAAGAACCACAGCTAGGAGCTTATCCAAATGTATGGGAGTCTACCAATTGTCTTAAGTGCAATAGGTTAATATTTACATCATGCTATGTTGACTTTAAACTTGTTATGATTGCCACTCAGGGATTCTTTTCCCCAGAAATAATTATTTTCCTTGCAGAGAATGGGAAAATGACAGTCTGGTTAAAATAGGTATATACTGAAGTCAGTGATAGAGAGCATGCTAGTGTTTGCTTCTACTATACTGTCTGAATGCAGAAACCAAAAATACACAGGAAGCTCATGAGTTATGGCATCTCTGTGCTCTATAGCTTTTTCTGTATGGTGCTTAGCAGAAACTCAGACTTCCAACTCTGTTATCATAATAGTTTATAATCACTGAAGGAGACAGTGTTTATCATAGAGAAAATGAAATATTGAAAAATATTTGACTTCCTTTTTTTAGAAAGTGTGGAATATTAGCTGCCTTTCCCAAGTGCAATATAGCTTGTGCTTTATCACACACATGAATGAGAAGCTGAAATGAATGCTTTTATCTCACATTGTCTTTTGATAGTTTGGATTTTTAATATTATTTATTCTTTTCTATTTTAGAATCAAAAGAGATGAGTAATATCCTTGGGGAAATAACTATACCTTCTTTTATTATTGATGTGAAGAACTCTTATTTAGAATTCAGTAAATAAGAATGTAATAAGATGGCCCAACCTCAGGAAAATTTGTTGGTTTTTTTTTTTCCTTCAGAGCAGCATTGACTTCCTAACCAGGTGGCCTTTTCCATCACTGTTTGAAATGAATTGCCCTTTCCTCCTTTCCTTGCAGGAGCGGCTTCTGCTTTCCTTGCTACCAGCTCACATAGCCATGGAGATGAAGGCTGAGATCATCCAGAGGCTGCAGGGTCCCAAAGCGGGCCAGATGGAAAACACAAATAACTTTCACAACCTATATGTCAAACGGCACACCAATGTAAGGTATGGTACACTGTGTAGCACTAGGAGTCGGTGTGTCTGCCTAGGAGCATTGTGTGTGGGGAGAGTCACATCATAGAATAGCTGTCCATTCTTTGATGGGAGAGTGGAGCTCACTCTCTTACCCCTCTGATGCCACATGGAACCTTCACGTTAAAATGATATAATTTGGTCTGCTTCATTCATTGAGCTGATATGTAGTTTGTGGACTTGCTGTCTGTGGCTGATAGGAACAGAAAAAAAGAGGTAGATGGTAGAGTCTTTTACCAGGAACTCTCACAGTCAGATTGCAGTATAATCAGTATGAGTGTCCACAAGCTTTTTAGACATAATGGCCAATCCTTCCAGATGTGTTTCCTGGCAGTGGAGCCTCCAGGAAGCCAGCATTACTAGAGGCTGAGACACTGGCTTTCAGGGTCTGACCAACCAGTGAGTGACAATGGCCACAGAGGTCTGATGCAGATCTTTGTATTTCTCATGACAATAACTGTTTTGTCAAGATTGACATTTTCATAAGTATATCCCCCAGAGAGTCATTCCTAGAATTATAGTACTCAGAAGTCAGAAAGCTAACACTGTGGGATCATAGCCAAGAAGGTATATTCTATTACCCCTGAATATAGAAGGGAAACTATAAGGCTCCTTACTTCAGGCTGAAAAGGAGACTCATTCCTTTATCCCTGTCCACAAGCCTCCACATAGCTGATGTTTCTTTCATGTCCTATTCATTCAAGTTTTGGGGGAGTTTGCTCTCTCATCCATTCATTATGTTGATACCAGGCTTCCTGTTTATATTAGCAATCCCCATAATCCTCAACACATATACCTGGCTGTATCTATGAAGCTTCGGTGGTGTTCTTCAGTTCTGAAGAAGGATTCTTGAGTCATGTTTCAATATATCTGGGACCACAGATACATTTAATAGAACATCTAGTAGATGTGAGCCATAGCCTATTCCCCAAATCGTGGATCTCTACCACAGGCTACTACTCTCTTCTGGGACAGTTGTTTTTAATCAAAATTTTGAAACTCTGAGATGAAGCACACTTTACTGAAACTTAGATACTTAGCTCATTTGGCATGAGATCTTAATGGTGCACACAGCCAGTGACATGCAGGACCCAAGTATGCTCATAAAAAAGTGATCAATGAGAAACTCATTTTACCAAATAAGAGCTAAAAGAGAACCATTGGTGTTGGAATGGGAATGGGAATGAGGAACACTGAACTGGTGATGGAGAAAACTAAAAGTCCTATTTGCCTACGGCTGTGTAAGCATTTCATCTATAAAGTTAAAGATGCAAGAAGATGACATTTCTGGTATCTGGGAGGGGAGATTGTTCAAACGATTTCTCTTTCCAGCCTTCCACCACACACTCATGGCTGCAATGCTCCTCCCATTGCAGAAACTAATTTTGAGTCGTTTATTAGGTAATCAATGCCTGCAAAGAAAAATGTGTGTGTAAGCAGTCACTAGACATCTTGATGGACAACATGGCAACCTCAAGCATTTAGCTGTCAACTTCTGTATAGATCATCCCTTAAAACAGACATTAGCATCTCACAGCTTCTGTGGGCTAGAAGTTTGAGAGATGCTTATCTTAAGTCTATGTTTGAGACTTAAGCTCGGCTATGAAGCTACAAATCAAATGTTGGATAAAGCTACCAGAGAACCTGATTTCTATGTGGCTCCTGCCCTCCTTGGATGGCTCACATGGGGTATTAGCTAGAGACAGCTCCTCTCATCCTTGCCATCAGATGCCTGCACCTCCTCACAGCATGGCAACTCAATCCTGTCAGCACAAAGAATCCATTGCTGGGTATCCAGAAGAAGCCAGAAAAAACAACTCTTGCTTCTGGTTCTGCTTTGACATCCATTCGATGTGGTTTTCATTTTCTACTCGTAACACCTACTAGCGCTACTGAAGATAGTCAGTTCCCTATCTGAAGACAGCAACTGTTGGTCGCATTCTGACCCTTGATCGCCTTTCTCTCCATCTTCCCCAGCAGTTCTTAAACAGTCAGAGACAGCACATTAGAAAACAAATGAAAGCAAGATAAAGACAGATGTATTTGTGCTTAATCTTAGATATCATCCACTTGGAAACTACATCTTTCCTTCAAAAGGCAGGACCTAGAAACTTTTTCCTTCACTGTAATTGGTTTTCCTTGTCCTTAAGTTTCTTCCTCTGGTGTGAACCCGACCAAGCCACAGATTTAATTCATACAGAGTCCCCCACTGACTCATCCTGCTCCAGATCCGTGTAATTCTTCTGCTTCCTTGTTTCATTGACCATGCAGGTGTGGAGGTCCCACTGCCCTTGTACTGCCCCTCAGAGAACACATTTGTCTTTGTGTTGATATGATCTTGATGTTCTCATCTCTCCCCTGAGCTTATCCTCTCCTGTAAATGAGTGATATTATCACGCTTGGGAATCCTTTGGGCTCTTTCCATTCTCCTGGGACTTTTCTGTCTTTGTAAGACATAGAAGTCCAGCCCAGCATCCTGTGATCATTCACCTAGTGCATGACTTAAAGTAACAACAAAAATGACAGAGATAAAGTGATCTTCCTCCTGTACAAACTCATGATCTGTCTGAACCTAGATTCCTAAACAGTTCACTCAGGAATGGTTCTTCAACTTCAATTTCTTTTCCTGGACACTCCCTGATATAATCTAATTAGCTGCAGTGTGTGGTTCATTTTCCGTCTGCATCTGATTGTGTCTCTCCATTGCTCCCATCACAGCCCTTGCTCAGGCTCCAGTGACTTGCCTGTTTCCTAGGTGCATTGCCAGGGTGATCTTGGTAATAAAGATTCTTTGATCATCCTCCCCCATCCCATCCCAGTGTGAGCTTTTAGAGTAGTGGTTCTCAACCTTCCTAATGTTGCAACTCTTTAATATATAGTTCCTCATAACATTATTTTCTTTGCTACCTCATAATTGTAATTCTACTTCTGTTATGAATCATAATGTAAATATTGCCGATTTCTGATCATCTTAGGCAACCTCTGTGAAATGATCATTTGCCTCTTAAAAGGATTTTGAGACATAAGGTTGAGAACTGGTGCCTTAGCACCTCATGATTCATTTTACATAATTTCAGACATTGCATCACAGTCTCTGCCTACTCTTTTAATTTCTCTATTGAAAACTAAGCTCTGAGCCAACTTATAATACTTACTGCCTGCCTGCCATGGGACTGCTTTCCCCAGTGTAGATTCTAATCATCAGGATAGCTGTGGATATTATAGACGAGAAGGGAGTGGCATCACCTGCCCTCACATATTCTGTTTCAAGAGTTCTTTGTATCAGGTACTTCTTCCCTGAATAAACTAACTCCATTCTTCCCCTTGGAACGTGGCCCCGCCCCTGCCATCCCTGCCTCTGAAGGGATGGGGGAAGGAAGCAGAAGTGGTTTGAGAGATCATGTGAACAAAACAGAAAGGCCAGCCTCACCAGAAGCCTGCAGAAGCCACCTGTCCCCCAACAGAGGACCGCATCTTTCACCTGGATAAAACCACAGCCTATGCTTTTCTGTAGAATCCTTTCCTGATCTGGCTGAAACAAAGGTGATTGTCACCATGTAGTTGTG
Source organism: Sigmodon hispidus (assembly GCA_004025045.1). Classification (NCBI taxonomy): domain Eukaryota; kingdom Metazoa; phylum Chordata; class Mammalia; order Rodentia; family Cricetidae; genus Sigmodon; species Sigmodon hispidus. The sequence continues at coordinate 127,700 of PVIH01000251.1, forward strand.
GTTTTATTGTGGTTAAATAGGCCCAATGTTTTATAGTTTAACTGCATTTAAGGAAACAGTTCTGTGGGAGGAAGTGTAGTCACAGTGCTTCCCGACTGACATGATCATTTCCATAACCTTACCTTTCCCATCTGCATTTATCAACAATCCCCCAGTTACTCCCTGCAGCCCAACACCCACCATTCTGCTTTCTGCCTGCAGAGGCTGCTTAGGCAAAAGCAACACAGGATGGAATCGAGCAGCATTTACCTTCAGGTCCAGCATAGCCTGGAATATCATATCTTTCCAAGGTTGACTAATATCCCAGTGTGTGTATAGATCATAGTTTCTCTTTCCATACATCCACAGAAGGACATTTGGGTGATTTCTACCCTCTGTTTTTGGAATAAAGCAAATTTGGACATTCATGTATAAACATTTGCTTGAGTCTCTTCTAAATCCTGTTGTTTTCAGGATTAAAATTTTTCAGGAGTTCCATAGTGTATTCCATAGTGGCTGTGCCCTTACACTCTAGCCAGCAATGCACAAAGGATATAAGTCTCCACTTGTCAGCCAACCTCTACATTCTGCTCTTTGGAGTTTTGTGTTTGTTTGTTTGTTTTAATAGCCTTCCTTATGACTGTTTCTATTTCATGGTGCATCTCAAGCTGTAACATCTTCACTATCTGATGATTCAGACAAAAGGCAGGAATTCAGGCTCATTTGTAAAGTCTTTGTGAGAATGTGAACTGTGCTATTGTATGGAAAAGGGTCAATGCACATACTGGCACATCTCATTGCTTTATCTTGGCATCAACTCACAGTTGCCTCCACTCATCTGCACATGTAGGAATCGAGCTGGCATATCCAAAGAGTGAAATTCCCTGGGCACTCACCTCCCACCCACTCTGCTATTTCCTCAGAGATTTTGCCATGAGTGGAGTGTGAGCACTCACTGGTGTCTTGATTTGTGTAACAGACCACCCCAACTGAAGTCTGATTCTGTAGAAAGATTTTCATTTTAGAAAGAAAGACTATTGCTTGGTTCTGTTGGTTTTTTTTTTTTTTTTATTTGAATTGATGATGCACAAGAGATTGTGATTTATCATCAGCTGCTGCTTTTACTGTAGTAGTTTGCATATGTGAGCTCCATAACACAGTTCAAGTAGAGCCTACATTCCACTGGTTACCTGGGTGGCATGAATGGCAAGGCAGATGTGTACAAAGAAGAGAGGGGGAAGAAGAAAAGAAAGTCCTAGAGCTGGAGCAGTATGACCCAGCACCTTGTTTCTTCCCACTAACTCCTCAGGGAAACTGTGGTTGGAAAATTATATATGAGAAAGGAACAAAAAAATTAAATCAAAATAAGTTTTTAAAATGCAGCACTAAACAAATATTTAAGTGGTGATTTAATTAAAGGTTTATGTACTTCCTGTCCAGGAAATAGCATGTTTCTCATGAGAACACTAAGCACAAAATATTTACACTATTCTAATAGGATATTGTCATGACTCATCTTTATAATGTAATGTAGACTTTTAAATTCTCTTACCCCACCTATTTCCACAGCATTTTATATGCTGACATTGTTGGGTTTACCCGTCTTGCAAGTGACTGCTCCCCTGGTGAACTGGTCCACATGCTGAATGAACTCTTTGGGAAGTTTGACCAGATTGCGAAGGTGGGTTTCACAACATTCCGTTCCCTGTGAGGGTGTATAATATCTCACTGTGCTTTCCCTCCTTCAAGAATGTTTGCAAAACTTGGTTTTGTTTGCTGTATCCAGGATGAAGAGTGACCTAGCATGTAAGTTCTGCATGTTTTCATCCATTTTTAGCAGCGTGCTCACATATAATTCTACACTCAAAATGATGAGATTGTCTTGGCAACAAGTCCATCATGTGCTGTTTGGGAGTGCCCTTGTAGGCATTTATATGTAAAGGTTTAATCATCCTGTCATCGTATAGTTATTTAAGATTCTGAGAAAAACCCCTAAGGTATATGGTATGCCTTTTTTGTGCAGCTTTTGTACAACTTAAATGGACATGTCAGTTCAGGATCATCTATGTCAGTATATATTCATCTATGGAAATTTCACAAAAACTTGATCTCAATCTATCTGAGACCACACTAGACCTTACTTATAGAAACTTCTAGAACATCTGGCCAAATTTGGATATGTAGCTTGATGTTTCAGGCCTGACATTGCCCCAATATCCAGACCTACCCACAGCTACTTAGTCCAAATAATCACACAGAGGCTTATATTAATTACAAATTGTTTTGACTTATGGCTTAGGCTCATTACCAACTAGCTCTTACAACTTAACTCATTTCTATTAATCTATGTCTTACCACATGGCTAGTGACTTTACCTGTGTTCCATTACATATTGCTCTCTTGGGTGGCAGCTTGCAGCATCTCCCTGTGACTCCGCCCTTCTTCTCCTTTATCTGTGCTTAGAATTCCCACCTATCTATAATCTAGCTTGCAATAGGCCAAAACAGTTTCTTTATTATCCAGTGGTAACTCACAGCATACAGTAAAACATCCCACATCATGGGTGAAAAGCATTTCTTTTTGCCAACTCTTTACTTTTCATGAAGTACTTCTTTTCTACATAATTTAGTCTTTGAATGGTTCCCAGCATACTTCATTATACTTATTAATGTTAGTTACTTATATATAGAAGAGTTGACCTGCATGAATAGTTTATTTTTAAATAACTGCCAATGTCGTAGGAAAAAAATTTTGTCTACAGGTGATAATATGGTCCTTTGAGGGGCCATCTCTCCAAGAATGCTATCTTATTCTATATATCAGCTCCGACTGGGGAAGGAGGTTAAAATTTCAATGAGAGAGTACCTTGGCCTTCTTCCTTTTCAAAGGAAAATGTTAGGTTTTGTTTGTTAATATTTAGAGAAAAAAGAGAGAATAGAAATTAATTACTTGAATTCTCCCCTTTTTATTGTGTTATTAGATAATGTTAGGTAAAAGAAATCCAGCCATGGCTGGTAGCGGCATGGCTCATGTCCACATGGCGATCTGTACTCTGTGTGTACCTCTTACAACCCACATTTCTTCTTCTCATAGCATCAGTCATACTGGAATAGGATGTGGTCTCTTAACAGTGTGGTCTCATTATAACTCATATGTGCAGTGATTATATTGACATACAGGTGGTATGTCCTCAAAGGAGTCTAGAATGGCACACTTTCCCACTCAGAATAGGTGGACATATGAAACTTCCTTGCAGATTGTCTGTGCTTTGTCTGAGTCCAGCCCTGCTGATATGGTCTGAGAAAGGATCCATTATGGGTAACAGCTCATGACACAGTTAAATCACATAAATTGAGCATCATAAGCAAGCCTCCAGCCTAGCCCACTCAGTGAATACTGGATAAAGCACATGACTTAAGTCAAGCAAGTCAAGGTTATAGCCAAGCACTTTGTGCACTTTCACATTCTATAGACATAAAATATCCATTTAAGAAGTGTGTAAGGAGCCTTGCTAATGAATAATTTGCTTTTTTTTCTTATTTATGATGCTATGCTGGAATTGCTAAATACATCACCAATAGTGCTATAAATAAGCATGAGAATATGTCCTACCTTGTTAGCTATTAGTTAAGAAAGGACATATGCCAAAGCATCCAATGAACTGTACACATGCTTACAAAGACATCAAACCCTTGTTGTTCTCAGCAGAAATAATCTGTGTTCAGTATTTTCATTTTGTTTTATTTTACTAAAGAAAAGAATTATTTGAAAGATTAAAAATAAATATAAGATTGGTGTATATGAATGAGATAATCTAAATATCATAATGCAAATTACAATATTTAATGTAAATACAATGTGAACAAAAATGAGTCAGTCCAACTTTGTTTTAATTCTTCTAGGATTAGTTTTTGAGTTATATACACATGTGTGTCTCAGAGTGAGTAAGAGGGAATCGGATCTCCTGAAGCTGGAGTTTCAGGGGATTGTGGAGGACCAGATCAAATGTTGGGAACTCAACTTGGGCCCTCTGCAAGAACAGTATTGACTCTTAACCATTGAACTATTTCTCCAGCCCTAAGTTGGTCAAACTTTATATTAGAAAGAATTATTCTACTATTACAACTTTATTCTAAATGGTTTGGCCATGTTATATGGTAGCTTTCTAGTGTATGAAGACATTTATCAGACAATGCGTGTATGTAGATAGAAGTCTTCTACAGGTTAAAAATAAATGAGAAAACTCCAAGCATAGTAGAAAATGGAATAAAATTCTAACTCATATTAAGTCTAAGTGTCCCATTGCAGTCTAAATGATTCCAATCTGCATAGAATGCACACTTGTCCTGTAGAGAATGATTAATCCCTTTCTGCATTTATGGAGAGACTATTCTGAAACATTCTCTGTATGCTCTGTGTCTTCCCTTTCCCATAATTCTTCCTGCTTTGGAAATGGGCTTGTGGGAAAAGTTGGCTTGTTCTCTCCAGGCAGTGAAGGAAGCCATGTTCATATTCCCTCTCTCTATTACCTTGTCCATGGGCGCTGAGTCAGCAGAACCCACAATTGATGTCATTGAGCAAATATGAGTTATTTTAAGAGCTCCATGCAAATGAAGACTTCTGATTTCTTCTTCTAGGAGAATGAGTGCATGAGAATTAAAATTCTAGGAGACTGCTATTATTGTGTTTCTGGACTCCCTATATCTCTCCCTAACCATGCCAAGAACTGTGTGAAAATGGGATTGGATATGTGTGAAGCCATAAAGTAAGTATATCGCTCAGAAATACTGTTTTAGTGCAGAACAATTTTGAGTTGTATTTCTCACCTGTAGCTATTTCTATTTTCTATGCACTGGCACTAATGGAACATTTAAGGATAAATATGAAGAAATTAATCTATCAGCAGGAGAGTTCCTCAGTCCAGAGAAATACTGGCATCCGTATTTAGGGTCATTGTTATGAACCACTGATTTTAGAGAAACTTAATAATTTGTTTGTTTCAAAAGTGATTTAAACAATATCTTCTCGGTGGCTCCACAGTGGTATATGTTACCTGTTGGTATCAGGTATGATTGATTGATGAGGTAATAAAAGGTAGTTTGCTTTCTTACACGCCCAATAAAGGGTGACAGACTGGGCATCCCTCATCTATTCTGTGAATTTCTTTTTCTCTTTCTCTTTCACATGAAAGGACAGCATTTGTATTTCGATTATTGAACCATAAGAGTCAGGAAGTCTAGTAAAGAGATACCCTTTGGGGGAAGCTACTTATTTTTTTTTTATATCAGTAGCCCATTTTGTGGCAATTTCAGCATGCTCCAGTGCCATCAATATGCTGCACCCCAGGCCATTGTGAGATGCTAATGGTTTTCTTTACTGTAATGTAAATGACAATTGTCTGTTCTTTGCAATGTGATGCTATCAATCTGTGTTTCCTTCCTCATTTCTTCTTGAAGACTTCTCCCCAAGTACTAGAATAACTTTCCTGGACACTTCTTTTGTAATTATATCTACATTAATTATGTAGTTATTAATGATATAAGTAAGCATTGCCCAACATTTCTGTCTTCATTTCAGTGAAGTTCTTCATTGGCTTCTGTGATGGTTATCAATAGACATAAAATATTAGAGACAATTTTTAATTACACTCCTTTTCAAATTATATTATTAAATTATTTAAAATTATTTTCCTTTTTAATTATAAATGTATTCCATTAATAAGATTTAACTGTATGATTATGTTTTAAAGATCTGTATATGTACCGGAGTTATTAAGCACTCGTTATATTGTTCCTTTGCTAGCAGAATTTGTTCATCAGGGACCTATACTTTAGAAAGCTGTAGAATTGCAAACGGTATTTAAAATGGAGTCTGATACCACAAGACAGTGATGTCCAGACACTTGGGTCTGAACACATAATAGGAAGTCACATACAAAGGATCAGTTCTTGATACATGTTAATGGGAAATAAGAAACCAGTAGCCCCAATGCATTGTCAACACTGGCAACTCCAAGCACAACTCCCTGGACCTTTGTGTCTACTTCTGGAGTGACTGGGAGATAATACCGTTCCTTTTGGTATTATCCAAAACAACAAATGGTCCTCTGCCATGCGAGAGTCAATGGTTACCTTACCCAAACTCTGGGAGGTTTTGAATAATAAAATGCAGGGAGATTGGCCATGCCCTGAAGTAATAAAGGGGAACTATTAAACTATGATCATTTCTCTTCTACTTAGGAAAGTGAGAGATGCTACAGGGGTTGATATCAACATGCGTGTAGGAGTGCATTCTGGGAATGTCCTGTGTGGTGTGATTGGTCTCCAGAAGTGGCAGTATGATGTGTGGTCTCATGATGTCACTTTGGCCAATCACATGGAAGCTGGAGGAGTCCCTGGGTAAGACAAACCTTGAATTTTTCTGTACAAGCTGGTGGCTCAGTTAGACATGCCCAGTCTAAGTGTCTAATTTTCCGGTCTACACTGAATTGCTCAGATTTAGATGGCTACTCTTGCCTGTGTTAGTATCATAATAACTGTGTCTAGTAGTCTCTTAAGAAAATCATTTGGCCTTGCTCTCAGAATAGTGCTTACTTAGAATGTTAAAAACTCTAGGTTTATTCCCTAGCAACACACACACACACACACACACACACACACACACACACACACAGAGGCTCAAGCCCCAATTCTACAAGCTTTTAGCTTGTATTTGAGCATTATGGATAATTACATAGTAAATTACAAACCTTTATTTGTTTGCAAATTTACAAATATTGATCTAAATTGTCATTACCTGATTCAGTGACATATGATCATGGTCTCACTCCAGAAGAGGGGCATCTATACGCAGTAGAGTGCAAATTGTAAGCAGCCATAGAATCTTCTTCTGGTGAGATGGCAGTCACATAACTCTCAAATGTGAGGGCTGTGGTGCTAAGAAGCACAGAAGCAAGCATCGGGAAGCAAGTCTATGCTTTCATACAGCCAAGCACTTCTGCTAGCACACCCTGGGTGCAGATGTTGACAGATGCTCTCATGTGACACTTCAGTATAATGTAATATTTTCTGGTGAGGTTCACCACACCTCGTGTGCAGGTTTCCGTGAGTACAAAGAACCTGAAAGTGTTGGTGACTTATGACCTCGAGATGGCATTGTTCAAAGTCATGGCCAACACAATACAAAATTCCACTGAAGTCATGAATATCTCTGAGGACACATTGGTTTTCCTTCATATGGAAGACAACTTATTCCACAACGAAAAACAAATAGCACATCTTTCTTTGAATTTATTACTTTATATGTTTAAAATTCAATTTCAGACGTGTTCACATTTCTTCAGTCACCCTGGAGCACTTGAATGGGGCTTACAAAGTGGAGGAAGGAGATGGTGAAATGAGAGACCCATATTTAAAACAGCACTTGGTGAAAACCTACTTTGTAATCAACCCCAAGGTCAGTACTACTGTACAATATAAATAATTAGTTCATTATTTCTGTGATTGGGAAGCAGGTTTTGAAAGCATTGTTGCAGGTAATACTTTTAGCTAAGAATTGGCTGAATATTCACCCTTCAAGCCTCTTTAAATACAATCAATGGCTTGATTATAGGAGACATTTTTGTCATGATGAATTTGAATATTTATTCAAAAAAGTAGTTGAAATGTATCTGCTGTCAGTATGCTGAGGGGATAGATGAAGGATGCAAGTTAGGATTATTGTAGAAGTCTGTTGTGTTAGTGTGTTTTGTTGCATAATGCTGTCTAAGAAAGGTTCTCAGTGTGCAGTTTTGAAACCTGTAAGTTGAGAAGAAATAGAGAATTTTATTGAAGCCATCAAAACATAAAAACATTTTATCAAAAGATGAAATAAGATAACTGCACAGAAAAAAAGAGAGAAAATTTTATGATTAACAAATAAAGCTCACAACCCTTTTATGTGAATACTTGGATACATACAGACCTGCTTCCCTTGTGTACCAAAAGAAACCATTGGCTGGGAAGTCAGCAGACAGGAAGGCCCTGTCTCTTCTTGTGCTCACTGCCTGTTAGAGGAGATCAAGGGACTCAGAGCTGTCAATGCTGTTCACTTCTTCAAAGTCCTATCAAATGAGTATGGTCGTCATAAGACCCTGACATTCTGGGCAGTTGTATTATAACTTTCCTCAAGTGGCATTGCTGTTAAATGGTATGAATGCATGAATATAGGCTTCTGAGCCATGTCAACCAAGTTTAAAAATCGAGATCAAATCCATGGTCATTTGTGTACTAAGACTTCCCTGTAGCCTGGGTTTCCATGTTTAGGGACACATTTCTAATTAGCTTCACTGTTGATCTGGAGGAAAGTGTGTGGTGAGTATCATGAATGTCAAACAGTGGATAAGTGACAAGAAGATGTGGGCAAGAACATGTATTTAGACCAAGAGCACCAAAACACAGCTGGCTACCTCATATGACCAACACAGCCAAACACAGTTATAAAACCATCAAAACAAACTAGAGCCCAAGCTCAGCTGAAGTGTTCACTATCATGTGCAGTATCATACATTACTATATCTAGCACTTTTACTAAGTTTCTATTATAGGTGAGTTTTACTATCAAGAGAAAGAACAATGGACTTGGCCAAATAAGGCTGGAGCAGGACCCAGGGAGGGAGCTGGGGGAGGTTGGAGTATACCAATTTTGATGATATTTCTCCTCCCAAGGGAGAGCGACGGAGTCCCCAGCACCTCTTCAGACCTCGACATACCCTAGATGGGGCCAAGATGAGGGCATCTGTCCGCATGACCCGATACTTGGAATCCTGGGGAGCAGCCAAGCCCTTTGCACATCTGCACCACAGAGATAGCATGACCACGGAGAATGGGAAGATCAGTACCACGGTATGCCTGCCTCAGAGCCATGAGCATTGTGGGAGGGCTGGGGAGCTCCTTCAATAGCAAATGACTGCCCATCTCCAGCCAGAATGCTTGTCTGAAATGATGGTAACCTCTGAGTCCGTGGGGCCGTGGAATCTAACACAGAGGAACTTTACTCTTTAACTTTATAACCCAAAATATCATTATTTGCATAACTGACTGACAGAACTATTTAACCAAGTTTTTTTTTGTTTTGTTTTTCTCTTTTTTTTACCTTATGATGTAGAATACTGTGATCATTTAATGAGAGTAGACGTGAAGGTAGATGTCCTGCTCATGGGCATTATCAAGATTATTGAAAACCCAGATGCACAGGCTCTGTAACAGCAATGCTTGCTGTGGGTCCCTGTTCTGGTTCCAACCAGAAACACTAAAGTCCTAACAATGAAGACTGGTAAAAAAAAAAAAAAACATGCAGAAAAGAATATGGGAAATAGAGCTAGAGGAACAGGAAAAGTAAACACAGGTAGATGACTACCATAATCCCAACAGGATAAATCCAGTAATGGCACTGAGTGAATCAGGATGCAGTTGAGATAAAATGTAGTGCTTTTTGATTCTCAGTGGCTGAGAAAGAGCACACCAGGCTGTCAGGAGAAAGCTAGGTTTCCGTCTTCCCTCTTCTCCATACCTCACAATCTGGCAACTAGCCTCTTAAAGTCCAGCAGGTGAGGGCTATGGCTTAATTGTATCTGTTTTTATAACTTCTCTACAGTTGTTAAATTATTTCTTTTATTTTGGAGATTATCCTATAATTACATCATTTTCTCCTTCACTTTCTGCCCTCCAAAGCCTCCCATGTATCCCTTCCTGTTCTTTTTTCATATTCATAGATTTTTTTCATTAATTGTTGTTACATACTTGACATAAACATCCATGTAAACCAAGAGAAAATGGTGACTGATCAATCAACAGAGGTCAGTGTTGGGGCAGGTCCCTAGCGTTTACTTTTCCATGAACAGATAAAGATGGCAATGCAGTCAGGTAAATGAATAAGGTTATTTCAAGTACAATAAGCCCATGAGGAAGGTCAATTCAAGTGTATCAGGGGTGAGTGATGTCTGCCCTGGGCAGAGGAGTGTGAAAGTCTCAGGGGAAGAAGCAACAAAGTGAAAGGATCAGATAGAAAAACAAGGTCCCTCAGAGGAGCGAATGCAGTGTCTGTAGGACAGAGGGGGAGTGAGTGTGGCTGGGTCATCATCAACAGCCAGCAAAAGGAAGTGTCTACAGTGAGGTGACAGGGTTAAGAGTTCATATAAACCTTTTGGGGTACCACAAACTAAACAGGCAAATGACAAATGTATGCTTTGGAATGATGGAGCAGGACAGCAGAGTATCCCAGGGCGAGCAATGTCCTCTCCAGCTAACAAAGGGAGGACACATTCATGGTCTACTGGAAAATGGAGCAAATGAGACTTGAATATGAAATGAATCCACACTGGCATCAGGTCCCACAGTTTGAAAAATAGTGGTTAGTGAGATGACCAAAGCAAAGGATTACTTAAAATGGAAAAATACAGACCTCTCTAATAACCACCATCAAATTGACATGTCTTCTACATATCTAAATCCATCAAAGAAGAACATGGGTGGTAGTGCAAGCCTAAAACTTATGGGGGAGATTGAAACTAAACCATGAGGCCTTAGGTTGTAGTTGGCTTTGGGCTGATGAGAAGGGTGAAATCATCAGGAGACAGGGATCCATCATGGGAAGCCTGAAGCATCCTGGATCTTCCAACACTTAGGGAACATAGAAAAGGCATCCCAGGACTCAGGTGTCTAGTTGCCAATTAAAATCAATATAGCCACTTACAGATAGCATGCAGAGGAAGTTTGTCTGAATTTACTGTCTAGCTTTTACTTTAATTCCACTACAAGTGTACAGAAGCATCCTTATGGTTTTTCTGTCTTTATTTTTCTTTTTTGGGGGGAGTGCTTGCTGTTATTATACATGATATGTCTACCTGTCAGCCTGACCTGTCTCTATTTCATTTTTTATTGATCATATATTTCTTCTTTCTGTCCATTATCACTTAAGTCCACACATTTAACTCATGATGCCATTTCTTATACCCTGGTATTATGATCAGCTCTTGGATGGACCACAAATGTCTGCAGTTTCTCTTATGTTTTAAAGACCAGCTAATGTTCATGTGACAGCATGGTTGATTTCCATGTGACTGCAATTTTCTGACAACCCCTTTTAAAGCTTCTGGAAGCTACCGTTTAAAGACAATCTGAGCATTTCAGATTGTAAACTTAAAAAAAAAACATAAAACAAAATAATATTGTTACTCCCAGCATTCCAGTGCCCAATGTTTATGGATTATACCAACATTTTAAGTGTTTGTGACAAGCCCTTTTCCCTCGAGGAATTATCACTTAGTTGTTGAAACTATATTCACCACGATACAAGCAGAAATATGTACTGTCTCAAATCATTGCCTCATTCTGCCTGAAAAATGTTCTCAACAATAATTGAGTTTCTTTCTTTCTTTTTTTAATTGCAGGATGTGCCAATGGGTCAACATAATTTTCAAAATCGCACCTTAAGGTATGGCTTGTCATTGACTACTTCATTTTTAAAGGCATGTTGCTTGCTATTTATTTCTGAGAGTCATTATCGTCAATTAGAGCCATTTCAAAGGTGTCTTCCAAAAGAGCAGCTACTGTGAAGAGCCTATCAGACTGCTCCCAGCTTCTAAAAATAAGAATATTAGTGTCTTATTAGGCTTGAGAGAGAGAAAAGGAAAACACCACCTGCTCAACTCTTCACACCGTTAAATGTTTTCTTGACTCTTCTCATTAAAGCTAGAAGTTTGTTTCTTTAAAAAAAAAAAAAAACCTGAATTGTTTTACATTTTTTAATTGCTACTTAGAATCTATGTTTATTTTGAATTCCAAAGGTGACCCAAGCTCCCCACTCTGCTCAAAAGGGAAAATCTTTTCAAGAATTACCTCATGTATCCTGCTGTTGTCCACAATAAAATCATATCACTGTCTTTTTTTGTTTAATTTTATGTGCATGAGTGTTTTGTGCCTGTATTAATGTATATCACATGCATCTAGTGCCCACAAAGGCCAAAAGGGGGTAACTGAGTCCCTGGGACTGGGGTTCAAATGGTTGGAAACTATCACATGGTGCTAGGAACCAAACCTGGGTCCTCTGCAATGGTGAGAAGTGATCTTAACCGTGGGCCCCACTACGTTTTTTGCCCTCACCCATCTATCTTCTATTTACTGTAATATTGAAGTATCTAATTAAAGTGACTTTCCTTTCCCTACAAAGAGCCTTTGAGGTCTACAGAAATGGAAGAGAAATACAAAATCCAACATATTTTCTTGTAGAATATGCAACATAGCCAAGTGAAAAATAAACACACCTGCCAAACCTGTTTGTTTTCCCAGAACCCCTCATATGATTGTTGCAATTAACTCTAATTTGTATTTTTTGCAAATTTGAAATTTTAGCCTTGAAGTGTAATACTTTCATCCTTATGTTATGAAGATGATAAGGCTCTTGGAATTTTTTTAAAAAAACATGTTTAGAAAATACCATATTAAAGATAATGTAATCTTAAAATGATTATACATAATTTCTACATCTCTAACATACGTTGAGAAGGCAACACCTACCTGAGGCTGGCAGATTGCTCATGTGTACATAAAGGGATCTCCTCAGGAATTTTTGCTATCTGTATTTATCACCTTGCAGCTTAGTGTCAATGGACAAGAAACATTGGGAAATACTTCAAAGGAACCCAGCACAGGGCAGAGAGGTGACTTTAGTGGCCTCTAAGCATGTGGATAGAACACAACTTTTGAGTTAGTCTCAATAGGCTTCCTCTCAATTCTAGGCTCTGTAACCTGGACTCTTACAAACGTTTCTGAGTGTTTTTGCCTGATCAGGGCACTGAATTCTCATGACATCTTCTGCCTCTTTAAGAGGCCCAGACAGGATGTGGGTTGGTTAATTCTGAGTAGAAAAAAATCTAGGTGAGTGATGGGCATTGGAAAGCAGGATTGGAGCATAGAATAGTGAGGGTCTGAGCTCAGATTCAAGGGCTGGTGAAACAAAAAACAAAGAAACCAGCTGTGCTGAATCTTAGGGGCAGAATCAATCGAGATGTCTTGATGATACAACAGGTATATAGGGTCTTGTCCTCTCAACAGTGGCGGTCACACAAACAAGAAATCTGTGTCTGCATCAGAACCATTGTGTAGACAGTCGATTCAAATTACTCATTATAATGTGTACTTTGTGGCTACTTCATATTACATTTAAAATGGTAAGTCCTGCACAGGCATTACTCACTAATACTGAGAAAATTAACAGAGCTAATATTACCTTAGCTCGATCTCTCAGGAAACACGTACATTCACCTATGAGCCCCAAGTTAACTGTGCATTTCCTTAGAGTTGGCCAAATTGGGGGCGGGGAACCCAACAAGTAAAGTCCAGAGCTTCATCATGAAACTGGAAATTTTAAATGAGGATCTAAGTATATCATGAGGAGCCTCTAAATGAGGGTGCATGCCTACACCAGATGATTGTTAAAGATCTTTAAAAAATATGCAAAAGGAATGGAAGTGAGTCTTGCTGGTAGAGCACAGGATGATCCTGCATAAGGCACTGTGAGAGTACAGTACCAAACCCAAACAAAATGGAACCAAAACCAGTGTGCCTTCTTCAAGTGGATTTGAATTTGGTGTACTTAGACTTCATAGTTGATTTGACTTGATATGTACTGTTGAATCATTTCATGTCATTTTTGCTTTAGAATGAAATCTGCCCTTGACCTTTTAGAGAAAGACAGGGACAAAGACACAAAGTCAAAATATAGGGTATGGGAATATAAACATCACTGTGTCACACTGATAGTTCTTTGAGATTTAATTATAGATAAATGATAAGTGTGACATGTCTGTTTGTTAGTGTTCTTATCTGTATGTATGGACAAATAGAACTTCAGGAAAGTGCCAGTGTTATTCCAGATTAGATCTGCCCATTTAGTATTGAAACATCTAGATTCATGTGTATGAAGACAGACATGGCCTCATTAAGACTGGGTAGCCAGGGCCAACCTGTGCCTGTAGTCATTCCAGTAGTTACTTAACTTTTAAAGTAGATTCCAATCTCACTGCCTTGTTTAAGCCATTCTTATGTAAATTATCCACCTTTTGGGGAGTCACATTTAATTAACATAGTTCACTTAGGAACTGTGTTATGGTTTATGATCACCTTTCCCAAGACCAAGTGTGATAATCTGCATGCCCACAAACATAAGCAGGCTGTCTGTGAGTGTGACTTTTGCTAACTGCAGAATCCTTAACATTTAAGGAGAACAGTTAAGCTAAATCCATCATATATGAAATGAAACTTTTAAATTTCCAAACAAAGACTATAGCTTTGCAAATTCTTGAAAACTGGCTGAGAAATACATCAAATAGGTATGACTACCATAATCAAATTTCTCTAGAGTTATTTCTACAGCCAGTGTGATTTAATCATAAAATGCAGGTTTCCTGGGTTGCATGTTAAGAGTTAGCCTATCACCTAGCAAAGGAAGGTCCTTTCATATCAAACACCAGAGTGGTAATTTGAAATCCCAGTGAGTTCCACAGACTAGTAAGTCAATGTATTTACTATAGTAGTATTATGGTCAATCTCTTCACTCCCTCGTATGGTATATGCTTTATTGCTGGAAAACTGGCCTAATGTTTATCTTCATACTAACATTCTCATTCATAATTTTTCCTTTTCATGTAGAACTAAGTCACAAAAAAAGAGATTTGAAGAAGAATTGAATGAAAGGATGATTCAGGCAATTGATGGGATCAATGCACAAAAGTGAGTGTTTTTATCCTCAATCAGCTTATTTCAAAGTCTAATGTTTTAATACAATATAATATTTTCCAAGTATCTCCTAGCCAACACTGCCGTCCTTACCATGGCAAACATAAGTGTCTCAAACAGACTGTTAATTTTTCCTAGTACCCTTTATAGTAGATTCTGTTAGCAAGATTTCTATCATATTATTAAAAAAAATTAAGTTCTGATTAGAAAATAGCCACCTGGGGACTCAGTAAAAAAGAGCATGGCAAGAAGTTACACAGAGAAATATGTGTATCGGGACATATAGTTTGTTTTTATTTTTTAACTTATATGATCCCACACACACACTTTTCCTCTCTTCAGTCCTTCCCATGTAACCTCAGGCTCATATTTTTTGGCCCATGTTGTTTGTTGTTACATATTTTAAAGTAATAAGCATGAAGAAACCTGGATTTGTCATGAAACTCATCTATATCAAAAAGGAAATCATCTGTGCCATAGAAGGACTTGGCTGTGTCACATAGAAAAAGTCAGCTATGACATCAGACATTATCTATGTTACAGTGAACATTACCTGTTTTATAGAAGTCTCACATGTGTCATAGAGAAAGCCATCTGTGACATAGGGGGACTTACCTGTGCCATACAGGACCTCAGTTGTGTTAGAGAAGTCTTGACTATGCCATAGAGTCAACGGTGTCATAGACTCACCTGTGCCATGGGGGAAGGACTTACTTATATAATAGGACTCAGCTATGCCTCAAAAGATCTAACAGCAAGCCAAAAGCAGGTGAGATATCCAGAATGCTTAGATAATCAGTGCTTTTTAAAAATTGAATTATCATGAGCAACAGCAGGTCTATGTGAGAAAATGTTTACAGAAAAATTTCCATCTTTGAAGTGATCTACTTCATTTACTACATCAATATTTGAAAAATAAAGGCTTTCATCTTCAATTAATATAGCACAATGTAAAGTTGCAAGACCTCAGTTGCCTGTCTTTGCAAAGTGCATGTTGTTCTAGACTATCCTGTATAGATATTCAAAATATGTACACTGTTTATGAAAGGGCCACAGGGATGTGTTGTTCAGCATGTATGCCAGGCTACCTGTATCTATGCAGTGAAGCATCTTGATCAGGCGAGTTACAAGAAAGATCTGCAGATTATAGTTATTGTCACCTGTCAGAGCTCCTTCTTGTGTCTAAATTGACAAAGCTTTCCATGAGCCTGAATGCTTAAGGTTCAAGAGCAGTGCCTGGTAGAAGCTTGACTCTAGCTTGACCCCTTCTACTCCAGTGGCTACTTTAGCATTCCACAAAGATGCAAGCCCTGACCTGCAAGCTACCAACAGCCAAACAAAGGAAGATGGAGTGTCATCCAACTAGAAGAAACAGCAGAGGGTGTTTTGTTTCCCCCAGAATAACACACATTAACAAAAGAGGACCACATGTCCATTTACAGAGTTTAGCATCAATAATCATAACAATAGTGACTCTTTAATTCTAGGTTCTAATCCAGTCTCAGTGTGTACTCAGGTAGGACCCTACTGATGCTGGGTGCTAACAGTTCCCTTGTGGGAGGGGGTGAGATAGAATGGAGTCAATGACACAGACACCCCCCCCCGGGAGTCAGTTGAATATGACTAACTCATTTATTCAACAATGGGGGAAGACTTGTATACACTCCTCCCAGGCTGTGTTGCCATCTGGTGATACTGCATGGCCATCCCTCATTGTCTGGGCACAATTAGGAGTTCTGATAGTGCTTGTTCCTAGGCATATTCAAGACAATCAGGAACATTGGACAGCAGCTGTTGCTGGGCAGATTCCAAATAATTAGGGAATGTTGAACAGCAGCTGTTGCTATGTCCTCAGGCAGACTCCAGGTTGGCTCATAAGTAAGTGTGCATTATGTGCATGCCTTGGCAACTAGTTGGAGGCAATTTCCTATGGGCCTGTCTACCGTCCAAGCCACTTCTGCTCTTACCATGAAACAGTTAGACTGTGCTATGGTGATCATGCTTTATTGCTAATATTAACTTTGAACTGTTGATTTTTTTCTTCATCATTATTATTCAAACATGTGCACTTAAAAATGTCAGAATCTTGTGCATATTTGTGCCTAAGAAATGCTTTCTAATGTCTTAACTGCTTTGTTCATAAGTTTCCCAACATTTTAGAACCAAAATAGAGTATTCCATGCTGTTCCTAAAACCTTCTCAGCCCACCAAAATCTTTTCTGTTCACATAGTCCAGTCAGTTCTGTGAACAAACCTTGGTGGAAATAATGCAGGCCTAGTATATCAAACAGACAGATCATAATATGAAATGTAAATTTCTTACAAGTCATTAGAAGGAATGCAGAACCCTTCTGGGACTTCACACTGAAAGTGTCTAAAACTCTGGAAATTGCTAGTTTCCTGACTGCTGTGCCATTAGCCATCATCATGCAGGCAAGTCTGCTCCCAGGAGCCTAATCTGGACTCTTGCTGTGTATTAGGCTGGTAGACCATTCCATTTCTCCTTGTTCCACAATTTCTCACAAATCTTTATTCCATATCTCTCTAATTCAGTGTATTGCAGACATGTTATATTAAGAAATTCAGGGCCAGTAAGATGGTTAAGTGGATAAATGAGCTTGCTACCAAGCCTGATGGCCTCAGTTCAATTCCTGGGACCCACATAACAGAAAGAGAAAACTCTCTCAAATTGTCCTCTGCCCTCCATATATGTGCTGTGGCATGTGCCCCTTCCCCAAATAAATAATAAATAAATATAATTTTAAAAAAGAAATTTTTGTGATTTGATAATTATTAAAATAGTTATATAACATTTTTGGAAATTTATGTGAACCATATTTATCCATTTATGATCTTCTACTGCATGTGTTCAGATAGGTAGATAGGTACATACGTACATAATTATAAAGATAGATGGATGGATGAATAGATAAAAAGATGATAGAAGGACAGATAAATAAAAAGGGATAATGATGATAGATAGATGCATACATACATACATAACTAGATACATGGAGGTAAAGAGATAGATACATAGAGATAGATGGATAGATAAATAAGTGGTAGATATAGATGATAGATAATAAAAATACCAAACATTCCCATATAGATGTCTATGTAAATGTGTATAGTTATAAACATATGAATATTTAAACATATACAGATCCACATATTTGAGACTATTAAATTTTTCAGGTAGAGAAAGTTTTATTTAAGGAACCGTAGGAAAATAGGCTTGCACCTCCATCAATGACGAGTAACGCGAACCTATCAGTAATGATTTCTTCATGGTATTTCCAGGTACTTTTCTTGATCAGATTTGGACTTTGGCTTCTATTTCTGTAATCATAAATGTGAGAAAGTGTGTCTGTCTGTCTCACCCTTACATTGTTCTTTTGTCAAATACATGGCCATATCAACCATCTCGTGCTCAGTTCCTATTCTCCTGTGCTCTGTGCCTAGTGTTGCTGTTGCCTGGGGTTACATTAAGCATTCCATTAAAAGGCATTCTTCTTATACCCTCCCTGTATCTAATTGTAACAGATTTGTGGATGTGGATGGTGTGACAGGATACACACATCCATAAAATTTCTATTTATTTTTTAATATCAAGTTTATATGCTTAATTTGTAATGTTTTATGTTTATGTAAACATTATAAACCAATGGACCTCCATATAGGTGTTCTTGCAGTTGTTATTTGGTATATTCATTGTACATAGGACATTGTACATTAAGACATTGTCATACGAGTATATAATACATTTTTACTGTATTTTCCTCACCTCCATCCCTGTGGTCCCTTATTTTCCCTTTTTTTTTCTTCCTTAGCCTCCTCTTCCTTGACTCCCATTGAACAAATTTTTAATGAGTTCAGTCACTATCATTCTTTGTCAGTCCAGATGAGTAGGTGACAGTCAGTGTTAGAACACTGAAAGTGTCTAAGACTCTGGAAATTGCTAGTCTCCTGGCTGCTGTGCCATTAGCCATCATCTTGCAGGCAAGTCTGCTCCTAGGGGCCTAATGACATCAGTATGATGTCCCTGAAAAAAATTAAAATATGTCTATATATGACCTGATTATGCCATTCCTAGGAATATTTCCGAAGGGCTCTAAGTCAACAGATAACAGCAGTGCTTTCATATAAATCTTTATTGTTTAGCAACTTTTTGAAAACTTCATTCTGACATAGGTTTTGCTCTTTTGAAATGACTTTAAAGGATTTTTTGTTGAATGCGGATGAAGCACCAGCTAAGTGCTTGCCAGAATCTGAGCAATGGGTGCTGCATACAGTGCTTCCCACAGCCATGGCGATGGGGCTTCACTAGCACGGAGCCCTCAGCAGATGCAGCCACCATTTGACTTTAAAGCCTCATATGTCTACATATGACCTGATTGTGACATTCCTAGGAATATGCCCAAAGGACTCTAAGTCAACAGTCACAGCAATGCTTGCACATAAATCTTTATTTTTAGCATTTCTTTTAAAAACATCATTCCAACATGATTTTTACTCTCTTGAGATGAGAAAGATGATAAGAAAAGGATTTTGGCTGAGTGTGCATGAAATGTGGACATGGTTGTGTCCTTGGGATGACTTCTCTTTTTAGCTCTTTAATTTGGTTAACTTTAGTTTTAATTTAACATGACAATGATAATATGTGATTTTCCAAGAAGGTCATCATATGACTATACATGTTACATTTATAGATCCTGCTACATTTGTAGCCATTTGTAGTATCCAAACCAAATAAATTGGCATTATATACCAAAAAAGATATTCAGTTTGGCAGGATTTACATTTAAGAAAGAACAACACTAGTATTTCTTTAAAAACATATTTTCAGATGCTTGGTTGGATGTTTGATGTTGTCTGTCTTTCTCATTTCTAGGCAATGGCTCAAGTCTGAAGACATTCAGAGAATCTCCCTGCTTTTCTATAATAAGAATATAGAAAAAGAAGTAAGCATTTCCCTTTTAAAACTATATGATTTTTCTTCCTGAAACAGTAGTTTTGATTTTATTCAAGAAACTGGCTGGGTATTTTTAATAGAGTTTTCAACTAAATACTTCACTAATATCTATGTTTGAAACTTTTATGGAATTTGTTCTTTGATGATTTCAGACATGTACATAGGGCATCCTGATTTCTGCAAGCCCCGATCTGTACCACCCCTAACTGGGCCAGGGACACCTGGCTCATCTTACCTGGCCCTAAACATTCTTTCAGAACATTTCTTTTTGCCAAACTCTTTATTTGGCCCTCTAGTATTCTCTGCACTCCTGGTAGTAAATGATACATGGCTGAAATTTAAAAAGAACAGGAAAAGGTAATAGCTAATGTTTGCTTGTTTTCAGTGTGAAATTTTCTCAGAAAAACCTATAGAACAATGGTTTTCAACCTTCCTGATGCTGTGACCTTTAATTCAGTTTCTCATGTTGTGGTGACCCCAACCATAAATTTATTTTCATTGCTATCTCATGACTGTAAGTTTGCTACTGTTGTACATCAAAATGTAAACATCAGTGTTTTCTGATGGTCTTGGGTGAACCCTTGTAAAAGGGATACATTCAACTTCCAAAAGGGGTCATGACCCACAGGTTGAGAACCACTGATTGGAAGGAACCATTGTTCCTAATAAATTGAGAATATTGTAAACACAAAATGTTCTAATGTTGACAAAATTCTGGGTTTTATATCTAGCGATTGTGTTAAGAAAATTAGAAAAGACTTAACTTTTAATTTTGCTTTCTTTTAATACTTTGGTACCATGTCTAATGAACTGGTTTAGGTTCAAATAAGTAACAGATGTTTGAGTTTTACAGATTTGCTAAGCACAGGTTTAAAAAAATTACCCACAGGAAGCATGCATGGTTCTGTTAGGCCACCCGCACTCCACTTACCTCTTGTTTTGTGTTGGTCAGAGAAAGAACAGGGTTCAGAGGTTATGTCCGTTATCCAACCACATAATCATAAGCCCAGTCTGAACAAAATGCTTGGGTTGGGGGCAGGATGCT
Organism: Sigmodon hispidus; assembly: GCA_004025045.1. Classification (NCBI taxonomy): domain Eukaryota; kingdom Metazoa; phylum Chordata; class Mammalia; order Rodentia; family Cricetidae; genus Sigmodon; species Sigmodon hispidus. The sequence continues at coordinate 148,470 of PVIH01000251.1, forward strand.
CAACTGTTATGAAAGTTCTGCTCAGAAGGCTCAGCTCATTGTTTCATAGAAACTGAATCAAAATATCAAACATGGAAGTCTTTTCAGAGTTCATGAAAGTTTTGTTTTACAGGCACACACAGGTTTCCCTTGTGTATCTGGTCAAGAAGGTTAGTTGCCAACTTCTCAGTAAAATACTTTGTCTACAGATTGTTACCAGAATAATATTTTAATACCATCTTACCCCTGAGTGATGATGCTAGCAGATACTAAAGGCTGTTTATTATTTAGCTGCCACACTATTCCTTCTTGCTAGAATCCCTTGGTTAAGACCAATAAACAATTCCATCTCAATACAAAGCCCCGGAGAAGTTCAAAGATAAGGAAGGTAGGGAATGCATGGGATCTAATCACATTCCAGCAAATATGCTAATACAACACCTTCATCAGCATGCAAATGACCCTGGCTGTTAAGTCTCAAATTTCAGCAGGAAAGACATTCTAATAAGGAGAAGGTAATCATCATAAGAATGCAGCTTTTCAGCAATTGTTCACACATTCCCCATGTGTGAACATATCTGCAGATGCCAACACTAAGGCAAATTTTGGAGAACACTGGGATTTGAATACTCTTTCATCCACCTACCCAAAGCCTGAAATTTTTGTAAAAGGGGGAAAAAAATACAGTAAGACATGTGGACAAGGAATCATCAAGTGACCTAAGGGAGAGCCATTTTTCAGCACCAAAATCTGAGTGCTTAAATTCAAGAACTGCATGCATTTCTTTATAACTTGAGAAATAGGCTAGATTGATATAGATGATAGAACCCAGCAGCATTTGCAAGAAGTTAGAATGACATTTCACAAAACTTTGCTACCCTCAGTTTTGTTTTGAACTCTGTTTGGGAAATTGGTGTAACTTCCTATGTGGAAGGATGCCTTCAGTCTTCCTGATGCAGACCCTAGGGTTCCATATTAAGTGAGCAACTAAGCATATTAATCATCAACGTTAATATGAACTTCGGTGTGCAGTTCCTTCAACTAGAAACAGGGACAAGAATAGTTACTGCCTCACTGTGGGTCAGTTACCAGGGTTGTGCACTAAGAATTGTCAATTAGTAACAGAGACCTTCACCAACATCCACCACCATCAACAGTGATGCCATGGTATCTGTCTCTGTATTCCTGACTAAGTCAACCAGGAGCAGTCCTGGAGAGGCAGCCAGTGTGGTCAGACTATGGTCTTGCATGCTAGACAGAGCCCCTATTGATGGTGCTGGGCAAGAGAAAGGAGACTCGCTGGGATTGGCCTCAGAACCAGTCCCACCACCTTTTGTTTTCTCTCTTTATGTAACACTTTAAGTAGCACTGAGATAAATCAGGAAGCAAAATGTTGGAATGCAAGCATTGCATATGTCTATCATTTTTCTTGGTGCTGTTTTAAAGTTATTATTTGGAAATTAATGCTATATAGGGAAACTGAGGCATAGGCAAGGTCACTAAGCCTTTCCACTCAGTTTCCTCTGGGGTGTCTTCTTCCTTACTGGCTTGACTCAATTACATAGAAATGGGTTTCCAACACTTGCACAAATCGATTGCTGCTGCTGTAAGTCAATGGCAGTTCATCTGGAGGGAGGACACCCTGCCTGAGATAGCAGCCATAACTTGTTTGTGCTGAAACCTGCAATTCACAAGCATCACCCTTTCCCAAATACAATGAAGCTGCTGGGTAGCTGTGTGGAGCTTGCCTCCAAAGCATCAACCAACCGTTTCTCACAGTGTCCTTTGCCTCCTCAGTACAGAGCCACTGCACTGCCAGCCTTCAAGTACTATGTGAGTTGTGCCTGCCTCATCTTTCTCTGCATCTTCATTGTACAGATTCTTGTACTGCCAAAGTAAGTCCATAATCCCACTCACTTGGGATGCTCAGTTGCTGTGGCTCTCCATGGAGCCTGGGTTCACTTAAAGGATGCTAATTTACAAACAAAGGGTTTGTGACATTAGCCATATGACAATCGTGGTGAGGATAAGGCTTAGTGATAATAATTCTGGATTTTCAATATGGCTATTTTGACTTCTACTATATAAATTTCTATAAATAAAATTGACCTTTATTTCTTGAACTTAGTATTACTCCAATGCATAGCCTAGGAAATTTAGACCAATATATATTATCTACAACGAGCTCAATTGCAAGGTATTCTGATTTCTTGCAATACCAGGAACCAAACTCAGAGATTCAAGCATATGAATTAAGTGCTCTACCATTATGCTGAATCTCCAAACCAATTGATGTCATTTCTAATGTTTTTAATGGCATTATTGGGGCTGAAGAGATGGCTCAGTGAGAAAGTGCTTACTGAGCAAGCATGAGAAACTGACTTTGGATTCCAAACACCTACAGTATAAACTCAATATGACAGCATGTCCTGCAGCCCCAGCACTGGCTGGGGCTGGCCAAAGACAAGTGGATCTTGGAATCTTCAACCCCAGCACTGGTTTCACGGAGCAAAGAGAAGGGACTCTTGGGATCTTTTAGTCAGCTACTCTAGCCAAAATGGCAAGCTTCAGGATCTGTGAGACACTCTGTGTCAAAATAATAATGTAGAGAGCAATAGAAGAAGGGCACTGGAGTTGAGTTCTGGCCTCCACAGCACACATACTCGAAAGAGCACAGCTGCACATGTGCATGTACATGTGTATGCACACACGGTGCTGTTATTAGATGAAAGGGCAAGACCTGCTCTGGACATGTCCTCTCCTCCATTGTTTTCTCTAAGTCATGCATCCTCCTTCTGGCTCACATCTGCCCTTTGTTATAGGTCAGAGACCAGCTGGTCTTAAGAGAGTCATAGCCACAGAGCAGGGAATCTGAGCTAATCAAGGAATCTGTCCCATACTTTAGGAAGGATTCTTTCAGGCTCCACCCACTTGCAAAAAGCATTTATTTGTGACTGGGGAAGTTGATGTCTCATCTCAGAGTTATTGGTCTCATTAATAAAAGAATTTAAGGACCTGGACTGACCCTTCGGATCCCACTCCAACTATAGGAACACCTGACTCACTCTTGAGGGAGGGGGGACAAAACTGGATTTGCCAGGAGTGGAGACTGATCTAAGCATTATTGGGTCAGCGGGACCATAGAACGGCCTGCTCCCTGCCCAGGGAGGGGATGGGGAGTTGCAGAGAAGAAAAAATGACCTGATGTGACGGGAGGGGGAAGGGACCTTGAATAAGGATATACAGGGATGGAAAAAAAATTCAGAGGGAAAGCTGAACACAAAGTAAATATATGTGTAGCAATCTTATTTGCATTACCACCCTTGATAAGCCATGCTTATGATTTTTATCTTCTTTATAGTTATTGTTAACTTATCAGCATTTTAAATTCATTTTACTGTTTTTCTTGATAAATACAAAATAAATACAGAAGAAGAAAAAAAAAGGAAGGGTGAGCATGTAGACCACTCTGGAAAAAAAAAAAAAAAAAAAAAAGAATTTAAGGACAAAGAAGAAAGCTTGAAGACAATTTTATTAGAGTTTGAAAGAAAAAAAAAAAAAAGCAGGACTGGTAAGCATTAAATCTTAGAGAATTCCTGGGGGGAAATGACGGAAAAGGAGAAGAGAGCAACTTTTGTCATTTGTAATCAACGTGGAGGGTAAGAAAGTTGGGGTGGGCTGAGACATTAGGGGAAGAACTGAGGGTGTCCTAAGTGCCTGGGCTTTAGCCATTATCTGAACGGAAGAGATGGAGAACAGGAAGAGTTACATTTTTCTGAGTAATTCAGAAATTCAAGCAGGCTTAAGCAAGAGCTTACCAATTAACTATACCGAGGGCTAAATTTCTGATGAGAAGGAAAAGTATATTTATTATTCCCCCCATCTCTTTAACGTGGCTAGTCAGTTGATTGACAGTCCCAGCTGGATTAACACTTGTGGTTTGGGGTAGCTTAAAATGTTAGGTCTCCATCCATGAACAGGAATAGTTTCCAATCTTTTGACAGGGAAACTAGCTATCTGTAATGTGCATCACCAACAGAGCAGTTAAAGGTTTCTGTAGCAATCCTTCCTCTAAGTTGGTAACCTCACATGGTTTAGGAGATGTGCTGAAACTGGGGAATGCAGTCCATCTCCACCATGAAAACCCAGAGATGCAGTTGCAACACTGTTCACCAGACAGGAGCAGCATCTGGACCACATTCTGATTATGTTTCCGTGGGGGTGTGTGTGTGGGGGGGGGTGTTGCTCAGAAGTCAGATCTCCCTTTTGCTTGTGCAGTCTCTACCGCTTTCACCCCCAGATTTCTAAAGAACCCTTTATTTCCCACTTTCCTAACATGGCTGTTTTCAAAGACGATGACTCTCATTTTATATTTTAAATGAAATTTTAAAAACTACTCATTCTTATAATAAATGGATATAGAGGCAATTTTCTGAAATAGATTTTTCTCTTGTCACTGCCTATTTTGTAGGAGCCAAAAAAGAAAAAGAAAGATAAGAGGGAAACCCCCCCATTTTCAATCTACCGGGATGCAGTGGTGTACTGCAACTTATCCTGTGTAATACAGTTAGGATTTGTGGGCAGCTGAGCTGTTTAGATTGAATGGTAGTTTCTTCAGATGAAGATGCTTGACAATTAGAAGCAAATGCTGTCTTCCCTTCTATACTGCAAAAGGTTTTATCCTGGGCGCTGAGCCAAAGCAATGGCATTTATAGGAGAACTAGCAAAGCAGGGCATTATTCATGTGTACGTTCCTCAGCTATCTCCCCAGTTTTGGAGAGGTTCCCACCAGCTTTCCTCCTTTCCCACAAACTAACATCAGCAGACATGAGCCAAAGCATCCTTCTCTGCTTGAAAAAATCCTCGATGAAATTTCCCACTGTCAGCTGATCAGCCTTCCGTTCAAATATGCCAACAAATTAAATTCCTTCCTAGTACCAGGACTGCAGCAGCTGGTACATGAGAGAATGTTTGTCCTCTGCTCAGAATGCCAGGGAGCACAAGCATGTTAGTGGAATCAGGATCACCCAGGGAGCTGGGGCCCCATTGCTACTGTTGAGTGCATAAGTTTATTCATTTTCCTGCATCTGCCCATTGTGTGAGCCTCTATGTTACCCACATCCTAAGTTATGCAGAGGCTGTCCCTCTGTGGGAAAAACTGGAGACATGATTGGCTGTTTTAAAAACAACCCTAACAAAGACAAAGATGGAGGAGGAAAGAAACAGTTCATAATTCTCAGTTTTAAGAAAGGCATTGCACATAAAAACTATTAAAAATTTAAAAAGAAAGAAAAAGATGACATTACATTCCACCCTGGTCTTGATGGCCTTCTCTCTTGTATGGTGATACCTCTTGATGGGCACAAAAAAGTTCATTCTTTCAAGCTTCATCACATACCTGTTTTTATATTGAAAGAAGGTTGACTATTGAACAGAGCCTGTGGTGCCCACCCAGGCCACTTTCCCTACTGCTGGGGACAGATGGGAGTCCAGAGGAAGGCTCCTTCGGCCCAGGCTCTGGTCACATGCCCATCTCAAACATTTTGCTGTATTACCTTTCTTCCTTCACTTTTATTTTCACTTTCTTTTTAAATGGTGTTGCTTTGAAATGCAGAGATGAATACTTTCATCTCTACTATCCTATTTTGTGCTATCTGTTCATATTTGGATCCATATTTCTAACTTTTAAACTTCTAACTCTTTAACTTTTAAAGGATTAGCCAATTCTTTAATTTTTTTACTGCTTCCAAAGCATATAGATATAATTCATATGAATTCATCCTGTTCCCTGTTATTGCACGCCTTTGTGGGAAGTTTGCCTTCTCTGGGTCCTTTAAGGGCTTCTGTGTTTCCTGGCTTCTTAGTGTAGGTATACATCTCTTCCTGCCCATCTGAGTGACAGGTGTAGCCTTTCCTTTTCTATATTCATTGCTTGCTTTCCATCCCAGAGCTCCTACCTATACATTGTGTTTCCAATCTGAGCTACATGCTATACAATTTTTCCTTCAGGTTCTGCTACTTTGGATGTTTGTTCTTCACTTAGATAAATTCCATACCCATCTCACATTTATAATTTCATCATATATCTGCTGGGTTCTTGTGAAATATGCCAATCTATATTTTGTCTATGGATTTTGAACATTTCTTTTATGGGCTGCAACAATATTGCTGGTTTCATTACATTACTTCTGGCTCATAAGTACATGGATTATGCCAATTGTTCTGTTGACTATCTCATGGAGGTATTTCCTTTCACTATTTCTAATTTAGATATGATTCCATCACAAGGGCTCTGGCTCACAGTCACTGCCTTCATTCTTTGTTATAAAGGCATCGTCATGAGGTGGTTTTCAGTGCTAGGTACCTCTGGGATTCACCTGTTTGAGGGACCATATTTGGTTACATCCCTAACGGAAATGGCTGTACTTAGTAAGTCATGAAGATATCCATCAAAGTCCCTGGTATGAAATGAGATGGGAGATTTTGAATGTCTGTAATGCCTTTTTCTACTTAGGGTCCCAAAGATAGTATTCTTCGTTCAAGATTTCCAGATCTGCTTTCTACTTTCTGGCAGTTCAGCACTTCATGGCACCTGACTTCACTAAAATATCTCAGTTCTAGCTCACAAATTACAAATTTGGATGCATCTCTTACTCTGGTAGATATGAAATCTCAGGCTATACAGACTGCACCAGCCCCAGATTCATTTGGGTCTATCAAGCATCAGTGTACCTCAGTGTCTGATGCCACTCTTGTAGCTAGTAATTTTATTTTTTATCTCATCTGTGTGAAAAATAATTTGTTGCATTATATGAAGCATTTGCATTAAAATTTGTACACTTTTGCTGACACATCCTTATTGTCTGACTTTGTTAGAGTGAGGTAGCATCTTCTTCATGCACATCTGTGTATTTGTAATTTTTATTTTAATTAATAAGTGATCATTATACATACATATGGGATATGGTGTGATATTTTGATAATTGTGGTTAAAATAACAATCAAGGTAGTTATATGTATTACAGGCTAAATCTTTTCCAGGCCAGCAGTAATTAGGAATGAGTGAGTGAGCAAATGAATGATGAATAGAGGGATTTTTTTTCTTGGAAATGGCCAGTGGAGGAAATCATTTTCCTTTAGGTAAACCTTCTTTTCCCAGCCAAAATTTTGAAACCTGGCTCTAGTTTTAGGACTTGAGTATAATTAATTAAATTATCAGTTGACTTCTTTTTTCAGGATTGTTCTTTCTACACTGTCTATGTATAATTTTGCTACAGACACACAATTCTTTCAAGACCAAACACTATTCAGACAGAGCATTTTTGCATTTCAATTATTTTATTCAAATTATCTGTCAAATTCAATGATTATGTTAAACCAGGCATTGTGGAAATTGTGGAAGCAAAGATAACTTTTTCTAATAATGTTTAGTTATGTATCTTGTGCTTCATTATCTCAAGCTAAGCTAATAATAATGATACTTTACTTAAGAAAATTTAATAGCAAAATTACAACCTCAGAATGATTATTTCTTCTTAGACTGTCAATTTTATTACTTATTTAAAAATATATTTTGGGTAATTCTTTAATACTTCTTTCAAAATGGATTTCAGTATTATCTCAAAAGAGGAAAATAACAGAAAATAATGTGAAAGTAATATCATTCATACCCAGTATAAATACATTTGATTTCTTTGATATCGCTGAGGAGAAAATAACTACAATAGAGGCCGTTTGCTTTGATGGCTAATCAAAAGCTAGAGAACACCTCAAAAGAACAGGCATGTGATAAGTTATGAGAAGCAGTGTCTAGGCAGGATGTGGTGAATCCTGTACTGTGGCCCACCATAGAGCTGTGGATGTCTTACCCAGTGCTTTGAGAAGCCATGGGGAATTTGACGCAGAGATCATGACCTAGATGTGCTTTGGGGTGATGTGTTTGCTTTTCTGCTGTAAGAAAAAAAACAGGACTGAGAAAGATGTGGTAGTTTGCATGGAGATGGCACTAAATGGGATAAAAATGGTCCAATTCTGAGCTGCAGTATAAAGAATGATGCAGATGGGTCTTGCTGCTTTGTTAGATAAGAAGATTATCATAGGGCTGTTTTGTGGATACAGAAATTATCAGAGCTTTATTTGTGTCTTTGTTTGAGAAGCTAGAAGAATAGCCTTCCATTCTACAGAAAATTCTTCCTGTGGAAAAGACAGAGTTGAGGGAAAATGTGGATCTCAGGGCTCACTTTTTACACCAAGGATGTGTGTATTCATTAGATACCATGTGCTTGTGTTTGGGGGAGGGAAGGAAGGTTGTGAGTTCTGGAAGTATGGAAGAAGTTGCACTGAGGTAAAATCTAGAAAATTTATCTAGATTTCAGGTAGACTTTAAGTCTATGAAAAGTGTTATCATTCAAAAGAGTTAGACAGTGAGAAAGAGTGTATGCTTTCCATAGAATAAAATATGCTGGGAAATTCAAACCTTCAGTCTGTATTATAGCCATGAAGGGAAGCTTTGCCAGCCAATAATCCTTTTTTCTTTCCCATGTGTGAGAACCTTCAAGTGGTCTGAAGACCTCAAAGCTGAGTCTAGTCCTGAGGAAGTCAGCTACTGTGGCAATGGCTATGTGAATTCCTTTCTCTCTACTGAAATTACAATTCTTCTTTGGTTTTGATTGCTGCTGAAGTCCCTTTCACTTTGAAGTTGTATCATTTATTTATGAAGGAGACTTCCCAGTTGTTTTATGATGACTTGTAATTAAGTGTTCTGTCTCTTCCAGCATTGCCCTTGATGAATGCCATTCAGAAGTTCTGAATAGAGTGGAACAGTGTTCCTTGGAGATATAAGTCAGGGTAGCAAGGAAAATGAGGCACATGTCTTATCACCTTGAGTTAAATTCCAGAGAAAGGCATTGGTTCTTATCCAATGGAATGGATTATAATGAGGATAAATTTTAGGCTTTGAGAGACTATGCTTCTGCTGAGTTATTCTCTTCAAAAGTAAGTGTCTGTTTTTGTTGGGATTGTCTTTATTTTTGAAGGCAAAATCATAGAAGGGAAAAGGACTTTTTCTCCAATCAGCCTTTTCCATGAATGTAGCAATATAACTAATTAAAATGTCAAAGTCAAACATCATCACTAGAAAGTGTAATTTTTCTTGCTTCATGGCAAGAAAGAGTCAAACTTACTTTGTAGTAAGTATATAAATTAATTATACTCATGTGTTTAAAAGGAACAGCTTTGCAACAAGAATGTTAATTGTAATTGATTAAGTTGCACAAACATCTTGGTATGCTTAATGGGCCAGAGTGTGTTTTGGAAAGAACAAGCTGGATAAATGGTGGTAATTAAGAGCTTTTGACCATCCACTACATTGACTCATGGTATTTCTTGTTCCCTGGTGTCTTCTATTTAAGTACCATTGAATTCATAGTTTGTAAACAACTGGAATTGATCTCGAAGGGTTTTAGAAAGCAGAAGCCTGTTTTCAGAGTGGCAGCCCAGATGGGTTCTGGTAAGGAGCTTCTTATGATTGGAGACTAATTCCATTCTGATGATCCACTTAGATCCCACAGTAACATTCAGTCATAGCAACCTTAGAAGACACAAATGTCTATTTAAACAATATTGACATTCATTTACACCAATGTTTCCTGCTATAAGGATTTAAGGAAATTACATAGTAGGGTATCCTCCAAAGTTTGTGACCTCTGCAGCAAACAGCAAAATTGGCTAGGTTTGCCGGAATTCCCTCCTATTGATTTGGCCTTAAGTCCAATTAGACAGCAATTGGTTACTGGTAAGATAGATATGCCGGTATTGTAAAGCTCAGGGTATCTTGCAGTTCTGGCCATTATTGTGGTTTGTAGGTTTTACAACTGGGTAGAATTGATTTTTATTTTCCTTGGCGGCCTGCATAGTCCCTTTGGATACAATGAGAGTTGGTCCACTCCTTGTTCTACAAACAAGTATGAGCACTTTAATAAATTATCATCTTCCTGATTACTGTTTCATGGTACACTATACCAAACTAAAGATTTCTCCACCTTTATGTGAAATATTGACCAGTATGTAACTTGTACAGACTCAGAAAAGCCCTCAAAAGCTCCAATAAATAATGAAATAAATTAGAAAACATTAAGATCTTAAGAGTCTGATATATAAACATGCCAAATTCAAATAGTAAATAACCAACAATATCTAAATATCTCAAATGTCCCTGTGTGGTTTAATCCTAGACTATTTGCCTTTGAATAAGCCGTAAGTCCAGTGAGGAATCATAAGAGAAATTTTTAAATGTTTAAATAGTAACAGCTCATATATTAAAATATGTGAAATACTGCTAATGAAGTAAGTGAAGGGTAGGAATGACTGCTTTAAAATGTCTGCATTAAGGGATGAGGAGAACAGGAGGGAGGGGAAACTGTGGTTGGGATATAACATTAAAAAATAAATAAATAAATCACTTTAAAAATCTGCTTACACAAACAATTTAAGAAGCAGTTATTCTATATAAAGAATTTTTCACATACAGTTTAACTGCTTATCTATAAAAGGCACAGCTGCATTTATAAAATACAACAAATCTTATATAAAACATATTTTCCTGGGAATATATATCAGACCTTAGATATACTTCTATAAGGAGAGGAAGTCAGTCCAAATGCATATTCAGTCCCCATGCTTTGTAGCCATAGTGCAGTAGAGGACACATGTATGCCAATAACATATGTTTCATAAACAAAGATGATTTTCCATAGACAATACTATAAAAATACTGAAAATAATTATGCATTAAATTTTCAGGTCTACTTATCTTACTATATATTATCTTACTATATGAATATATGTTTGTAAGCTCATTTTCATGTAAGTCTTGGAGCACTACAATGGAGTATAGTGCGCTAAATAATTGAATTTTATGAGCTATATTATTCTTTTCATTTTGCCCAGAATATATAAGACTCTTATTATATAATATTTTAAAATAAAATGAAATACTTGCATTAGAACAGAGGAAAACCAATAGTCATGTAACTTGTTTCTAACTTAGGTAGACGACACCAAGAGATGAATGAATTAGAATCAAACAAGTAAATGAAAATAGACAAAACATTTTGAATTCTGTAAAATAGAAAATAATCAAGAAAAATTAATAAAACTAAAACTTGGCTTTTTGAAAAAATAGTTTAAAAATCTCTAAACCAGTAGCAAGACTGTGAAAAGAAATATTGAGAAGATTAATGCAAAGTTCCAAACAGTGAGGGAGAAAATGGCTCTCTACATACTTACAGACTTCAACAGAATACATTAGAAACTTTATAATTACCTGATAAAATGAGTATTCCTTAGAAAAACAAAATAAAATAATTTTATATCTATTGGCTTACTTAAGTTTGCTTTAAAATTCTTCCCACAAGAGAACATCTACACCCAAATACTTATATGTGAAACACACCAAACATTTTAAGAAAACAAGAGGAAAGAATATATCAGATATTAGCAAATTTTATAAGTGTGAATGAATAAAAACATCTCACCCAAAATAGAACCCAGAAGACCCAGGCTACAAATCTAAGGTCACATTGCACTGTGTCCTGGACATCAGCAAATGGAAAGACAAAGATAAGACATAAAAACTGAAGACCTGTTACAGGAAGCAGATCACAGAGGAGGGCTCTGTAGGGCTATAAATTTCTTGGCATAATAGAATTTAAATGAAAGGCATTTGCATGAATAAATAGGTATTTTAATTTATCTCCTTTATTTTTGAGATTATAAATATAATTACATCATTTCCCTCATACTTTTCTGCCTCCAAACCTTCTCATATACCTCACCTTGCTTTCTGTCAAATCCATGGCCTCTTTTTTTCATTAATTGTTATATGCATATGTGTATATACATATATATTTCTAAATATATAAATAGGAAATACTTGGTTTCTTGTATGGAGATGTTTTCAGGGTGACTGTTTGGTGTTGAATAACTAATTGGTGTGTTCTTCTCATAGGAACAACCTAAGTGTTTCTCATTCGCCTTCGTGGGTGGTTGAGCTGTGCTTTCTTAAGTCCATAGTAGCATGTCTGTTGTCCTTGTTCAACTCAAGTTTGGCTAGTCCTGGTGGGTGTAGCTTCTGATAGTACTAGACAGCACAATCTCATGACAAGCTTCCTGGTTCTCAGGCTTTTAAAAAACCTTCTGCAATGTTCCCAGAGCCTTAGCTGCAGGAGTGGTATTATCAATGTATCCATTGGGACCTGGCCCCACAAGTCTGCATTTTGATTGGCTGTAGTGTTTTGAAATGGTCTTTAATCTTTTGTAGAAAAGAATTTTCCCTAATGCCAGGTGAGGACACATCTGTGGGTATAATGACAATGCTGGTTTCGAGTGTGAGAAGAGACACACACTCACACTATCAAGGCCATATGAGGGTTTATTTAAGAAAGTTCCCAGGCGTGTACTGAAGCAGAGAAGCAGGACAGGAGGAGAGAATGACCAAAACATGGTGTCTCTTTTGAAGAAAAGGGGTGTGCACGGGTTTAACGCAGCCACGCCCAGGGGTGTGCCTCCATACGAGGTGCATCCCACCCGAGCTATGTTGGCTCAACCACGTGGAGTGCCAGGAATACTTACACACAACTTTTCAGAATGTCATTAAAAATTGTGTTAGGTTTTATGTGTTGTTGTTCTTTTTTTAAAAAGCAGGACATATTTTTTCACAACTGAATTCATAGAGGTAATTATATTAATAATGCGTATGAAGGACTTTATTTCATTTATTTTGTATTGTTTTTTGTTTATTTATTTATTTTTATAGAATAAAGTCTTTTTTTAATCCATGCATCCCCTTGTTCCAACTCCCTTCCCCCTCCCGACTCCTCCTGGTCAGCCTTCAGCCTCCCTCCTCCCCATCCCTCTATCCCCTCCCCAGAAAGGGCAAAAAGTCCCAAGGTGGATCAGCTCAGCATCTACTCCGGGCAAGTCTGATTTTCTCATCCTAATATCAAGATTGAGTTAGGTGTTCCTCTAGAGGAGATGGACTCCAAGGTGCCAGTCCATGCTCAGAAACACAGTCTGAACCCTCCCCTAGAGTCTCCACATATCGCCTATGTCAGTGGACAGTTGCCTATCCTTGGAAGGCTTAGTTCCTTTTCCAGATGGTTCCCAAATGGCTGTTCTTGATTCAGTGAGCTCCCCAGAGCTCCAGCCAGCCATCACTGTGAGAATTTTCATCATAGTCCCTATCCCCTTGCTCATATAGAGTCTCGTCCCCCCCATCAGCTCAACCAGGGACTCAGCACAATGCTCAGCCATGTATCCCTGTCTCTACCTCCATTCACTGGTGGATGTAAGCTCTGTGAGGGCACTTAGGGTGGTTATTCATTTGATTATGGGGAAAGTCCTGTTTAGGCAACACCTTTGCTATTGTTTGGAGACCTAGCCAAGGACATCCTGTTAGCTCTTGAAGGTTTCCCTAGCACCCAGTCTTTTTCCAACCCCACATTGGCTTCCTATATTAAGATCACCATCTCTTTTATTTTCTCTCCCTCCTTGTTGATTCTCTCACTCTGTCATCTCCTTCTCTCATGATTTGTTCCCACATTTTCTTGGTAGCAACCCCTTGTGCTCCCAATAAGCTAAGGAGATCTTCTATATTTTCTCTTCCTTAGGAACTCCCTGCAAGTCTCTCTTAAGTTCCTTCAGATCCCAAGCTGTTCATTGTTTGTGATTTGCAACTTGTGTCTTCTTTGCTTTTTGTTTAAAGTCCACTAATGAGTGAGTACTTCCCCTGCTTATATTTATGGGTTTGTGATGCCTCACTCAGGAGGATATTCTCCAAATCCATCCATTTGCCTGCAACTTTTAGGATATCATTTTTTTTTACTGCTGAATAATACTCTATTGTGTAGATGTACCACAGTTTGTTAATTCATTCTTGTGTTTGTTTTATAAAGTAGTGGTTGTGGGATCTCCCTAAAGACTCAGGATTTCACTAGCATTGGTTAGTTGACTGTTTCTGGTATCTGACATGACTTTCCTGTTGTTGAATATTTCTTTATCCAATCAGAGAACTGGTGGTTGCCACCAAGGTATTGATGCCACTACTACACCTTAGGGTTATCCTACCATGCTGGTCCTTATGGTTCACAGCTATTGCAGCTAGGTAGGACTGTCTTTTGCATCCCTCCTTCAGAACCTTGAGTTTTATTATGATGTAATCTCGAAGACAATTTAGCAATCATAACTTCCTGTGTACTCCAGCATCTTTTTGGAGGAAAAGAAGAAAATTTATTGGAATTTTTAAATATATTGACAAACCCAGAATCCTAGTGTGAAATACTTTTACACTCTAATATTCAGAGGTCAAGTAAAAGTCTAACTCCTCAGGCTCTCTCAGAGTTTTAAATAACACACTTTGTTACCAACAATAAGTAAAAATTTAGCATTTTCAAAATATATAAGACACAAATATGATATATTTATTATACACAAATCAAAAATAAATTACTGTAATGGAAAAAACAGAATCTTTGGTTTCTGTTCAGATATAATTAAATTAGAAATAACAAGGGCTAACCAAAAATAGCTACCCTGCAGAATTTGATAATCATGTTTTTAATTATTCTCATATTATAAAAGGATGGAATTTTAAATTATAGACTTTATAAAAAAGTAACAATGAGTAGCTTTAAATTAAAAGCTATAGGACTTGAATCAAAAATAATTGTTGATATATTTGTGTATGTTCTTAAATGCATTTATTAGAAAATATAAGATATTGATAATAAATGAGAATTAAGAAAAACAGTATAAATTTCAGTAAAGTTATTTTAAGTTGAATTGGAGGCTAATAGTATAAAAAATTAACAGAAATAATAGTACTTAGTAAAAAAACAAGCACTCAAATTTTGAGTTTGGCAAAATATGTGGTTTCAAGACTCATCTGGATTTTAAGAAAAAGTTACATTAAGCACAAAAATAAATTATTTAAAATATGGGGATTTTTTCAAACTATAAGAAAATGTTACATAGGATTATTTTTGAAATTTTAAATTATAATTACATCCTTTACCTCCTTCCATTTTTTTTTCTCTATCTCTTCCAGTACATTCTTTGTTCCCACTCAAATTTGTTACTTATTTTTTAATTGCTATTGTGCATATACATATACATATATAAACATATATTCCTAAATATGTAAATACAACCTGCTCAAGCTATATGTTATCTGCGTGTATGTTATCTCAGGGTTGACCACATGGTATTGGATTACCAATTCTAGAGGCATATGACTCTTCCCTGGTGAAGACTATTTCTCTGCCTCTTAGCATTCCTATTTGTCTAATGTTGAGAACCCATGAGTTTTCCTTTCTATATTAGCATGTCGTTGGTAGTGTTTTCAGGACTTTTTTAGGTATCCATGTTGATGAGACTTCTTGAATGTAGACTTTCTGACATTTCTAGGAAAAAAAATCTCACAGCAAACTTCCCATTTATCTAGCTCTTATACTCATGCAACCCTCTCTGCTGCAATAATCCCTGAGCATTAGGTGTAGGGATTATGTTATATATGTTACATAGAATTTTAACATTTGAAAATCTAAATGAAATAGATAATTTCCTAGTGGCATTATCAAGGTTGATTGAAGAATCAGAACCAACAAACATGGCAGAATTATGAAATGCCTGCTAATAAAAACAGACTTCAATCAAAAATATAATTGCATTGTGGCTGATTGCTCAGTGGTAAAGATCACTGATTTTTCTTGCACAGGATCCAAGTTCCCAGGACCAACATCAACATGGTAGCACACAGCCATCCATAAATGCAATTTCAGGGAATCCAATGCCCTCTTCTAACTTCTACAGACAGTAGGCACATCCATGGAATACATATATACATACATTCATACATATATACACACAAGTAAAACATTTATACACATAAAAGAAATAAATCTTGTTTATGTTAAAAATGCAACCACATAGACATTGTGTGCATGTTTTGTAATGGAGCTATAACCTTCCTCTGCCAAGAAGGGCTCTTGCTTACTTTCATGTCTGTTTTGTAGAGGGGAGCCACTGGTACTTCAGTATGGTTGCTTGCTACATTAGACTACACACACTCCCTTCCCTAAGGAGAAGTTTCTGTGGTATGCAGTAGGGGGGTTATAAGCCTCAGGCAGAGCTTAATAAACAGGATCTTTTTTGGCTTCTGATCACAGAATAAGAACTGGATTTTTCTCTGCGACGATAATGTTCTGTATAAGGTAATTTAGGGAGCACATAGTATTTACCTCTGCTAGACTCTAAGTATCCCTGAGATCCCATCTCTCTGTGTGTGATAGAATCTTAATGGCCCATGATACATACTGGTCAACAATCTAGATTTGATATACATATACCATCTTATAAGGGTCTTATTTGAAGCACTTTGACTCAGTGCCCAAGTGTTGGTTTGAACTGAAGTTCACAGCTGTTGTTGAAGCCACCATAATTATCTCTTGAAATGATGTAGGTGTGTAGGAGAATGCGTTGAACCCCATTGGGAGGGCTTTAAGTGTTACTGGGACATCAACTGCTTCCTTTCTTGCTCTTCCTGAGGCTCGGGGTGTGTTGTTGCAGGATGAAGGCAGTTGTGCTCACTCATTTGTATCTGGTTCTTCCTTTCCCTTCCTTGTCATCAGGAGGGTTCTCTCCTCTTCAGTGCCGTTTCATCTGTGTCTTCTCTATTTCTAGCCAATTGCACTGGCACATGCTTACATGGTGGCCTCAGATCACATCAGTCCTTTCCTTGGATGCTCCATTTGAATTGCATCTTTAATTGTTCATAGTGCTTTTGCCCTTCTCTTAGACCTGAATTCTCCTAGCATGGGATTAAATAACATTTTAAATATTTTGAACTCTAGTTATTTTAAGCACCACCAGAAATACATAAGATTCCTTTTTCTCATGTGTATTTGTATGTAGTATGTGCATGTGTATGCTCGCATGTGAGGGTCAGATGTGAACATCAGGTACCTTGTATCACTCTCCTCTTTGTTTACTCAGAAGGAATCTCTTGGTGAACCTGACACTCACTGATACAGGTAGCCCACCTAGCCAATTTGCCCTGGGTTTCTACTGTCTCGCCCTTCTGAGTGCTAGGAACATGGCTTCTACACTCCCCTGGTTTATTCTTGGATACTGAGGATAAAAACTCTAGTCTTTATCCTTACAAGTAAGTGCTTTTATCCAGTGAGCTTTCTCCACAGCCCTGACAATACTTCTTATACGTGAGCCTAAAACCTGCCTGTGCAGATTTAACATAGTGGACATGCTTTTTATATGATCACAGGATACTTTTTTATGTTTGTTGACTTGATCAAGTATGTTCATGGCCTGGGAGTATGAAATCCTGGGAGAAATTCAGGAGACATCTGTCTATGTTGAATATAGTTGAATACAGTAGAAGGTATGAAAGAGAGTGGAGATTCAGTGTCTCCAGGACACCAGTAATAAAGATAGAATGAGATGCTAAAGGTGATCATGGTGACATCCATAAATGGATCCACAGCAGCTTCTAGGACAATGATAGCAGGAAATAGGTCACTCAGGTGATGGGATGGACAAGTGGAGCATAAAATAGTCAAACAAAATGTGAGCTACATAAAATGGTTCTTTCTTTCATAA
Organism: Sigmodon hispidus; assembly: GCA_004025045.1. Taxonomy (NCBI): domain Eukaryota; kingdom Metazoa; phylum Chordata; class Mammalia; order Rodentia; family Cricetidae; genus Sigmodon; species Sigmodon hispidus. Next base: position 166,119 of record PVIH01000251.1, read on the forward strand.
TGTAGCAGTGTTATAGGGCTGTTTTGTTCAGTCACAGGATGTTGCTCTGCCATGGATATCAATACTTTTCCATGGACATATATTTTATTTGATTTTGCTTCATTTTTTGTTTCTCAAAAAATTATATATATAATATAGAATATAACATATAATAAATATTGAGGGTTGAAGTCTTGATTTAGTCAAATCCTAATGGAAAAGTATTACTGGTACTTTCCAGATTGACAGACATGACCTCCACACTAACTTATTGCTTTTTGTTTCCTGGTAGAACATCCATCCTTGGCTTCTCCTTTGGAGCTGCGTTTCTGTCCCTCACCTTCATCCTCTTTGTCTGCTTCGCTGGACAGCTTTTGGTAGGTGCTTCAAACACAGAACTTCTTTGGAAAGTGTTTATTGTATTGAAATGGCTTACTTCAGCTTTTCAGAAGCAAGGGGATTGCTGACTGGTATTTGAAGAGCTGCGGTTTCTAGCATCCTTCAGGCCACTGGAAGAGACAACCTCAGGTGTAAAGTATCTCAGAGACCACAAAGACACTCATTTAACAGCTATTATAGTGTTACATGACTTTTTTTCCTGGAGATGTGGCTTCACTCTGTAGCCCAGACTGGTTTCCAACTTACAATCTTCTTACCTCAGCCTTCCAAATAGCTGGGAAAAGGGATATATACCATTGCACCCAGCAAAAATGTTGAGTGTCTCTTCCTAAGACTCATGATTTTCCTCATCTATTTGTCAACCATTTTTAAATCATCTCTGAGTTTCAGACTACTTGTACCAGCAAATGCAAGCATGAGAAGGATTTTGTATAAGGGACAAATATTTTTAAATTCATCTTTTAAATTTAGTTTGAAGATATCAAAACTTGGAAGCTAACAAATGGAAAAAAATCCCACCCATTTATTTGCATTTGAAGCCCACCATAGTGCAGTTTCATAATTTATATGCTAGCTGAAAACAGGGGACACTACCTAAACTAAACACCAGACATGCATGAGATGCACAGACATATATATACAGGCAAAGGATCCATGCACATAAAATATTTACTATGAAAATACACATAATTTTCCATGATCCATAGTCTTCCCTGCGTGGGAAAGCACACAGAATCACTCTCTTGTCCTTGTCCCCCAGCAGCCCCTCTTTAGCCCACTTCTCTGGCCTTCATCACTAGAACCATCACAGTGGCTCCATTGCAAAGCCAGCATGTTCTAAAAATAATGGTTTGCATCCCTGTACCTAAGAAGCTGTGTTTGCCATTGACATAGAGAAGGGGCATAGAGAATATTGAGTCTGTTACTTTCAAGGAAATATTAAGGTCTATCTCAAGCTTCTTTTTTGCATCAGAGATTTCTCTTTATGGTTAATAACATACACTGTTCTTAGACTGGGGATTCCCCAGTTGTATCAAGATAAAATTAATAGTTCCTCATTACCACCACTCTTCCTGGGTACTTCCGAAATCCTGGTACCTACTTGCCACTCAATTGCAAGTTCTCTGTGACTCTTTGGTGTCTCTGAGAGAATTTCATAACTACAAATGAACCACTGTCTGCCTCTCTCTCAGAAGAGTCTAACATGCCAGGGATTTTAAAGGCTAAACTTGAAGACATTTGTCTCATTTATTTACTTAGAAATTACTAATTTTACTTTTAAAATTAGAATACAATTTCTTTGGTGCATTTTAGTGCATGCATTGTTTTGGGTTAGCCTCCTCCCCTGTTCATCTCCTTCATCCCTCCCCTCAGTTGTGTGCTTTCATCCCTAGATTATCCTTTCACTTTTCATATCTCATATATTATGCTACCCACCTCTAACTCATTCTTTTACAATGTCCTCCCCGACTCATGTTCTCTTCATAGTTTAGAGGCCTATACCTGTACTCACTCCCACATAAATATACACCAGCAGTGCTAGCATCTCAGAGGGAGATCACTACAAGTTCCAGGTCAGCTTGGTCAATATAGCGAGGTTCAGGACATTGCGGGCTACAGAATAAGACACTGTCTCAAAAAAAGTAACTTAGAATATCTAATCTGCATATAAGAGAGGTCATATGGTATTTATGTTTCTGGGTCTGGGATATCTTATTTTATATAATTTTCAGTTACATCATATTTTCTTCAAATTTTATAACTTCTTTATAGTTGGATAAAGTGCCACTATGTGTGTTCCCATTTTCAATGTTCACGTCTACATTTTTGGATGCCTCAACTGATTTCATTTCCTAACTATTGTGAATACCACAGTAACAATCATGATTGTGAAACTATCTCTGTGGTAAGCTACAGAGTCCCCCAAGTGTATGCCCAGGAGTGGCATATCTGGGTCATGTGGTAGACATATTTTTAGTGTATGGAAAAAGCTCCACACTGATTTCTATGTTGGCTATACCAGTTAACAATCCCACTAGCAGAGAATAAGATGCTCCTTTCCCAGCCTTCTCTCTAAAATGTATTGTCATTTATTTTCTTGAAATCTACTCTAACTAGGTAAGATCTCTCACCCAGACTAGAATAGTAAGATCTCTCATTTGAAAAAAATCAAGTCAAAATGGATTCATGCTCTTAAGGCAAAAACTGAAATTCTGAAACTGCCAGGGAGAAAAAAAACACTTCATGCTATAGACATAGACACAAACTTGTGAAACAGGACCTCAGTAGAACAGGAAGGAACCCAAGAACTGACAGGTGATATTACATGAAATTACATGAAAGGAAGCTAATGCCAAAGGAAACAGACAGCCTACATACAGAATGGGATAAAATCTTTATCAGCTATAGGTCAGATAGAAAATATAATATCCAGAATATATAAACATATATACATTGAGCACCCCAAATCTATAAGCCTGCTAATCAATAAATGAGCCACTGAACAGGATAGTTCTCAGAAGATAAAACACAAATAGCTAATAAATATTTTCAATGGTGATCACAGCCTCATCTCCAGGAATAAAGAAAATTGGGATATTTCTCTTGAATGTTTAATAAAGGAATCCTTGCATAAGGCAATGGCCAGTTGTGACTCTAGGAAGGAATTCTTTTCTCAGTCATGGGTTCTTTTGGTGTTTGTAGGATTCTGTAATGATTAACTGTCAACAGCAAGGTTGTTAATAAATAACTGATATAGAGAATGTTAAGTGTATATTGTATGATGTCCTGCAAATAGAATGGAAAATTGTATATATCACAGATACTCCATGGTGGTCATGGAAAGATGGTGCCGCCACATGGCTGCTCATTCTCTGGACCCTGAAAAAAAATTTACCAGTTGTATAAGAACTGATGGGATTAGCATTTGCTTGTTAATTAAACACTAAAGTTATTAAAACGTGCAGAATGCCACCAACTGTTAACCTGCAAGCATGAATGCCAAGGGCAGTATTGATGCTAGAGATGCCAGTGTGAAATTCTGGCTGTGAAAAATCAAAGTAAGCTGCTCTTTCAAAAGAAAGTCATGCAGAGACAAATATGGTGGTTAGTTTTAGTTTTGATTTTCAACTTGATTGGAATAAGAAACATTGGGGCACAGATGAGGCACAGGTGATGGTGTTTCCAGGGCTGCTTAAAGGAAGAGGAAGACCCCCATCTCAAATGCGAGTCACACCATCACACATGGGCTGGACTAAATCACAAGGGGAGAAGGAAAAAGCAAGTTAAGTGCTTTCCTCTTCCTCTGCTTCCTGTCTTGCTGCTCCAATTGCATGAATTCTAGTTGGCACATAGTGAAAACTCAGAGCCAGATATTGGGGAAAAGCTGGAATGTCAGAGAGAGGAAACAGACCACAGTCAATTCTCACCCAGCTAACTTCTCAGGCTGAACAAGGTAAGTGCTATCCTCATGGGTCCTCATGACTGGTTGTTTCTAGAGAGGCTGAATTTCTGCCTTGTCCTGCCTTATATATCTTTCCCCACCCAGCTGTTTTACTTCCTGGTTCAACGCTGTATCATAATCCTAGAGTTAGGATTAAAGCTGTGAGCTACCACTGTTTGGCTGTTAGGCCTTGAACTCATAGAAATTCAGAAAGATCTCTGTCTCCTGAGTGATGGAATTAAAGGTGTGAGTCACCACTCTCTGGACCTTCATGGTTTGGCTGAGTGATTCTGTCCTCTGAAATTCCAGACTGATTTTATTAAATATACAATATATCACCACATGCTCCCACCACCGTGCCTCCCCTGCCATGATGGATAGACTGCACTCTACCAAGCTCTGATTCAAAATAAACCCTGTCATACATTGCATTTGTCAGAAATTTGTTCACAACCATTAGAAAATTTGCTAATACCTTCAAGCTCATCTATACTTTTACTTCCATAGCTTTGTCCTGGTCACACCATGGCACAAGGAGGCCATGGTGACAGCATTTCATAGCTAGGTTGATAAAAGGTAGAAAAGCATTGTGTGGAAACACACTAGAGTGACAATGGTACACAGATCCTAGCTCCTCTCTCCTGACCCCCCCAAATGTGAAGAGGTTTATTCAGTAACTTGTTCTGAAGCTCGTTGGGAATTTCTTCCTTTTCCAATGGCCCACTGACCAGCCTATTCTTCCCTTGCACTTGCAGCTTGCCCCTGCCTCCCCCAGGATTCTCCCTCCCAGTTCCCATAGCACTCTATTCCAAATTCTTACACACAGAAGTGGGCTCAGCATCCAGTTTCATTCCCAGAAACCTTGGCTTCTCCACCAGTTTTGTGATGAGCATCATGAAACTCCAAACCTGTGCTACATCTTAACACTTAATGCCTCATTTTATAATATGCATTTTGATCTTTTAATCTTATTATTGCTTCTCCTGACATATAGTCTCTTAAGCCAAGAACGGCTTCTCAACATCCAGTTCACCTACTACTAGACACAGTATAATCCTGTCCTGTCCACATAAACATGTTTTAATTCCTGTTTCTGCTATCCCCTCTATCCCCTCCGAGATGCCCAGAGCCAATAAAAGAAAAATTATAGTCATGGTGATGTTAATAATGAGCACAAGTATTGTCAAACAGCTTCTGAGCTGTGTGGGAGGGACTTACCTCCCTATGGTACAAAACAGTAACTCCGACCAGAAATAGCACAAAAAAAAACAACCCCCAAACAAAGCTTACCTTTGAAAATGCTAGAAAATGTCAGAAGAAATTTTCCTCCTCGTGTTGTTACCTCCTGCCTTGTGCAGTAGATGTCGTGTGATGCCACCCAGCTAGCCACCTCCTTTAGGACAATGGTGGAAGCATAAATGCAGAGTTCATCCTAGGAGAGAAAAAGTAGGTCATGCACCCGCTAACACAAAGCTCTCCCCCTTCAGGGGAGATTGTCCACTGAAGTCTAGCTTCTCTAATGGCTACACAGCACTCACAGCCTTCTTAGACTGAACTTGCTGATGACCCTTTTTTCATCTTTCTCTCAGCCTCTTTGTCTGTTTGGAAAATTAGTAATAATTTGGTAATATGTCTGGTAAATAACATGTGGCTGCATGCTGTTTTTCTCTGGTCCAGAAGTACCCTCTTCCATTTGACAAGCAGCATACATGTACATTACAACTGCTGATGCAATCTGATTTGATGTTTTAACTCACCATGTCTCCTTTTTGCCTGTATCTATTTTTCTTCTTTTCTGCTTTTGTTTTAAAAACAATTGTACTTTTTTTCTCCTAAGTAACTTGGACATGATATACCCTAGCCTGCCTGTTTATTTGGGATTTGCTTTTAGGTTACTTTAAATACTGTGTTGTGCTCCTGATTCTTGAATTCTATTATAACTGTATCTTGAACAATACAGGGACCATACTCTAATCTCATCATCCTTCCCATCTCCCAGACTAGTATTGTTTAATCTTTGTATATATAATATTCTCAGATTATTCCCTGTATTATTATTCATGTTGGTCAATGATATCTCTGATTATCTCTTCTGAACATGCTATCTCACTCCTTGCTACAATAACCTTTCAAATATCCATGCAGAGCCAATGGCTGCTCATAGTGTTCAGCCCTAGACAAGACAGTTATATCACCATTGATAAAGTATTGGGATCTTTGTGGAAGAGAGGAAAGAAAGAATGGAAGAGCCAGAAGATGAGAAGATGTGATATGGGATGCTGACTTCTGGGCAATCATGATTTCAAGCAGCTATGTCTGCATACACTGCTCTTATATGATTAGATCTACCAACAGTCAATCATAGACCAGAGTAGTATTGACTATTGATGGATTCTAGCGAAGTCATAGGCAGTATTTAGTTGTACACTCACTGAGGTACCCAGCAGGCTCCAATGGGTAGTTCCTAGACTGTGGACACAGATCATATAGTGAAATTCAGTGGACCTCAGAGAACGAGGAATGTTTGAAATAAATTTTTTAAAGAGAACTTCTCTGATTACAGTTGGGCTACTCAACAATCCCAGCAACTGGCGTCAGAAAGGCTTTACCCAGTGGCTGATGGAAACAGATGCAGAGATCAACAGACAAACATTAGACTGAACTCAGGAAATCCTGCAGGACGAGTGGAGGGGAGAGGGGAGCACTGTAGCAGACAGTTGGGGGTCAGAGGCATGTCAAGAAAACTCATAGAACCAACTAACCTGGGCTCATGTTGACTCACAGGGACTGTATCCACCTAGGCATTCTGCATATATATTACAGTTGTGTATTTTGGTCTTGTGGGATTCCTAATAGTGGGAGCAGAGGCCGTCTCTGACTCCTTTACCTGCTTTTGAGACCCTTTATTCCTACTGGATTGTCTCATTCAGCCTTAATAAAAGAGGTATCTACAAACCTGGTGCATACAAATATGTATTTATAAATATTTTATTTTGAGCAATTATGATTATAATTAATAGAAAAATATTTTTTAAAACTTTGGAATATATATTATTTCTGAACAAATGCCTTTACTTTACCTGGGGAAAAACTTTTCTGGTAAAGAATGAACCACCAAGTCATGATAGGAAGCCACCCATCATTGTGTATCTTATATGTAGATTCAGTCAGTCAACAAACTAAGCCTACACTCTTGGTATGTTCTTACAACTAGCTGCTGCTACAGTAAAAGAAATGGCAGATTATTTATCTATTTTCTCCATAAATAAACTGAATTTATAGTTATTATTTCAGATGAAACATCCATTGAGTACATCTTCCAGCGTGACTTAATTAACTGAAATTTTCCCTCTGCCAAAACTACCTAAAATCATAACTTCAGGTCTAACTGAAAAGACATACAATCATATCATACTTTTGTCATAGATGCTTAATTTGTTCTTAATTTGACAGCTCAGCCTACATAATTTTAATAAGGTTGTGACTTAGTATGGCCCTTGGGGAGGGATAGAACCCATTTGTTTAATCTCTGAAAAGTGTTTGGTGTTGCTTGCAGTTTAAAATGCCATGATTTTATGTTTCACAGAATACACTTAAACAGCAATATGTTTCTGCTTTCCTTTCCCCACAGCAATGCAGCAAGAAAGCCTCTGCTTCTCTCATGTGGCTTTTGAAATCATCAGGCATCATTGCCAACCGCCCATGGCCACGGATCTCCCTCACAATTGTCACCACTGCCATCATACTAACCATGGCTGTGTTCAACATGGTGAGCTGCTGGGCTGAGTCAGCATTCACACTGGACAGAGCCTCTCCTCTGTGATATGCCTTGGGTTGGTTGGTTGGTTGGTTGGTTGGTTGGTTGGTTGGTTGGCTGACTGGTATCATCTGGTTTGGTTTGGTTTGTTATGTATATGGTGATTTTGCTTGTGTGTATGTCTACACACAGCATATGTGTGGTACCAGTAGAGGCCAGAAGAGAGCAGCAGATTCCCTGGAACTGGAGTTACAGAAGGATTGTTGGCTATAATGTGGGTTCTGGGGATCAAACCTGTGTCCTCTGGAAGAACAGCCAGTGCTCTTAATTGCTGAGCCATCACTCTAGTCTTGAGTCTTATTTCAGAAATTTACTCTTAACATCGTTGTGACAATAACTATTTCCTGCCTATTGAACCCAGCCTCTCACAGTTGCTGCAGTCTATCCAGGGACAGACATGCTTTGCATATGCCAATTTGTGAGATGCTTTCATGGAATAGTTGTCTATGGCTTACTCTTTTGGTGGCTGCTCAGCAGCTATCAAAGTAACAAGACAGGCAATCAGGTTAGCACCAAGAGAGTTAGCATGCAAATGAGGACAGCCAGCTGAAATGTGCCTCCCTGCAGGCTAAGAGACATAAGTTCTTCCTAAACTGTAATGTAGGAGAAGTTTTTATTGCTGTCACAGGTTCCATCTCCACTTCTCAGAGTAGAGTACTAAAACTTCTGTCATGGTGGATCTAAGAACCAAGCCTATGATAGTACACTGTTTTTTTTTGTTTGTTTGTTTGTTTTTTGTTTTTTGTTTTTTTTTTCATTTATGTATTACATCACTTGTTTTCTCTCCAAAAAAAAAAAACACTTAGGCTATCATTGTGCTTAGGATACATTCTTATTAGTACTCTCATGCCATCAATATCATCATCATTGTCTGAGTTAGAGTTATTATTCCTGCAATGAAACTCATGACCAAACACATCTTAGAAGTGAAAGGCTTTTTTTTTCTTACATTTCTACATCATAGTTTATCACAGAAGGAAGTTAGGGAAGGAATTCAAAAAGAGCAGGAACCTGGGGGCAGGAGGTGATTTGGAGGCTATGAAGAGATGTTGCTTACTGACTAGCTTTTCACTGATTGCTCAGCCTGATCTCTTATAGAACTCAGGACCAGCAGCTCAGGGATAGAACCACCCACAGTGGGCTGCGCCCTCCCCTATCAATCAATCACTAATTAAGGAAATACATACATGCTAACCTATCTCCCATTCTTATAGAGCCATTTCTTTCTATTGAGGCTCCTCCCTCTCTGATAACTATAGCTTGTTTCAAATTATCTTAAAAACTAATCAGCATAGTCATCATCAGAAAGTACTTTAGCACAGTATATATTGCAGACATTGATAGTGGCTGGGAAGAAAATGGCAGTGCCTTGAGTAGTTTTTCTTTCCAGAAGCATAGAATAAGGATATGGTGACAGATTGGACATGAGGTATTTACAATAAATGATTTAATGTCCCCACAAGGTAGAAAGCATTTATTCAAAGCAACACCAAAATTGTATATGAATGTCTATGCATTGTTAGATGCTGAGAACCCAAGGTGTGCTCTGGCTGCTAGGAGTTCACAGTGGAAAGTGGGAGACAACCAGCTGGGTAAAGCAATCAACAAATCATCCTAAAACATAGTGGAAAAGACAGTAGAGCATGGGGTGGAGGTTCAGGAAAAAGTAGGAAGACACACTGGGGAGGTCAGTAAAGCATGGAGGGGGTCAGGAAGAGTGGGAGACACTCTGGGGAGGGCAGTACAGCATGGAGGGAGTCACAAGGAGTGGGGAGGCACACTGGGGAGGGCAGTACAGCATGGAGGGGGTCAGGAGGAGGTAAGGTAGACATGAGTTTTTAATATTGGAATGAAGTGTACTTACCCCAGAGAAGAAATGAGATAAAAGAGAAAATGGGGAAAAGATGAAAATAAACAGCCTTTGGGTCTAGGACAAGAGCAGAAATTGGCCGAGTAGTGAAAGACAAGGCTGAGGAAGCAGATAAACACCTTGAATGCTCATATTAACTAGCAGCCACTACATAAAGATCATACAGTTACTCCCAGGGCCCTGGGAATTTCAGGAAGCAAGCACAACTGGAGTCTACACAGGCTGGTGTCCAGCTGTCAGGATGGCATGGCTTTACCAGCTGTCCTTACCAGCCTAGAAATGGTCTTGAAACCCCCAAACCACCTCTGCTTGCTTGTCTTCACCTTCCTCCACCCTGAGGACTTATGAGGGCAAATGGCAGAGGGGCAATCAGGGGTAACTGCCTAGGAACTGCAGGAGTATCTGTGATTCAGCTTGGAACCTCTATTTGTGCATTAGTCCTGCTGACCAACATCAAATGCCCTGGGAGAACATACTGCAGAGAGCTCAAAGCAGCTTGGTAGAATAAATCTATAAGAGCAGCTACATCAGAAGCAAAACCCACCATGGAGGCATGAGCAGAGGAATGGCCCAAGGATGACAGCAAGCTGTTGGGGCTATAGTTCTGGGCTATTGGTATGGTCACAAGGGTATGTACAGTAACCCTAAGAATGAGACAGCTAATACAGGTCCTCCTTATCCTGCATTTGTGTTTGCCTGTGTGGTCAGAGAATCAGTGAGTTGCCACATTTTCAGATAGCTGTTCTTCACTGGCCAACAGCACCACATGAGAGAGCTATTGAAACTCAAAATTAGATATCTACACACTCAACAGTGAGTTTCAAGCTAGAGGGCTTACCTAGCATTCAGAAGGCCCTGTAGTTGATCCCCAGAACTGTATGATCCAAGCATGATGATAAATACCTCTAGTGTGGTGTAGAGACAGAAGGATCAGAAGCTCAAAGGTCATCCTTGGCTTCATAGTAAGTTTGAGGCTACATCATAAGACACTGTCTTTAAGTAAGAAAAAAAAAACAAAACTAGTAAGTTCTTTCTTTTTATTATATAAATTTGAAGTGCAGAACATGATATTTTGGTGTGTAGATATACAATAAAATAATTATTATGAGTAAACAGTTTAGGATGTCCATCACCTGTGTGTGTGTGTGTGTGTGTGTGTGTGTGTGCGTGCGTGTGTTGTATGGACTAAAGTCTACTCTTAGCAGTTTTTCAATATAAACAATACTGTGTTCTCTTACCATGAACTGGAACTCCAGACTTAAACATCCTACACAACTGTGATTTTTATCCTCTGACTACTTCTAGGCCTTCTTGCTCCTGGTAATACATTATTCCCTCTGTATCAGGTGAACTTTTTTTGTGACTCCACATAAAATTGAGATTATGAAGCAATTTTCTATCTGTACTTGGCTTGTTTCATTTAGCATAATGTCCTCCAGATTCACCCATGACAAGATCCTCTGAGACCACATAATATCTTTGTGTTGCATGCTGCATTTTCTTTATTCATCTATCAGTAATAACAAGTCAAGGTTGTTTCTTGAAATAACTGTGATTAATCCCACAACCAACATGAAAGTGGTATCTCTTGATGGGGTCTTTATTGGTGTATTCTTCATATGGAGTAGCCATGCATTAATGAATGCATGATTAGATAATTAATAATGAGATAAGTGTACAACAACCCTTTATAAAACAAATCATTTCTTTTTGTAAAATCCAGTTTGACCTTACTCAACCAAGATCTATCAACTACTTTTTTGTAAGAGAATATAACTTGGAAACATTTGATATGAAAACTACCTGTGTCCCATGTAGGATAACTAATAATGATTGATAGGTAGTTTAATCACCAAGTATACATTTTTGACAAGTTGAGCATTTTGGGGAAGAAACATTTCTTCACCATGTCTATGATCCATTAGAATAAATTTGCCTTCAGTACCAGAAATGCATCTTACAGTCTTTTTCTTCTTTCTTAACATGAAAAGAGCATATTTCCAGGTGAGGCGAGAGTATCAGCAGACACATGCAAAGCTAATGGAGAAGAAGGGAGTTGTTTAAGAAGAAGTACAGTCCTGTACCCATACCAAGCTGCCTTTGGGAGGAGAAGGATGGAGCTGCATAGTTCCTTTCCTCTCCTATCAATCAAACAGAAGGAGATAGCACTGGTTCCTTCTCCCAAGTGGGAGGGACATCTGTTTATTGACCCTCCAATGGCTATTTCATGTGCAGGATTTCTTGTGGCTATATCATAACAAGATCATAAAGTGGTGTAAAAACTGGCATTGTGTGCAAAAAGGCAGCATATTTTTTCTTAATGTGGGTATAGTACTTTCTCATGAGCTTTTATTAATGACAGTACTTGTATTATGAGCCTTGCCTGTGATTGTACCTGGACTCACAGAGATATGCTTTCCATGCACACTAACCCCTGGACCCACTTCTGGCTCTCCTCAGCAGGCACTAGGCTCCTTGGAGCAATGCAGACAGAGTATAATGGATACCAGAGGGCATGGACATTGTAAATGGGCTTCCTTGTTCTTGCTGTCACTTAGGGAAGATGCTACCTTCCACTGGGATGCAGGCACAAACTATTCTCCCTCCATCCTATTACCTGCTCACAGCATTGCATCTGTGTCTTCCTACCTGGCCCTCCCAGATGTGCATCCCACTGAGCCTACACAACACGGTGCCTTTGGAACATACTTAACAGACTAGTTGAGCCCTTCTTTCCAAGCTACATGTCTGCTTCTTTGCATTTAGCCCAGGAAGGCTAATTCAGGAATAGGCTTACATATCATAACAAGAACAGTATAGCTCTTGTGTTTGCCAAGGAGTGTGATAGATGTGTGCAGGCCTCTATTTATGTAAGTCACTGGGGAAAAAACAAAGTGGCTTTCTAGGTAGAAATTTTATTTGTTAAAAAGCCATAGTCACATCCTCAAGTATAAACCCTGTGGTTCTTGGGATTTCACTTTAGGACAAAGCAATAATGTATTTTCCCCATTTTTATTTAAACTGTAATTATATCACTTCCTCCTTCTCTTCCCTCATTCTGATTCCTTCTATGTCTCTTGTGTGTACATCAGAGGCTTTTTCTTCTATTTCCTTTTAAAAATATTTATCATCAGGGATAGAATGATGGCTCATTGGTTAAGAGCATTTGCTGCTCCGGCAGAGGACCCATTTCAGCTCCTCAAAGTCACATGGCAATTCACAATCATCCATAACTCCCTTTCCATGACATCTGACACATCTTCTGCCTTCTGCGGCCCCAGGCATGCAAGTGATGCATGTACATACATGTACATACACGGGCAAAAAAACTCACACACATAAAATAAAAGCAAGCAAATATTTTCGTGATATATTTATTATTGAATAAAATGTTCAATTTAACCCCTTTGCTTTATGCAGTCTCATGGCATTAATTATACTTGCAAAATTAATGGAGTCATCACCACTATCTATTCTCTGTCTCCAGCCTCACACATATCTTCCCTTCCTGTCTCTAAGGATTTGTTTGTCTTGGATGCTTCAGTGAGAGAAATCCCACGATAATGTCCTTTTGTATCTGGCTTACCTCAGAGAGCATTCTGTCCTCACAACTTTTACTTTCTCATTGATGCCATAGCCCTTCTGCGACAGATGAGCTTCAGTTTGCCAGTAGCCAGCAACCCCTTCTAGTGACTTCTGTAGTCTAAACTGCCATTGTCCTGTTTACCTAAAGTGAGACAAATGTAGTCAGGACAATCTGAGAGAGCTGGGGTCTCTAGGTAGCCTCCCTGTGCTGCTGACTATGGAAATGGGCAGGGTACATGGGAGCTTTGCATGGATTTCACTTCACTCCTAGTTTTTCCAAGCTTGTGTTTTAATAGCTCTGAAATGTCTAGATGAGTTGAATATGGAATGACCTCAAAGATATTCCTAAGATTTTTAGTTCCCACATTCATCTATCAATGCTAAATATCTCAATAAGAACTGGAGGAAAGTATTAGTTACCCAGTTTTTTGTTTTTTTTTTTCAAATATAAAGTTTAGGTATCAAATTACAAATGGGCTTGCTTTGTTCTGTCTGAGTTTCCTGCTGGCAGTCTAGAGTTGCATGTAGGAAAGCTGGATAATTAATGAAAAAAGAGGCCATGAATTTCGAGAGAAAGGGGGGGGTGTTTGGGAAGAGGAAAAGGAACAAAGAAATAATATAATTACATTATGATCTTTAGAAAATAAAAGAAAACTTTTTAACCAAAGTCTGGATAGCCGTACCATCATTGATGCTGTCCTGTGGTTATGTCTTCAGGTGCTAGCCCACATCATTTCTGAGAAACTTCCAGGAGATCTGTTAGGAGTATATCAAACATAAACTTGTCACTCACCCAAGCAAGAGTCAACTGAAGTCAGGCAGTAAACAGCCTGGAGTTACAATGACATCACCAGGCACAAATCACCATGTCAAATCCTGTGTTCACAGTTAACAGGACTTGGAAAACATGCTTCCTATTGAGATTAAACAGCTGGGAAGTATAAAATTTGGAAGAAAAGCCCAATATTCATGTCATTTTTAACACTCCATGAGACTCTCTTGTTCTAAGCAATATAAATTTTACAGTTATCACCAAGATTTAGAAAGTAAAATGACTCCAACAAGAAGTGACCTAGATAATCATGATACTGGAAGCTCATTCTATGAAGAGAAGTCAGCTGGCTTAGCATTGAAGAATGGGGAAGAGGAATGGGAAAACATCTTGCTTTGGAGATGCATAAATACTAAGAAGTTAACAGAAGTATGGTCAGGAAGAATTCTTGAGCACAGTGATTAACAACTTTAAAGATTTATTTTTGTTTTATGTGTATAAATGTCTGGATGTGTATATGTGTACCATATGCATTCAATGCCCAGTGAGGCCAGAAGAGGGTATCAGATACCCTGGAACTGAAGTTATGGACATGTATGTCGCTGGAAACCAAGCCTAGGTCCTCTTCAAGAGCAGGTAGTGCTCTGAACTGCTGAGCCAGCTCCAAAGCCCCACCCCCCATTTTGTAATGACTTTCAAATTTATAGCATTGTACTCATTTATAATATCCTAGCAAGAATATAGGCATTATAGAGATGGTTGCTACCCTCAGAACATAAACATAGCACCTCATCTTTCTTGTTCTTGTTCTCCATGGTGATCTAATCAAGAAGTGTTTATTAAAATCCTAGGTTCCTATAACTAGACATGGCAGTATCACTCCAACCTAGGAAGGCTTCTTTTGTTTTTTATTCTGTCTTCACTCCTCAGTGTTTAAATTAATTGCACTTGTGTGGTGATATCCACAGACTTGGGATTGAACAAGTCAGAGTATTCAGTATTTTAGAGAACAGTGTAGACTACGTAATTTCTTCATTTAGTTTTCTTCCTGTTATATTTTTTCCAAAGAATTAGCAGAACAATAAATCAACTAGAGATTATGAATCTTGATCCACATTATTTACCAATAGATAAAGATAACTATGTTTCTTTATATAAATATATAACTCTTAAATATATTTCTTATTTATAATAGATAAAAGCACTATATCTATTATCATTGTTGGGGGAGGGGAAGACATACCACTCAAATTATAATAAATAAACATCTTATCTACTTGAGTGAACTAATCTAGACAACTGATAAGAATATCAAAGAATATAAACTGGTAAACACAAACCCAGCAAATGTGGAAAAAGTACAGGAAGGATTTTTATGCCAACTTTGACTGCTACTACTTAGCTCTATACTAAACACACAACCGAGATTTATAGATAATTTTTTTCTGAAACAGAAGCCTGTAAGAGTCATAATGTTTTAGTTTACTTTTCCCAGAATATGTCTACCATCCCCTGTCACATGGCAGAAAACTCATCAGTGGTTATGTAAACAGCTTGGGCTTGTCTAGGAGAGAGAGAGAGAGATTGGTCTCGTTTTATCTTTCAAAGAAGTGGTCCTTTGCTTCTGGATGCTAATCTGGATGTTTGTTGGTAATCCTGTCTGTCTTTCCAGGATCCAGGAGAACATCCATCCTCTCAAGCTTGTAGCCCCCTTGCCCATCATCTGTGAAGCCAAATGCTCACAAACAATGTATGCAAACGTGACTGTATGCAAATATGGTTATAGGCAAATATGGGTATACAAATATGGTTGTAAGCAAAAGTGGCTATATGTGGTTGTGGCTGTAGGCAATTGCCTTTTTTTAGTCTATTAAAACATTGGAAGTTTGAACCAAAATGGCAAAGATAGTTTTGTGTCTTATTTTGTGAGTGGGGATTGAATATCAGTGTACGTGATGATGTCAGCTTAGCAAGCCTTCCTGTGCTACGTGCATTTCAACGTAACATTTGATTGAGTTGCTTCATCAACAGCAGTCTTGAAGCCTTGGAGTGTCTGTATTGAAGCTGTCATGCTATAGTGGTCATTTACTTGTTAAATAGAACATCCCGAGGTTTCAAGAAGGAGAAATTGAGAGTTGTAATCACTGGCAGGATCCACTGCCTGCACATAAAATACACAACCATTAACAAATGTTGCTCCTACCTTGTACTTATTCCATTGAATCTATAATTCACTGAAAGAAAAAACCTACCATTTCTCTTTGCAGTTTTTCCTGAGTGACTCTGAAGAGACAAACCTTCCAACTACCAATACATCAAATGCAAACTCTTCTGTCCCAGAAAACCAGGCCGCCATTCTCCATGCACGAAACTTGTTTTTCCTCCCGGTAAGAAAGTTGTGCCCACTGGTGCTTTACTGTTTGCCTGTGATGTCAACCTAAACAATTTAAGGTCCTCAGTCTCAGATATGACCTCAACTTAAACTTTCATTCCAACCATAAGTTTTCAGAAAGAAGATTCTGGTCAAGGAACCCCACATTGGCATGTCCCACCTGTACACAAACCACATGGTGAACTCAGGAGCCCAAGAGCCCCAGAAGATCTGGGAAATAACAGGGCTTAGAAGAGCCATCCACTGGAGCATAGAGGAAACTGTGGGTGTTCACAAGAGCAGAAATCTCTAACCCCAAATTACAGGACATCTAAGACTGAACATGAATGGGAGTGCCCTGGGGAAGAAAGTCATAACATAACTCTTCTTGACAGTAACTATAATAACTACAAAAATTACAGTAATGACGAATTATTTTGTTAAAATATTTACCATGTTAAATATAAAAATATATGAACTCTTTATACTAAAAGCCTAAGTTTGTGAGTTAATTTTAAAGATTGAACAATTTATTCACAAAGATTTTGGTCCAAATGTTTACATAATTAAGAAAAGAAAAAGAAACTAAAAGTAGAAAACCACAGTTTTTTAAAATCCATTTTGTTACGACTACATAAGAAAATTAGACTCCGCTTTTAAATAAGATGTTTAAAAATATTCAGTAACATACATTCCTAGTAAATTGCTAGAAAGTGTTACTATAACAATTTTTAATAATAATAGTAAACTACATGGGAAGCCTGGAAAGACACATGGAGAAGATTGTTAGATTGGCTAACTGTGGATGCTGGGAACCATTCAATACTCTCATTTTTATGTGTGTTGTTCTATATACTACTCATCATTTTAACACCAGATGCTGCTAGCTGATAATTTTTATAAAACAGAAATAAACCCTTTTTAGAAATCAGAACTTATGAAGACTCTGAGTCTTTACAAACAATGACAAAATTGTAATATCCCTAAAACATAAATTTTTTACATAGCTTTGCTTGACCTGGGCACTGTTCTGCACCCATGTTGCTGTATATAGTCTCCGCCTCACTTCCCTCTGTTGTGTATGGTCTCCACCCGATTTCCCTGTGTTGTATATGGTCTCTGCCCAAGCTCCCTATGTTGTATATAGTCTCCACCTGACTTCCCTGTGTTGTATACAATCTCTATCCGAGTTTTCTGTGTTATTATAGATAGTCTTCACCTGAGTTCTGGGTGTTGTATATAGTCTTCACCTGAGTTCTGGGTGTTGTGTATAGTCTTCACCTGAGGTCTGGGTGTTGTGTATAGTCTTCACCTGAGGTCTGGGTGTTGTATATAGTCTTCACCTGAGTTCTGGGTGTTGTGTATAGTCTTCACCTGAGGTCTGGGTGTTGTGTATAGTCTTCACCTGAGGTCTGGGTGTTGTATATAGTCTTCACCTGAGTTTGGGGTGTTGTCTAGTCTCTACTTGTGTTTTCTGAGGTGGCTGGCATTATTTCCATCACTCCTTTGAGTGACAAAAAGGTGTTGGACTTCCTTCCTTGCTGAAATGTACTGCTGTGGGAATCAGATAATGCAAGAGACCCAGATGAATACCCAACCATGTTCAGCCCTCAGGGCAGCATCACAGCTCTAAAGAGCATCTTAGAGTCCTTATGTCTCCTGAGCAAGGAATCACCAGGCTGCAAGTCAGTACATTGTGTACTCTTTCTTTTTCTTTTTTTTTTTAAACTTTATTTATTTATTTGCCTTGGTGTTTTGCCTGGAACTGGAACTACAGACAGTTGTTAGCTGCCATGTGGGTGCTGGGATCGAACCGTGGTCCTCTGGAAGAGCAGACGGCGCTCTTAACCACTGAGCCATCTCTCCAGCCCCCTACTCTTTCTTTTTAAAGACTATATTTTCATTTTGTTTGCTTTATTTAATTTCTAATCTATTATGCTTTAACACTTCTGAAAAAAATACAATGGTAGATTACCAAAACTAAAAAGAGGCAATTAAAAAAAATTCAGTGGAAGCCCACATTCTGTTAGATTCTAGTAAACATAATTACAAAAGTAGCTCGAATTCTAATTGGTCTTAATAATAAAAACTTGTAGCCAGATATCAGGTAAAGTGAATAAAATGAGAGAGAAAGGAGCAGCCAGCCACAGGCACCTCTTACCTCTATGACTCCTCAGTCTGCATGACTCCAGGCTCCTGTCTTCTTCTCTCTTATATTTCTTTCTTAGCCCACCCATACCACTTTGTGCCCACTCCTAGTTCTGGGATTAAAGGTGTGTGCCTCCTAGCTCTGTTTCTCTGTTCCTCTTTTAGCCTGGATCAGTCTCTTGTAGCCCCAGTTGTCTTGAACTCCTGATCTTCCTTCTTCCTCCTCCCAAGTACTGGGATTAAAGGTGTGTGCCACCACTGCCTGGCCTCTATGGTTGACTAGTGAGTGACTTTGCCCTCTGGTCTTCAGGCAAGCTTTATTTCTTAGACCACAAATTATCACCACAATTTCTGTCAAATTACTATGAACATTCTGATCAAGTCTCTTGGGACTCACTACAGAGATGTTGATCTGCCCAGGAGCTAGCCTAGGAAATACAGTGCAAAAACATATTGTATCCATCAGTTCTCAGAAGCCACCTAAAGTTTACTTAACTCCTTACCTAAGATGTAATCAGGGCTAATTTCAAGACACGGCCCTGAGGAGAGGAAGGCTTCACTAATTAAGTGTTCACATTTCTCTTATTGCATTTGGCCACACTGGCCCAAATAATCTCATCATGGCCCTTTGTCTCTTTTTATTTTCTGTGGTGGGTTAAAGCAGTGGAGAACCAACATTAAATAATCACTGGTGAACAGTTTATGATTACAACACTCATTATCTCATAAGATGGTGCTGCCCTCAGTGGGGAGGGGCTGACAGGCATCCATGCAAGGAAAACAGTAACTTCTACTAGAGTGACACAGCCATGTCATTCAACTGAATTTCCTGGCTCCTTTGAAGGATTGTGTGAATAGTAATGTGTGTGATTCAAGTTCTCCAAAGTAAAGGATTTTCACTAATGCCTGCCCAATACCTCCACTCAATTGAGTACCTCTGTTACAAAGTGGAACCTTGATCTGTGGTCACTGCAATTTCTTTTTCCAACTTTTCCTTTTCTTATGAGAACAGGACTCATGAGCTAACATCAGTAACCTTCCATTTTACCTCACAAGCTAGATATGAGATGTGAGTTCATGAGTGGTGCATCACTGTGATGTTAACCCAGTTGGATGCCTTATGAACCAATCCAAGCCACTGAACTGGGATGCTTGCCCTTTCTTCCATGCACTTTTTGTCCTTGGAATGCTGGAATAAAAATCCAGCTACTTGTTCTTAAAATCCCCATAATACAGCAACAAACAACATTCATAAATAGCAACTGGCCCTCTTTGGCAAGTTTGTCTTACTCATGTTCTGGGCTTTCTTCATCTGTTCTTTGCAGTGATCTGTAAGAATGGTGTCATGACCCTCATTGTACAATGAATATGCTGAGGTATTGTCAGTTACAACACTAGCCAAACGTCACTAAGCTGATAATGAATGATGGAAGCAGGGCTGAACCCAGGGATCTCTAACACTTCCCTACATATGATAAAGGGAGATGGTCAAGGAAGTGGGCAGGCCTACAGCTTCCTGTGGCCTGAGATACAGCATACTAGCATCCTTATGACACCTGTTCAACTCCAAGTGTTTCCATGGCTCTCCTTGGTCCAGGCTCTCAGTCTATTCTGACATATAATTTCTCTTTTAATAAAATGTCTGGGAGTCTAGTGCTTTTAATGAAGTTATCTACAGTGATTTAACTCTTTTCATGCATTAACAGTTGAAAATCCCAAGAATGATTCTACCTAATATCATTTGTAAAAATTCCATAAATATGCACAGTGTCACATTATTTTTATTTTAAAGAAATAAATGACATTTATGTATAACATGTCTTCAGTTTTGGTAGTTTTGACTTTTTTGAAGTGTTTGGCCAATGTTGTTTTATTTAATCTCATAAAAAACACACTCAGGCATGAACTGTTGGGTCATAGGGCAGAGAGGTGCATCTACCTCCTCAGATGGCTCTCATATCTGTTTGATGGTGCCCCCAGATGTAACTGGTTAGGGTTTCATATGTGATTCTAAATGCTTGTCTTGTTTTCCTGTCCAGTACTTCATATACAGCTGTATTCTGGGCTTGATCTCCTGCTCTGTTTTCCTGAGGGTGAACTATGAGTTAAAAATGTTAATCATGATGGTGGCATTAGTGACCTACAACGCCATTCTGCTACACACCCATGCCCATGTCCTGGATGCGTACAGCCAGGTCCTATTTCAGAGGTGAGTGGATCTCCTTTGTCTGTTTCTCCTTACTCACTCGTAGCAATTTCAATCTTATGATCTTATGTTTAGTGAATATTATCAAAGCTTCTGCTGTCAATAATCAAAGTGAATTTCTTTGAAGTGATGGTTCAGGAAGATGAGGCACGTTTTCTTCATTGATAGCATAGAATACATATTGAGAAATGCATGTAGAGAATCTGAAATCATTTAGAGAGATTTCTGTATGAAACTACTCCACCCTCCCCCATCTCAGGTCTCTCTTTGTAGCCCAGGCTGGACTTGAGCTCCTGATATAATATAATGCTTACACTTTAGCCATTCCAGTGGCTAGCACAGCATGACAGATGTGTAGCACCATGCCCATTTTAATACAAATTATGTAGTCGCAGCATTCTGGAGTGCCTGCTTCAGCCCTATTAACATTTGCCCTGAGCAGTTTTTCTGTTACAGAGTTGTCCAATATTTGATGGGCTGTTTATAAGCATTCCTCATCCCTCCACTTATCAGTCAAAGTCTTTTGTAACAGTTCACAGGAACCAAACATGTACCCAGAAATCAGCAGCTCTCCCCAGGACAGAAATTTGAAGGCAAAATATCATTCAGTTCAGAGGAAAATGTACTAAAGGGAGTAAGTAGTTACTTTCACAAGTCATGGTGTGAAGATTCTTTGTAGAGTTTTTCTAAATACCACTGTGTAGAAAAGAAAGGTCAAATCTAGAAACTTTTTGCACTGTGAAAAACCTGACTCCCAAGACAAATACAATCCTGTTGATTTGCCCAACCTTAGGGCCAAATGTAGAAGAGCATCCCACCAGAAGGGTCTTACCACAGTTAGTACACAAAAGCATCTATTGGTTGACAGTTGTTTTGGGGGAATTTTCTGTTATCAAATTACTTCCAGAAGTTTCTAAAGAATATTTGATTTATACTTGAAAAAGAACATTTTAGTTATCGTATTATCCATTTTACATATCAATAGCAAGATATTTCCTGTCAAGTGTTGGTTTATATACATGTCAGGAATTTCCTATGAATTTCTTGTCTTTTCCTTCATATCATTCCTCTATTTTTGTTTCTTTTTTTTTTGGTTTGGTTGGATTTTTTTTTTCAGTGTTGGAGGGTCTAAACCAGGTCCTTGTACATTCCAAGTAAGTGCTCTATCACTGAGCTGTACCTCCAGCCCTTTCTACCCCCTCCAGTTTTTAATATAAAGAGTCCTCAAATATGTACATAGAAATGTTGACCCAGAAAAATGATTTGTGCTGATAATCTATGGCTACTTCTCCAGGTGGGCAAGGTGACCACGTCACTGAGCATTTTGTATCAATGAAAACACTTTCAGAAATGTAACTTCAACAGTTCTCCCCACTTAATTTAATTGTCACCATTTCCATGCTGGGAAACCTGATAATCTGTAATCAAGCTAAGGGCATGAAGTTGCAGAAATGTATAACTGTATTAATGGAATGTTATTATTCTTTAGCCAAGATGAGATGAAACCAGAAGTTAATTTTCCTATAAATTCTTAAAATCCCCAGCCAAGCATGCTTTATTATCTCTCTACTGAATCCAGTGAGCCTGTATCACTTTCCTAAATAAATGCAGCATTGCTGATTGTTGCATACCACTGATAGACCTATTAAATTCCCCTTTATTAAATTTAAAATGCTGAGATATGTTACACATTTGAAGCAAAAGGGGAAATCAGATTATGAAGCTTTGGATGGGAATATTATTGCTCCCCGGGATGGAAATTAGCCCATGAAGAGACACAATCGCCAAGAGGCCCAGTGGCAAAGCAGTTGCTAGGTACTTATATAGTGTCTTTGCTTTGCTCAAAACTTTAAACTCTTGTTTTGGAATTCCAATGACTTCACACACAGTGATGTGGAAGCCAGAATTCTCTGCAGGGGCTACATCTGCCACTATTCAGCATTTCCTCCAGAGGGTTCTGCCATTCTCCAACAGATAGCTGGGATCTGGAAATTCTTTGCCTCCAAATACATTACTCTGCGGAGGGAGGACTATTAGAAACAAGGGACAAAAGAGGAAACCACCTCCACCAACCATTTCCTCTAACACCCAGGTAACCCCAAATGTAAAGCCCTAAGGGTAGCTTAGTGTCTATTCAGCATCTCTAATTCAACCAGACATCATGTTCCTCTGTTTCCTGTACTTCCAAACCTTGATCTTAGTAATGAAGATTTCTTCACACTTTGCCTGTTTTATTGATGCTGATATGAAAGTGGGATGTGCTTGCAAGCATACTGTCCAGTCCTGGTGAGCTTTTTTTAAGAACCCAGAACCTGATATGCCCTTCCAGGAGGTAACTGGCCAGGGAGCATAGGCACTCTTCTGGGGCCAGTGTACTGCTAAAGTCCATTTGGTCGTGTCTCTTTCCTTGTCTATTTTATGTATTTGTGCTCATCCCCTCCTCATTCCAGATTCCCTTTTTCCTATTGGCTTGATACCATAGCTTGGCTTTCATAGGTCAGCATCCTTCTTCTCCAAGGAGGCTTCTAGGCTTGCCTTTCACTGTTCTTGAATGTTCTCGGGGGACCTGCCTCCCAGTTCTAGCCCTCCCTCCTGATGTGTGCCAAATATCAACTCTCTTCTTTCTTGTCCCCACCCTGGAAATAAAGGCTCATCGTTTCCATTCTCATTCTCAATAAATTAAACATAATATGTTTGGTTTTTTGATTTGTCTCTCTCTCTCTCTCCCTCCTCTTCCTCCCTCCCTCTCTCTCTCTCTCACACACACACACAGACAAATACACATACACATGCACAGTCCTTTAATTCTCTCAAATCTAGTAATACAGACTTAAGAATACTGCTATGCCTACAACTGTGTCTGCTATGTTCTTCATGCTGAACAAATGATACACTAAATAAATACAACCAGGATATGTTCCAACAATATAAAGGCCTCAAACACTGGCAATCATAGAATCTATCCCCTCAGCTACTTCCTGGTTCTGCAGCTCCTTGAGGCCAGGTCACTTGAAAGAAAGTCTGAAGAAAGACCTTCTGTTTAAAGACAACACCAACAAATGAATGCAGTTTGCATAGCGAGACTGACCATAGTTCATTGTGGCCTGGTAAGCGGCCTTGTCTAGACCAAACTTGACGTTGATCACAATAAATACAGTACAAAGAAAATGTCTGTTCAAGTCTGTTAAAAAAAATGGATGGTATCTTCCCCTTCTTCTGAGTTCTCTTTTTCTAAGAGGGCTAGCAAAGGAAGAAGCTGCACTAGAAAAGGTTCTGACCATTGAATATTTCATAAGATGACATCAAAGGTGTCATTACCAATTCATGAATGTGGCAAGATTTTCCAGGAAGAAAATAAGACTACATGGGGTGAGCGTGCCACTAACAATCCATCCATGACAGGCCAGCAGCATCCCAGTGCCAGCGCTACGTGCTTCTTCTGCATCACCTCATTGGAAGGATACATTTGGAAGGTGAAAAATGCCCTACAAATTGTCTGTGAGAACATATACAGACCAGTACCTACACAAGATCCCAGGGCACTTTCTCCCACAGTTCTTGGTCAATGTTGTTTTGCCAGTGGGTGTTGAAGGTAACACTGAGGGCACTGATGCTGATGGGAGTGCTTTTGCTTCATGACTTCTTGTGATGTAGGCTGACTGCAGAATCTCCAAAATACTGTCAGATTTTTATGAGCATCTTCTCTTGAAGAATTGACAAGTCTCCAGAGACAGAAGTTATCATATCATGAGAAGTAGCCATTAAGTGACCCCACTGGAAGGCTAGTCATTTCTGGAGAGACATGAAGGGTGAAGATTGTCAAAAGTGGAGCCAAGAAGCAGTCTGTAGGCTAAGCCAATGTGACAGAACTATAGTGGGGTCACACAAGTGTTTTGTGGATGACACAGCACATGAATACATAAGCAGCAGACTCATGTGGAGCTTGGCATCTTCTGGAAGTGTGGACTGTGATCTCTAGATTTGACTGTGTGTTCCCAACATTAGCTGCTTCTTCAAGATTCCAGAGGAGAGGCTCAAACCAGCAAGCAACACTAAAAGGCAGTAGATATTAGGTGACCCCACTGGAAAACCAGACATATGACTTTGTTCTGTTGAGGCAAAAGGGTAAATGTCTCTGCTTTCCTCATCTTTTCTCATCTCTTGAAGACCTCAGTGTCTACAAGCTAAGAAACTGCAATCTGTTTTGTTCATCTTGGAGTCAGGGAATGCTGAACTAGTTGACAGTCTCAAAGAATTGCAGAATTCATCATGTAGAGGAAGAGCAGGAGACCCACACATCTGACCCTCTGTAGACAGTGGTGGGTGTTCAAAGCACCTGCAGCCTATTTTAGGTCTCCTTTCTTTTTTATTAGAATGTATTCTAATTTTACATTTTCTCATAATGCATCCAAGTTAATTTTGCAATTGTTTTAAATTATTTTGAAATTTGATACTTCAGTTTCCCCAACATTGCCATCTTCCAAGGGTACAGAATGCATGCTATCTGATGCATCCAGCAGAGCAACATAGGGAGGAAATTCCAGCTGTCCAAATTATATCACACCTTCCTTCTAAAGGATGCAGCCATCTTTTTCCACCTGCAGCAAACCACATCTTAGTTTTGTCTCATCTGGAAGAACATTCTGTTTTGAAACTTGTTTTGCTTGGATTAAGAATAGGGAACCAGTCCTGTTCCCACAGTCTGCAGAATATAATTTTGATGGTCCACTTTCCAAATTGGATGCTAAATCTCTGTACAGCATCATAGCATCAGATCTCGTTGCATACATCTGATTTCCATTCAGTATCACTATTCTTGATACAGAGAACCAGAACTGAACTGATCAGGCTACATCATTATCTCTAAAACTGAGGGCTGCCACTGCTGCTACAGCCTTGTTTTGTTTTTTTGTTTGTTTGTTTGTTTGTTTATCTCTTCTGACCTGTAACTGCCTCCAGGGCACTCTCCAAACATCCATTATTACCTTGGTCCACTTAGCAGTGCTATAATATTATGCCACTCTGAAAAAGCACCAAGTCTTAAGCCACCTGTCCCCTGAATAACATCAGGGCTATTACTAGGCACAGCTTTTAAGACTTGCAGTAGCCCTAGCAAAACTATTGTTGTTATGTCTCATACTAACCATTGGCACACCTGTATAGAGTCACTGGGTGACTCAGGTGGGGAGGATACTCCAAAGAGGGCAGTCATGATCATATGTATCCAGTATACACCTCACAGAGACAGCAGGCAGAGCACTATGAAGGACCATAGGCATCTCATCTTCAGTTCCCTGGACCTCACATCCAGACCAACATGAAGGTACTCTAACAGGGCACAAAGAACAGGGCTATATTTTTGTTTTCTTCATTTGAGAAGAAACATGAGCCCAGCATATCCTCTGGCTGATTTTTTTTATATTCTTAGCCCTAGGTAATGTTGACTTCTGAACCTGTCATTTACTTTGTGTCCTGTGCAGAGTTTAAACCTGAGCAGATTTACCC
This sequence comes from Sigmodon hispidus, assembly GCA_004025045.1. NCBI lineage: Eukaryota > Metazoa > Chordata > Mammalia > Rodentia > Cricetidae > Sigmodon > Sigmodon hispidus. The sequence continues at coordinate 192,213 of PVIH01000251.1, forward strand.
TCATGACATCAGTTGTGCAAAGCTTTTACTTTTACCTAATTTGCCATTAAAGCCACCTGAGGACTCAAAAGCCTCTTGTTGTCAAAGACAGGTAAGTATGTCCTAATGCAATGATGTAGTAAAGAGATAGACAATACAATAAGTGCTACACAGTAAGTCAACTGAGAGTTGTGAATGCTGTGTGGGCAATGGTGTTATCTCTTTCCTGGTACTGCTTGTGTGTGTGTGTGTGTGTGTGTGTGTGTGTGTGTGTGTGTGTGTGTGTGTATGCATATGTATATATGCATGTATATCTGTGTATATATACATGCATGTGTATATGTATACGTGTGTGTGTGTGTGTGTGTGTGTGTGTGTGTGTGTGTTTTGCTGGGCAGGAAGGCAGGACCTTGCAGTGACTAAGCTCTCTACCATTGATCTACACACCTAACCCACTGGTGTCTTCTGTATGAGTTGTAGGCTCCAGATCAGAGTCCTAGGGAAAAGACCTCTGGGTTATCTCAGTCATCAGTGACCTGAGAATGTATTATCGCAGCTAGTCTATAGTTCACAGTGCAACAGAAACTGGGTTCATTGGAGGTATTGTTTTTTAAAAAAGTAGATTATGCCTTCAAAACATAACAAGTATTAAAAATGATTTTTTACTTCTATGTGTATGAGGTGTGTGTGTGTGTGTGTGTGTGTGTGTGAAATGATCATGCACTGCTCACTTGATACCCACCCAGTGTCAGGGGTGGTTGAAGCTGCTGTCTATCCATCTCTGATTTGTTAGTGGTTGACCTTGACTGTCAGCTAGCTGCTAGTCATTTGGCCAGTGTCACTGCCCTCCAACCTTACGTGTCTCAAGTGCTGTCCATTGTACTAGTCTCTCTCTATTCTCATACATATGAAAGATGTATGAGCTTCATTAACTCAGAGCTGTACCATCTCAGAGAAGAAACACAGCCTCCCAGAGGTGGGCACAATCTTTCTTGGTTACCCAATATTTAGATCCTTGTCTGTGGTAGGCTTCATAGGCCTGATAGATCAGCTTTATAATTTCGTCTGTTATCGTCCACTGCGTTAGTAGCAGGACTATAAAGAGAGTAGTGTCTTAAATATTTTACTCAAGGGTTTCCAGTAGAGGTGGACAGCCAACTTGTGGTCTAGGCCCCAGAGCCATGTCCCTCCTCTTCTCTGTCTTATTCTGTTATCTCTTATCCAGCAATAAGTTCTCTTATGCAGATTCCAGACTTCCCTTCAACCCCCACCTCTGGATTCACTGTGAGATCTGGGACCAGCATTGGTCTTCAGCAAGGGCCCTTTTCCCTCAATGCCTAAGGGACATCTTCTGATCTGTGAGATCATGTTTGTGTTCATATTCCCAGGCCATGTTTTTTCCCCTAGAATAATGAAAATGTCTTGTGTACCTCATCAGAGCAGTTTGCCTACAAGATATATACTGATTCTAAGTAGTTTCTCTGTCTCTCTTACCCCATTGATTGGGGTATTTTATTTGGATTCCTGAATCTCAAGAGTCAGGATGATTACTCATTAGCAGCTTCAGGCAGAGAGTTAGCCAGCCTTACATTAGTGTGTGACTACAGGCATGTGTGGGGACCAAGTTTCCAGAGTCCAACCTATGCATAGAAAGAAAGCATGCATTGTTGTCCTGATAGAAATCACTGCTAGACATATTTACAGTTACACTGGCTGTATCTCCTGCCTTACCAACTTAGTGATGTTGCCACCTGACATCCCACCACCCAAGCACAAGAGATCAAAGAGGCTTAAACATCATGACATGAGAGCAAGAGAGAGAGAGACAGAGACAGAGACAGAGAGACAGATACAGAGAGACAGAAAGAGGGGGAAAGAGCAAGAAAATGAGTTGCAAGAGTGAGAACTAGCATTTTTACATTTTGTATACATGTCTAAACCCATTCAGTGATTCAAATTATGATACTACTCCCTCAAAAAATGATAAAAGATACATTGACATTTTAATTCTCAGGAATTTACAGTTTGAGCTCATAAGAGAAAGTAAGATAGTTGAAGATAAAATTAAATTAAAATGAGCCCAAGCAAGAGGAAGATGGGCTCCTTGCAGAGTAACTGCCATTCTCTAAGACTTTGGCCTTGAGAAAAGAGAAGAAAACAAGCACTTGAAGTTGCCCAGTGATGGTGAAGTCAGACTCTGGGTGATAAACACAGAAGCAAGCCAATGAGTACCAAAGGTGACCAGCAAGCTCCTAGAAGCTGGAAGGAGACAAGGAAACTCTGAATTCCAGGGAAGAGAATAAGGCTTTAAACTCAACATGGCTTGAGACCCCCCAGCCTCCAAAACTGTGAAACAAGGCATTTCTATGGTTTGAAGCAGCTTGGAGATGATGCTTTTCCTGCTGCTACATTAGCTGATGCAATCATCAAAACGGTGGGCCAGACTCTCTGAAATATATCCAGGACTTTATTGTATCTATGGCCCTTTCTGCTCAACCCATTTACAGGCTCTTGAACAGCAGAACAGCCCAAGAATGGATTTTCATGTGCGAATCCAGCTTTCAAATTTTAAGAGTCCCAGCATTATTTGTCTGCAAGTGCCCCTCATGGGGAGGGGCAGCCAACAGCAACAGTCGACAGTTCATTTTGCTTGCTCAGTGAAAGATTCTTTGAGGGAACATTTTGAGAAAATGCAGCACTTCTTGATGTACGGGGAATTTCACAACAGAAAAGGGCATTCATTCACTTACTGGCGCCCAGTGTTCTGTGGGCTCTCTGTGTACTGCTTTTCGTAAGGGTCACTGAAGTGTGTATTTTGTAATCTCCAAGACCAACACGAATGACGAAAACCTTCCCTTTGGTGCTTTCTCTATCCCACCACCTGTTCACTGCTGTCTTAATCATCTGGAAGATCTGAAAGACAGGTGGAACTATGGTGTCAGACCCTCCCCTGCTCCCCCACTCGTTAGTGTGAGGCATCCCCAGAATGGCATCACAGTGGCTTGTTTATGTGCACTTCCTATGTGGTAAATGTGAACCTAAGCAGGTCCTGAATTCTTAAGATCCTGCCTGTCTCTTAGCTGGAAATCAGAAGGGAAATGAGTCTGTTTTATGTCACTGGCAAAACTAACACAAAACTTTGACCTGTGTGCTTAGCTTTTCCATTCTCAGTCTGGTGCTCAAGGAGTGGTAGCTGGAAGGAGGGAACTGTCATTTCTGTCCCTGTCCCCTGGGTAACACAAGCATGCAAAGCACAGTCTGCACCTTCCATGGATGGTGGCTGTGCTATGCCCCCCTTACTAACCAGCCATCATGGTGTTTCTGTGGTTAATGCAGAGGAGAAGAGAAATGAGTTGAGAATTCACTGATGTCACCATTGTCATTAGATATCTCTTCCCCCAGCCACTTAAACCATGCTATTAGACACATTTGCCTGAGGCCAGGAAGAACTCCATGTCATAAAATCAGCTCTAGGGAAATAGAAAAGCAATCCTGTGCCCTCCTCATAATTCTTGGAGAAAAAGAGATCTTCACATGGTAGATGAGTTCAGCGTCTTAACAGTCATACCAGGTGTGATCCAGAGGGAAGATCTCAAATGCATATACAGTCCTTCTAGAGAGTTCTGAGGTGCCAGTTTGTCACTGGGAATGGACAGTTCCTGCAAAAAATCTGACCTCCCTTCCTTTTCCCATTATATTCCACCTGTGAAGTTTGCCAGCTTCCCTTTTCTCTAGTTTTTCTATTTCTCTAGTTTCCTTCTATTGCCGCCATACACACTTAATCCTGAAATCACCAGTGCCTTTACAAAGAGTGCTGTGGCTCAGTCTATGTCCAGATGTATAATAACTGATATATCAAGCATGACCCATAAGATCGGCATTTGTATCCCCTTTGACAGATAAGGAAGGCATTCATAACCCACAGTTCCAGCCCTGGCTTTCTTACTTCAGAGCCCTTCTAGCTACATCAAATCAAATCACTTGCCCCTGAACCTTCAGTGAGAAAACTGGAAAGTCACAAAGCAAATAAAGAAAGCAATTGCCTAACCCATGTTGTTTGTGTGACAGTGTCTGCACAGATTACCCATTATTTTTCAGATCTTCCTTCTACTTGAATGTAGGGAAGTTGCTTGCCAGAAAAAGCAGGACACTGCCAAGAATTGCAATAGATGTCTCCTTGCATTAATTAGCAGATGTGCTGGGAGTCACTTCAGTGACTGCTACAGTGAGAAGGAAAGGTTCAGCCCAGATAACCACAAATTGCCAGTGTTCATCTGGATCTGAGGGCACATTCACAATGAATAGCATTCCTATCTCGGTGATGCAGAATTACACAAACTTATTAAGAGTATGCAGCAGCTAGAACATTTTATGAAACTGCACACGAGCAGAAGGGCCTTGTAGAAACTTTCTTATTTCATTTTTATACCTCATACAGCCAGCAATTTCAGACATGTTCTCAATTTGAGAGCAATAATGGAAACATCAAAGAAACAATATATCCAATTATTGATCTCGATCCTGCACATATTAATAGAATGGATTGGTATTCTTCAAGTCCCTCCTGCAATATCTGCCAGAGCTCAGTGCAAGTAAAAGTCTGTATTTATTTGCACCTATTTTCCTTTACTGTGTCCTCAATATGTGGAATTCAATTTTTTTGTGGTTTCATGCAAATTGGGTTGTGTGATATACCTGAAATGTGTATTTTGCTGGGACGGAATCTGGAAAGGGGGACTCTGGAGTTTGTCAGTACTGGGATTCTAAGTCTTGTATGCATGTTGTGTTGTGATCTGTCTGTCTGTCTGTCTGTCCGCCTGTTGGTTTGTTCTTTTCAATAGACCAGGCATTTGGAAAGACCTGAAGACCATGGGCTCCGTGTCCCTCTCCATATTCTTCATCACTCTGCTCGTTCTGGGTAGACAGGTAAGGTTATCTTTCTGTCATCTCCTGACGTGCACATCTGCACTGAGCCATGTTTGTGTTTAAAAAATGTTTGAGAATCAGGATCATCTATTACTTAAGAGAAAAGTAGGCACCCAAGTGTGGGCCAGATACGAAGGAAAAGGTTATCTTTCCACAAGGGGCAAACTTCAGAACACCAGAGACATGAGTCAATTAATTTTTTGTTGAATCTCAAACACAAATGTGTAGTTGCTTGAGAACAGCTGGAACTATGAGGAACTACCCTTGCATGGGTCTGTCACAGTGAGCATCATACTCCTTCTAAAAGTTGGTGTGGTACCTTTGCTTCATTTACAGCCATTCCTCAGAACATCATTCTGCTCTAAAAATTGTATTCTACTGAATACTATTGAAATTATTGCTCACTCTTTGGGCCTCTAGATAAGGCTATGAATACTGGAGTTGAAAGATTACTATGCTTATGCCTGTGCGCAAAGTTAGCCACTAGTGACTGTAAAACTTATCAGAAGCCAGGTAGTTCTGTCCCTAGTATCTGTTTTAAAGCCTATGATATTGGCACTGGAAAGTCAAATGGATGATTTGGATTAAAAGGCACTGAACCTTCAGCATGGGTGCATCATTATAAAAATCACATGAACTCTGTGGCAGATACCTACAGTCTTAATGATTTCTAGTCCAGTTTCCAATCTTCTGCTCAGTAGCCATTAACAGTTGCACAGGTAGGGAGAGTCTGTTTCTTTGGCTAGCATGCCACATCTGGAACTGGGCTCACTTAGTCGGGCCCTGGAAAAGCCTATGTGAGCCTTTTCCTCCCATCTCAGCCCCTCAGTGTCTGCACTTCTCCACTCTGCATTCTCTGGCTTGTCCTCATTACACCCTGTCTGCTTCTTGGTCTCATTCCTTTCCTGCTTCTTCCATGACTTAAACATTTGCTTGTCTGTTGCTTGTGTCTCACTACTGACCAGCTTGCAGCTCCCGTTCATGGAACAGCCATATCCCTATGCTTCCCAGGTTACCCAATAAATTACATAGAAAAAAAAAAAAAAAAAAAAAAAAAAACCTGAGCTTCCTTGGGCAACAGCCCCAAGCAGTCATCCTTTAGGAAATAACAACCCTTCTGCAAGTTGCCTGCTTCTTTATGTCATGCCATTGGTGCCATGTCTATAGTAGTCTATCTTTAATAATCACCACTGAGGTCACCTCACATCACAAGAGTATCTTAAATGCTAGAACCAAATTGAGTCCCACCCTGCCACCCTCAATTCTAATAGTCACAGGGATTGCCAGCATTTAATCTCACTCTGTGATTGCAGTCAGTTGATTGTTGATGACAGTTAACTCATTGCTCTGTAAGAGAATTAAAGTAAAAAAATAAGCATTCAATATTATGGTCAACCACGGGCATAATTGTGTTCAGGAATCTTTGTAAGTAGCCATTCCTATTTTCTCCTTAACATAATGATATATACTCTCTACATCTAGACACCTGGAAAAGGTTTTTCTTCCTAAGGGAGTGGAATGATTCTTTGTGGTCACTTATGCAGCCTCTGGCTATAAATCATATGTATGCATGAAGCACATGGGAAACACCACAGTGGGCCAGAAGATTGGGCCTCAATCCAGAACCATCGCAGAGGTGTTTTATTACATAAGAGTCTCCTGGAATAAGAAAATCTGTGCTTCTGCACCCTTTCCAAATCATAAATAAATTACATACAGCTACTTAAATGAGTTCTCCAAGGGCTATGCCATCTTTCTAGCTTGTTTATTACATAGAAGTGTAGGCATTTGGAAATCCACTTTCATTATTGTGACCTCCTTTGCCCATGACCACCTTCTCTTGAAGCAATAGAGATTTGTTTGCTTTCTGAGCAAATAACCAACCTAAGGATCAGTCTAGTTATTTAAGCTTAAGAAAAGCATAGACCATGCTAAAATGTTGGCTCAGGGGTTAAGGATACTTTTGCTCTTACGGGAAATCCTGGTTTAGTTTCCAACATGTGTGTGGTGGCTCACAGTGCCTTCTTTTGGCTTTCATAGATACCAGGCACATACATAGTACACATACATATATGTAGGCCCGCACACACACGCACATAAAATGAAAACTCTACGAAAATTAAAGAAGACATATCCAATCTTTTGTACAAAATATGTACTAACATTTGCTGTATTAAAAATCTAGTATATGAGTCTAATTTAGCCAGTCAAGAGTTTCATTAAGAATATGGAAGAAGTCCATGTTTCCTTGAGTTTAGACTGCACCATGCTGCAAGCCATGTCTGTGTTCCAAGTGAGGTGCATTCCTAACATGAAACAGGAAGTCTCCATGATCCTACAGTGAAGCTGTAGGATGGCATTTTGGGGGTGTCTGGAACCCAAAGATAACTGAGTCACATCTTGCCTGGCTACTCACTGACCCTCAATTTTGTCCATACAGACAATACGTTCTCTTTTCCTTGGGGTGAGTTTTGGAAATAGGCTGTGCTGAGTGTAACACTGCACTAATAGTCACAAACACTAGTGGCATGCCCTCTGTCTGATACAGTTTGAGGTGGCTATCTGAGGACAAGAAAGTTTATAAAGTGAAACTGTTTCTCAGAACGGCTGAATGGAATTCTCACTGTTCTTCATAAAGTAACAAATGAACCTTTAGCTCTTCCCATCAGCTCCGCCCTTCCCATAGTCACCTACACAGTGCCTTAGTCCTGGCTTTCTGCTGGATGTCTCACATGCCCATCCTCATGTCTCTGCATCAAATATCCATTCTCATGTAAAACATAACATTTTTATGTTCTTTTACATAGATGACAGCCATTGAATTTAGGGCCCAACCAAACTCCAAGATAAGTACATCCCCATTAAATATATCAACATATACTCTCTGTCCAAGTAGTATCATAGTCATGGCTATCAAGATCTAGGGCTTGGAACTGCCTCTTGGGACCCTGTACAATTCATTACAACTGGTTTAAGAGAGATAGATTTGGTTTCCTTTTATGGCCTTCAACATGAGTTTTTTTTATGAACAGTGTTTATATGTAGAAGAGAAAAGCTGAAGCAGTTTCCATTGCTTGAGAAAGTGGTACAAGGGATATGTGGATCGATAAATGGATGATAGGGATGCTAGAGAGTTTATGGATGCATCAATAGATACTGATAATTGATAATATAATTATATTACATATTTAACATGCAGAAAGATCTAGAGACATGATAGATAGATAGATACATACATACATACATACATACATACATACATACATTTGTAAACAAAAGAAATTTATTATATATCTCAAAGTTTTAGACACTCAAGGGCAAGGCCCTGGCACTCTCTTGGCTATAGGTCATCTTGGTTATATCACATTATCCTGTAATGTATGGTAAGAAAGATTATATTACAAACAGAAAGCAGGATAGTCCTCCAAATCTTACAGTCTCTTCCAAGACTCTTCCTGTAACTAAAGAACCTCCCATCAAACTATGCTTCAACTCTTAAGATTCCATGCCATCACCACCACACTGAAGACCAATGTCTAACACTTGAACATTTCAGGGATTCATGTAAATTATACCCTAACTGTAACAAGAAGGTATATAGGTGGACACATAGGTAGATAGTAGATGATAGACTTATATATAATGCATAGATACATAGAAACATGAGCAAATAACCACTTTCATACAATGCAGCTATTTCCAAATTGCTGATTTCCTTCCAATGGGAGACTAACAAAATGTTTGCCTGTAATGCCCTCAGAACCCCTGAGTAGCCTCTTGCTCTGGCTCATGGGAACCTTGAGACTTACATGCAGCAGGCTTGCTGCATGAGCTGGCTGTTAGAGGGTGGCCTCATTTACATTGCTTTCATTTGTGCCTGACTTTGGAATTCACCTGTGTCTTCTTGATACCCCACCATTGCCTTGCTTCTTCTAGTCTAGTTAAAACCAGCTTTACCACCCCTTTGCCCCTAAATACCAAATAGATGATGCATTCTCCCAGATAAAGGACACAATTTTTATTAATATGGCATGTGAAAAATTTGACTTTAAATGTAAAGCTTTTAATAGTTTAGGCTTTGAAAATGTCTCACTGTATGGTGTGAAAATAAATCCTACGTCAGAGAAGGAAATGCTTCTTGATGTATCATGTATAGCTAGAGTCAAACTGCCTAATGAAGGGTCATTGCTCAGTCAGGCTGAAGTGTGGATGGTTTTTATCTATTTCTCTAGAATTTCTAATTGTGCTTGAGAGGCATGTGAGGGTGCTTGTGTGTGGCATGTGCGTGCATGTGTGTGTGCATGTGTGTGTGTTGCTGTAGTTTTTATAGTTAATCAAACCAGTACACCAACACATGCTTACTTTCACTCTTCCTTGCATTTATGTGTCAATAACTCTTTCTCTGTGCTAAAAGTTGCCCTCTCCATGAATCCCGCCTTTGACACAAGGTTTTACTGAAGTCTGTTTCATTACACTCAGTTACTGGTATCACAGGAGACACAAAATGATGTCAAGGACAGAGAGGGCTAACAGCTAGACATCAGCTAACAGATGTCTCCATTTCTATAGTATTAAAAATAACTGGCTCATATTTTTATGTTGTATTTTAGTATGCTGCGTCATGAACACGTATGTTTTACTAGCATCCCCTTGACTAATTCAGTAATATTAACATACACGTTTGCTTACATTGTCATTTTTAATACCCAGGGAAGTGCTAAATGAAAAAAAGCCATATTTTATACTGAACAACTATGTAACTGTGGTGGGAGAGACTGCTTTGCAAATTCTAAGGACAAATTACCACAGATTTAAAGTGTTCCTTAAGTAATATAAGTCATTGTCTAGCAAGCATCCTGAATTTCTCATTAATTCATTATTTTTATGCTACTATACTGCTTCAAAAAGCAATTCAAGTTGACTATTGGCAGTCTGGAGGGAACTTACAACCATACTAACTTGCAAGTTTCCAGGGCCCTTAGTTCCTTGTTGGTGAGGCACACTCATCCTCAGTCTGTCCTTTGCAAATCTGTATTATTTGGTGATTGACAGATATGTGGGCTCTGTGGGGAGGGCGACAGTTGTGTTTTGTGCTGCTTTGTTCTTCTTGTTTTTTTTCTCTTTGTGAACTCCACTCTGTCAGGACAAGATGCCTATTGTTTCTTCACCTCTGTGTCCTCTTGTAACAGAGTGAATATTACTGTAGGTTAGACTTCCTATGGAAGAACAAGTTCAAAAAAGAGCGGGAGGAGATAGAAACCATGGAGAACCTGAACCGAGTGCTGCTGGAGAATGTGCTGCCTGCACACGTGGCTGAACACTTCCTGGCCAGGAGCCTGAAGAATGAGGTCAGATGGGCAGTGAGCTGGTGGGGGCATGGTGGGCTTGGAGGCTGATGGCCTCTGGAGGGGCCACCATTCACTAAACACTGAATATGTGCTGTATCCACAGTTAGCCTGACAAGTTCTATTCCAAGGAGACATCAACCATTCATCCAGACATCAGGGGAGGCTGAAAGATGTGTTTTTGTTGCTAGAATGCTCGCCTAGCATTTTTGAGGTCCTGAGTTCATAGATGTGATGACTCATGCCTGTGATCTCAGCTTGTGAGAGGTGGAGGCAGGGGGATTCTAAGAAAAGCCTTCTTCATCTACACAACAAATTCAAGGCTAGTCTTGAAGAAGGAAAGGATTATGTGGGACCAAGTCTCAGAAAAAAATAAAGTCTTCTAATATCCAAGCAATAAACAATTTGTTGCTAAGAATTTCTTCCAGGCTGGTGAGGTGACTCATGGGTAAAGGTGACTGCTACCAAGCCCAATGACTTGAGTTCGATCTCTGGGACCCACATGCAGAAGGAGAGAACCAACCCCCACCAGTTGTCCTCTGACCTCCTTATGTTCATAATGTGGCATGCTCACAGGCACACACATTCTCAGAGGAGCCCCCTAATGGACCACTTCTCTCTCCCCAGACATGAAGGGCATTTTCCTCACCAGCACACATGTGATAGAGTCCAAGTCAAGAGGCCCAAATAAGCTAGAATTATGCATCAGTGTTTCCATGCTGTCAGATTTATTGGGGGATTTCAAGGCCTTGTAATTTTAACGACGATGAACTAAGTCGTGAGGTCGGTAGGTTTAAGAGCCTCTGTAGAAGCACACACAGGCCTGAGTCTGCCCATCTTGAATGGAGAGAAATGGACATTGGAGGATGCTTAGCAGACTTGCAAAGATTGTATCATTGATATAGAAGTGGCTTGGGCAATTAAATGTTCTGGTGTTTGTGTTTTCTTTAATATTACTGAAATGCAAGATCTACAATAGGACACAATTTCAAATGTTACATTAGCACCCCCAGCATGATACTCTGTGTTTCCAGAGCTGTCTAAGCAGTCTTTTCTGTAAGAGATTTGTGCTGGGGTTTGAGAGAGGATTATCAAAGCAGCAGGGGGAAACTGAACAGATGAACTCATTACCAGATCAGCTCGACCTGGGTGAACAGGCTGCCATGCATCCTCCTGTGAGGAGGCTTGAAACAGCTTATACTCATGCTGAAAATGGTGTGTAGGTTTTAGTAATAGACATTTCATGACTCCGTCCACTGTTTTTTTCTTATTTTTTCCAATAGTACCATAATTTGTGTTGATTTTACTGCAGATTTAATGATGATTAATGTATTACACTTATACCCTGAGAGATATATCCTTAGTAAAATGAACTTAAAATTTACAAATAAAATACCATTTGATGTGGATAAACATATATATATATATGTGAGGGGTGGCTGAGAGAAGTCCAGGGGTGCAGAGGGTAACAGTTCTCTCAAAGCATATATTCTTCTTCATCACCTGTGACCTGACCTAAGCAACTTCCTCAGAAACCTATTTATTGTTGATCACAAGTAATTAAGTCACTGTACACATTAAGAAATTGTTTTTATTAGTGGTACAGGAGCCTCTTATACCTCTAGCTGTTCCCAGATTTTAAGTACTTATTATTGTGCTTTATCTGACTGATGTGTGTGAGTAAAGGTACACATATGTCATGTGTGCATATGGAGGCCAGAGGACAGCTTTGGGGTGCTGGTTCCCCCCATCTATATGTGTTCTACAAACCAGATTCCTGTCCACAGGCTTAAATACCAAGTGACCATCTTGCTGATCTGACTCATTCCATTCCTAAGTTTAACCTGCTTCTACTATTGCCATATGAGCTTCTGTTGCTGTCCTAAAAACAGAAATAGACAGGACAGAATGACCACATGTTGCTCCTCGTGGGGACAGCACTCTGTCACCACATATTAGGAGTGTGGCTTTCAGGATCTGGGGAGGCCACCATAAGGAAGAGATCCCTGATTCTGAAAAGAAAGCAATAGGAACTAGCTGGAAGATGGAAGCAACAGGTGACAAGAGCAAGTGACACGGACAAATATTCTGAGCGCAATGGAGGGACTAAAGGGAACAGTCATGGTGCCAGCAGGAAGGGGGCCCAGGTGGAGGTGCCCGTGGCACAGGCCTGGCCCTCCCTGACCTGTCCTGTCCTTCCCATTATCTTCCCAATGTGTTTATTCCATGCAAGCATCCAAGTATAGTTCCTTTCCTTCTTCGAGATCTCTGGTCCCTTTTGTGTCACTATGAGTGAAATACTAGAGAGCAAGTTAAGGGGAAGAAATATTCATTTTGGTTCATGGTTTTAAGAAAGTCAGTTCATTGTAGTTCCTGAGAAGAAGGAAAAGGGTAAAATGAGGAGCCAGGAAACGCTGTAGCCCGAGGACGACACTCTCACTGGCATACTTCCTCCAGTGACCCTACCTTTGATGTCCATGACCTACCAGTAATACCACAATGAACCATCAAGGATTAATTAATCTGTTAAATCACAGTCCTTGTGCTCTAATCATCTCTGAAGGCATCTTTACAAACACAGCCCAAGCAAGGGGTGCTGTACTGTTTTCCCAGACATCTCTCAAGGCAGCCAAGTTGGCAGTCAGTACTGTCTCGGCATTCATTGAGAAGAGTAAGAGAAGGAAGGGAAGGAGCCTGGAGCTGTGCAGCATGGCCTCACATCTTAGTCCCTTGGTATCTACCTCTGCAGCCCTTATCCAGGTTCCTCCACATCTCCACATCATTTATAAATAGAAGAAAGTGGTAACTGGCTTTGCAGTTTTGCTCGGTAGTAAATACATCATGAGATACTTAGATGGTAAGGTGTACAGAGTAGGCAGGCATTTCACAAAGTATCACATGGGGTCCATCATCCACCCATGTAAGAACTGAACCAGGGAAGCAGCTTCCCTGTGCCTCTGTGTCATGGTGTGTGGGTGATAATTCCATTTGGGGGGGGGCAAATACTTTTGACATCCTCTACTACACAGAAAGTTTCTGGAAAAAAATACTAGTAAAATGTCATGGCTTGCCATCACCTGTATCAACAAAGGTCCTTGCAATTTGTCCTTCTCACCCCTACACATTGCATCTGTATAAAGCAGAAATTGACCTGCCTTCAGAGACTATGACTCAGACTTATTTAATCTCTGTAACAGTTCCCTGAAGCTTTTGTTTTGATGAATGTCACTCTCTGTGGCTCTGCTCAGAGTTTGGCTTGGAATGTATTGCTCTGAATCCATCTTCCCAGGCATACTTTTGCCCTACTCTTGAAACTGGTCATTTCACATACCTGCCTTATAGAAAGAGAGCTTATGATGGGTGTCTGGGGTGGAACCTCTCCACTGTGCATGCCTGGGATGTTTCTTAGAGGTCTCTTAAATACACATCAGAGCTCGCTCTGATCCTTAGATGAGAAGGCTGCATTTGTCATCTAGCTGACCCTTTTCTGAGGACCCAGGAGAAAGGGGATTATGTGTTACGTTTAGCCAATCAGTATCCTTCAGGGAACCAAATCTTGATCAGCAGGATCAGTTTGATCAGAAGGATAAATCTGGCCCTTCTGGAGATATGCTTTGTAAAAGAGAGCCTTTTGAGGACTTCCAGCCCAATGCTGACAGCATTTCCTATCTACGAGAGCAATAATTTGGTTTGTACTGCACTTTCAGGAGATACTAATTACATAAGCCCCTAACAAATTATTTATTCCCTGACAGTTTAGGATCATGGTGCTAAACAATCTATACACATCAGTAGGATAATGACCAAGACCAGAGGCCCTGGTCAAGTCGCTTAGATCAGGAAGAGAAAACACCAATTCAACTCTGGACACTTTCTAAAACACACCAAACCCCTTCCAGTCTGGTGGGATGCCCCAACCATCACCAAACCTGGGAATTAGCAGCCTCCATCACAGTTATTTTTATGTTCTGTTGTATAAAGTTTTCCCCAGACTGTTTTGGGTCGGGGAGGTTTGTGACCTGGTGTGCGTGCAGTGGTGGTTGGGACCTGGTTCGCGCCCCCAAAGAAATGAAATCACACGCTTATATCTTTTACACAGTTTGGCCCATATCTTAAGCACATTACTAGCTAGCTCTTTCATCTTAATTCAACCCATTTCTATTGATTTGACTGTCACATGGCTCCCACCCGTGACTGGCTGGTGTACCTCTAAATGTCTGTTCCTCTTGGGGGTCCAATGGAGAGTGACTAACTCCACCCTTTCCTACCTGCCTGGCTGCCTCTGATTCTCCACCCACTTCTATGGTGCCCTGCATGGGCCCAAACAGTTCTTTTATTTACATTATACAGAGAACATTCCACCACAATATTCTTTATTTATCTCTCCAACCTCCAGTCTGCTGGGGGAAGGATGTATTTGGTTGGTTTATCTGTGTCCTTAACTACTGAAACCTGATCATTTCTCTATGTTGTGTGCATGAGTGCATATGTGTATGTGTTATTTGTGGAAAATGACTCTTGGATTGTGACACTACAAAGAAAGCACTGGAATGTGGGCAGAGATTGGAAATGCTCAAAACCTATTGGAACTGATCTGGAGATGAGACACTGGATGAGAAGGGAATGTAGTGGACATGAGACTCTTTCTAAGGGACATAGTGGGCCCTTACCACAACCTATAGCCTCGTACTGACTGATTTGGGGCTCTGAATGATCCTAGAAAGATCCTGAAACTCAGGATAGAGATAATGAGTCCTAACATTTGAAATGCCACAAAGACGGTATGATTGAGTGACCACAAGGCTGGGAGATTGGGACTATAACTAGACAACCAGGACTTTGGAAAGGAAAGTGGCTAGGTGTTTCTCAGGGACCAAGGATGAAAGTGAACACCAACAAAGGCTTGTCCTTGACGTTGTTTAACAAAATTTCCTGGATAGGTAAACCAGAGAACCTAGAAGAATAGGCCAAGTGCACAAGGCTGAGAGAATGATAGCTACTAGGTGTGTGCATGGTGTTCACCACAGGAGACAGTAAATGTCTAGTGAAGGACATACAGTAAGGAATCATCAACAAACCCTCAGAAATGTCCATGGGGGAAAAGCCAAGTGTCATTGCCCAGGGAAATGAATGCAGCCAGTGGACAATGCAACTAAACTGACCTGGACACCAAGCACCTGCTCTTCCAGGCTCTTCATCCTAAGTGGTTTGAGAAAGAGCAAGGCTAAAAGCAAGGGTGACCAAAGAAATATCAAGTAGAGTGAGTAAAGTCTTTCTGTATCCCCTTTCTCACCACACATAGTCAGCAGGTCCAGGGTTTGATTATTCATCAGACTAGGTACTTTAAGTATTGATGAAAGGACTCTGTGCTATCACAGCTGATAGGAAGACCCTTGAGATTATCCCAGGCTTTTGTTCAGTACGAGGGGAATACTTGGTACATTTATAAATGAATGAGGACAGTGGATACAGAAGTGATTTCTTGGTGATGACCCTCTCATTCTTTGCATTTGTTTGATGGTGTCATCACATGCATATGCATCTGATGAAACTTTCTGGTAGCTCGTCAGTCACCCATTCCCAGCTGAAACACAGAATCTTCTCAAGGGTTATACACATGTCTCCATCCAGTCCCCAGATCCTCTGCAGTGTGGCCAAGGTTAGGCTACTCACTAGTCAGAATGTGGTCTTCTCTGGCCCCACACTCAATCCAAAGGCTGAAAGGTATCCATAAGTTCAGATAATGCATTCAAGCCTGCAGGTTACATCAATGGCAAAGAATTTAGATAGCACTAGAGTTTCCTTGGTTTCATGTATAGTCTTTTAAGAACCAACCCTAAACCTCAGAACCAGAGGTACAGTGGCCTCAGCTTACCCTGAGCATTTCTGTAAAGATTCCAGGTGACGGCTTTTTCAGCAAAGAGTGTGAGCAGTATGCAGTCCAAGTCCAATAGGTTTGTATGGTCTGTCACAAATGCAGAAGTTGGTCCTAATTCATCTTCCAAGCCATCTGAGAGGCTTATTGGGTCACTCAACTGTTCTGAGTCCTACATTCTCCTGAGCTTAGCTGTCCATTAGGGTCACACAGCGAAACATCCCTGGAGCTTTCTGAAGTGATATGAATCCTCAGAGCCTATCCTTAAGAATGAACCTCATTTGGTCAGTGAAGAAGCCCAGGTACTCACCTTCTTAGAAACCTCATAGCTGGTTTTCTTATGCATTTTTGTCTGACAGCCACAGCATGAGATGACATGTAGATCAAAACAATCATACATTTCATCTTATCCCACTCCCAGACATTTTTAAGTCTTCAGGAGAAAAGAGAAAATAAAGTGTTAGATGCCTGATAGCAGAAAGCATCGGCAGTCCATAGTCACCTGGCAGAGTCTACATTTAATCCTATATAATGGTAGAGGCCCCGAGATCAACCTGAGGAACTGCAGCTTTGGACAACTAATGTAATTGCTTTGTCCCTCAGTTTTCTTGTCTGGAGATAGAAAACAATAGCATAGACTTTGTAGGATTGCAGTCATGTGTATTAATGAAGGTAGTATTATAGAAGTGTTCATCCTATCATGAAATGGGCACTCAGTATGTAATGGCTGTTAACCCATCTATGCTTTATTCCCAGGATTGTTGACTGCTGCCAGTGTTGAGAATAGTACAAAGTACAGAAAGTGGTTCCTGGTGTTGCTAAACATACTCTTAGCCTTAAGCAGAAAATCAGGGCATCTTTTATGACTTGTATTAAATGGTGTAAAGCAAAGTGGCTTTCTCACTGTTATCTCTTCTGTGTTGCTCTGAGTCCTGACAAGTAGTCAGTATTACTGGAACCTGGCCTTGGCTGTCTCACATGCATCAGGTTGTCTACAAAGGATATAAGTTTCAGTTTACAAAATAGCTTTTCAAGGAGATCTGCTGCACGTGCCAACTCAACCACACTGATTTCGGGGAAGAAAGGAGATACATAATGCTATTGTTCTTGCAGCATCCATAGATTTGGAGATAGTAACTGTGAGCAGAACAGCATCTGAGCATGAATCTGATTTTCCTTGAAGCTGTTGTGACCTTCCTTTGGGTTGCCATGCCCTGAAGTGTTTATTATGAGGCTACACTGGGTTAAAAAAAAATGGTCCTTCTGAGAGGTACCTGAACCTGGAGCTACAGTGCTACTGAAGTGTGGACCCTGCCAAATAATTGGCCAGCTGCTGGTGGAACAGGGCAGGGCTCACTAGCAATGTTCATAGAGAGGGGCACCCTCCCCCAGGCACATGAGCAGCACCAGCTGCTAGAGTGCTGCTCCACTCAGAGGCTGTCTGTTGGTTTAACTGGACTCTCCTCATACTTTCTGGCCAAGTGAGCCTTTCCCATGCTGTACTGTAAACCCAATTTTACTGGGCTGTTCAACCTGTGCCACAGACAGGTTTTCTACCCTTGGAATGAAACAACTCATAGCCCTTCCTTTCTGAGACCATTGGAATTGAAGGTATCACTGTACAATGGGAAAACAATGGAAATGCCTTGGAAACTGAGGGCAGGATGCTGCAATTTTACTGTCTTTATCCAAAGGCCTGGACTCTCTCTACTTAAAGTGACAAGATGTTTCAACCAGATGCATCTGGAATTTCATACTGTGTTAATAAGTGGCCCTAAGGGCTCCTTCCTTCCTTCCTTCCTTCCTTCCTCCTTCCTTCCTCCTTCCTTCCTTCCTTCCTTCCTTCCTTCCTTCCTTCCTTCCTTCCTTCCTTCCTTTTTCCTTTTCTTTCTGGTACAGTTGAAGGAATCACTTGGACAGTTTTATGTTTTTTGCAAGACCTAATAAAAGGAGGAAGAAACAGGTTCACATCCAAAAGATGAGGCCTTAACATACTATTTTAATGTGTATTATTCTTTGAAGGATAAATCTTGCTTTCAGTTGGCTGAGGGGCATTTTACCCTCACCCATCTTCTGACAGATTCCAGCTGTCTGAAGTAGAAAAGACAGGTTTCATTCAAGGGCTCCTACTAAAAGCTGATGGCCAACAGAACTTGTATCTGTCTCAATGGCAGCTGTGGAAGGGCCCAGAACTGGGGTTATTGAAGGTCAATATGGCAAGTATGTCACCTTTCAGGAAGAAGGGAGAGGGTTCCACTAAAACAGATTAAGGGGAAGCAGTACCCATGCTGCTGGTGCTGCCTGGGGTTCTGGCCAGGAAAGGGTCCCACTCTCCATGAGCAATGCCATCTCCACAAGGCCTCCTCTCTGAAGAGCCTGCATGAGAAGGCCAGTGTGCTCAAATCCTCTTTCTTTTGCAGGAGCTATACCACCAGTCCTATGACTGTGTCTGCGTCATGTTCGCCTCCATTCCAGACTTCAAAGAATTCTACACAGAATCGGATGTGAACAAGGAAGGCTTGGAATGCCTTAGGCTCCTGAATGAGATCATTGCTGACTTTGACGATGTGAGTCCTGAAGAGTCTCCTGAAGAGCAGGGTATCTCGACCCCACAGTGTATGCTTCCTATACAGTTGAAATTAGTTCAGGAGAGTGGCATACCTTCAGACTTGCCTTCCACCTAACTTTTTTTTCTGTTTCTCTTCCCAGTCCCTCCCTCCAATCCTCTCTATGTTCCCATCTCCCATCCACTCCTCCATTTCTGTTTTGGAAAGAGCAGGTCCGCCATGAATATCAATAAAACATGGCATATGAAGGTGCAGTTAAACTAAGCACCTCCCCATGTCTTAAAGCTGGGCAAGATGACCCAGTATGAAGAGTAACTAACTCATAGGCTCACAGGGGCTCACAGAGACTGAACCAACATCCAGGGAGCCTCCATGGGCCTGACCTAGGCGCTCTGCATATATGCTACAGTTGTATAGCTTGGTATAGTTGTGGGACTCCAAACAGTGGAAACAGGGGCTGTCTCAAACTCTTTACAGACTTTTGGGACCACCTAACTCTTGGTAGTTTGAGCTTAGGTCATATTCTGTACCTTGCTCACTGGATAATTTGGAGGAGAAATAGATTTTATTATAAAGCTAATATAACTGCTGGGGACAGCTACCAAATCTGCATTTAATTCATTAGTAAGACTTTCTAGAAAGGTTTATCCTCCAGGAAAAATAGTTACTCAGCCCTCTATATATTTAAATATAATCAATTATTTATTGCAGTAGATTATTGGCATCACTGCCTATTTCAAGATCTCTGGCAGACGCAAAATTGAACAGTATATGAATGACATATTTTACTGTTGACAAAACAATATGTGCATGGGTAATATATCATTTTTCCAAAGAGGACATGGCATATATTTTAGACTTAGAAATAGGTATCATTTTTCAACTTGTAATATTCTGTCTATTAGAGAAAAATATTTCTATTTTCTGGTAAGAGAGAAAAACCCACACGTGCCTGTGATTTCAAGGCCATTGCAGCTGCACTATTCCTGTCAATATTATACAAAGCAGAAGACATTTGTCATCTGCGTGTGTGTGTTCATCCTGATTCATGAAGCTTTGAAATACATGAGAATATTGTTTGGCCTGATGGTTTCATAGCTGTGCAGTTCCTAGGGTCTTCTGGGTCCTGTGTGTCTTTTCTACCCCATCTCCACTGTGAGTTCCCTCTGGATGCTCATGGAGGAGTCATGGTAATCAAAAGTTTCTGCTCTCATACCGTGTGTATAGTGAAAGGCGGTGCCATGTTAGCTCCAGCTTGCCTACAGCAAGATACAGGCTTCCCGATATTGACAAGTAACAGTGGCTGTGTGGATATGTGACGCAAGGATTTTCTCGCATACTTTAAGTTTTTTGTCATTAAACCTGGAAGAATGTTCTCTGAATAGAGAGAACCAAGAAAGCAGCAAGAAAATGCTCCTGGTGGGTGCTGCTTGTTTGAGCCACCCTGCTGATATAGGCCCTGCTGAGTTCCCCCATTTCTACTGGAGTCTCCCCATTTATGTAGGCCCTCCTGCATCTCCTCCATTTCTATAGGCCCTCCTGAGTCCCCCATTTCTAGGCTTTCCACAGCCTCTATCTACCTTCAGCCTTCCCACCATACTAGAATGAAGCTGAATGCAGGGGCCTGTAGCTGGCACAGAGATGTTAGATTAGTGCTGATGGAGAGATGAGGTCTTTAGATGGGGGGGTCTTTATTTCTCTCACCTCAAGCACTCAGCTATCAAAAACTTGCAGCCCCTGTGGGGAAGACCTTACACATGAGTCAGTGTTGTACTGGTGCCTATTACATGTGGGACTGAGGACTGATTTACAACCTGTTTCTCGCATCATAATGTATGCTGGTTCTTTCCCTGAGTTTGACAGGCAGTCTGTGTGTATCACAAACATATTATTGTATTCTCTTCACTTCCAAGGTGATTCGCTTATGACATGCATAAAATGCCTGCTCCTAGCGTGCTCAGGTGGGAGGGTGACATACTATGGCCCAGGATCCAGCACTAGCTCTGTAGAGCCTAGGATTCAGGTCGACACCTGGCTGAATAACAATGATGTCATTGCTCTGCAGCTGCTTTCCAAGCCAAAGTTCAGTGGTGTTGAAAAGATCAAGACCATCGGTAGCACATACATGGCAGCCACGGGTCTGAGTGCTGTACCCAGCCAGGAGCACTCCCAGGTAGGTACACACATGTCAACTCCCTAATGATGCGTAGCTGTGTACAGGAGTCATCCTGTACCCAAAACAGCTATGCAGGAACCCAGAATTATACAGTGTGTATTGTCCAAAGTTGAATGTTCATAGTCCTAGGAGAATTTTTAAAAAGGAGCTCTGTAAACTTCTTAGCATTCTCTGAACTCTGCAGATGAAATAATCAATAATCAATAGTTGATTGATACTAGATAAATAGACTCAGTTTAAGGCTGAGTGCTCCAAAGTCTAGCTCTGGATGTCTTCCTTAATTCCTATCTATTACAAAAAGAAGCTTTTCTGATGAGGGTTGAGAAATGCTCTACCTATGTGTACAGCAATATGTTATTAGGAGGCATTTTATTACTCCAGCAAGTCCTCACTCCTAATCTTTCTCAGCCATTTCCACCAACGGGAGACCAGGCATTCAAGCATATGACTTCTGTTGGTTATTCTCATTCAAACCACCACATCAGCCCTAGAGGTAACTCTCTAATTATTCTGGCTGGTTAGGCCAGGTGTCCTCCTTAGTTGATTTTCTTCCAGTTATTCTAATGGTTGTACTAATTGATCAATGGGGAAAAGAAGGAAAAACAGTAAAAAAAAAAAAAAAAAAAAAAAAAGCCTAATTAATTCCTACTCCTGGACTCTTGGTAGTAACCTCCTAACTTATCTTAGAGCCTCAAGCAAAATTAACAATGTAGCCCTGTGCATGGTCTTGTGTGTTTTTATTAGTTAGCATTTTCCCACATAACAGTAAGGTGTTGAAGTAAAAAATGTTAAATAGAGGTTTTAAAATGTAGCACTGTTTAAATGTAAGTATCTCATTTATAACTAAAGCAGAACTCCTAAGTTTTTACTTTCTGTTTTAATAGAAACAAGCAGATTTTGTCAATGCCTTTAATGACCTGGAAAACCTTAGCTACTAAATGTAATGTGAAAATCCTAATGTGTGGACAGGCATTCTTCCTTTGCCTAAGGCATTAGGATGCCCAGCATAGCACTGTCAGAACCCATCTGTCTTGGTCCTCATGGCCTGACACACAGCGCACCACAGACCGAGGCCAGAAATCCAAAAGAGGAGGGTTGGGGTATCTGGTGAGGGCTGTCACAATCCAAAGATGAAATGATGAACTCTCCGGAAAATTCCACAGA
Source organism: Sigmodon hispidus (assembly GCA_004025045.1). Lineage (NCBI taxonomy): Eukaryota > Metazoa > Chordata > Mammalia > Rodentia > Cricetidae > Sigmodon > Sigmodon hispidus. The sequence continues at coordinate 214,245 of PVIH01000251.1, forward strand.
TAGAGAAACTGGCAAAGAGCCACAGACTTGACGAAGTTTGTAAATAGAGCAGGTTGCAGACCAATGTCAAAATGGGGCATGTAGACCTTTTGTCTGTCTGTCTGTCCATCTGTAATTCTTTATGGCTGCCCCTAATACTGTCTTACCCTTCAACTCCCTACCCGCCTTTGTGATTGATGCTCCTCATGTGTTGTGTTCACATCTGAGTGTGAACACCTTCAGCCATCTATGCATTTGCTAGCCTGCCTGCTCTCTCTGCTCAGAGTCCCGGCAGCTCACTCCCTGCTCAGAGTCCCATCCTTCAGTCCTCATGAACCATAGCCTTAAACATGTCCTCTTGTGCTTGATCTGCCTTCTGCCTTCTGAGCAGGCACTGCAGTTCACCAGTGACAGTTTTCAGCCTGAACAGAAAACATCTGGCTTTCTGCATCTGTCTTCCTATATATAAACTGATAACCTTTCCTCATAAGGCTCTCGGGAAGATGACATTAACTATTCAAAATATTTAATAGACTCAGTGGGCTCCATAGGCAATAAAAGTGCTAATAATGGTAGCGCAGGCTCTGTTTCCCATAATGATGCCACTGTCTGTCCCCTCTGGTAGAACTAAGATAAGAGCTTTCAGAGCATAAATGAAATATTATATGCCATCATATCCATGCAGGAAATTTCTGCCCAATACAAGCCATTGTGATTATCCATTTTAATTAAAATCTCAGCAGGTCAGACAATGATGGCTTTCAGAAAAGCAAAGTCCATTGCTTTTTGTGAGGTAAAATATGACATTCTTGATAAATGTCAATACTAACATTATTTTTTCTTTTAAAAAATGAATGTTGTGTCTCTACAATGTGCTTAATACTGTTTCTAAAGTTATAAACAGAATATTTATATGACCAAATATTTAGTTTTGACAAACATTCAGTTTGCAAAATATGTAGACTTTTTCAAGAAATAATTGAATTTTCTTAAATCTGAAGAGAAACAAAATTACCTGAATTATGACTGTTTGGAATTTGGCTTTTATTTAAAATTGCCTTGGCATTATCTATTTGCAGAACTACATCCTTATCTACCCAACAATTACATGCAAAGGGGCCTGTCAGCACTCCTCCGGGCCAGGCTTTAGTACCAGCCTCTGCTAGGCTTTATTTGTGCTTTTAAAATGGAATGGTGAATTCTAATTTTAAGCACTAAGACAATGTGACTAGGAGACTGCATCACCTTTAAGAGCTGGTTGTATTTTTTAAGAGAAGCAGGCATTTGTCAAGAGAACAGACACTCTAAAGAGCAGGCTTGAATTCCAGCCTGCTCCATCATTCTGTGATTCACGCCCTGATGACCAAATGTCCCCTGAGGAAGTCTATCAGGGTGTTCAAATTGAGAGCTTGCCCATCTCCTTAGTTGGTCCTTAGTTATATACCATCTCCACGATCCATGGTCCTTAGTTTTACCTTTGTGACCTCAGGCTCCTCCAAAGCCTGTTTTTGCAGGCCATGTTGATTTCTTTCCTTAACATTAGCATTTCAACCTGCAGTAGCCAACTGGCAGTTCAGGGATAATTTTCTTGACTTGCAGAGTGTTGCCTTTATAAAGACCATTTCACTAGCATGATCATTCCCACCATTGCTGTTTCTGATGGCAGCAAACTGCAGGGACAGAAGTGGTTTGCTCCCCTCCCCTGTGACCTTCTGCTGCTCTGCACAGCCTCCTTTGCTCCACCTCTGCATCCCTGATGCAATGAAGAATGCCTCCAACTTTAATTCTTCAACAACCCTTGCTAGCAACATCAGGGACTGAAACAAATCTGGGAGGGGAGAGTAGAGAAAGAGAGATAGGAGCTTCCTGTTTGATCAGGGTTTGAGCACTATGGGCGTGTTTTTTATTTAACATCAGCATCCATGCTTTCTCCTTAAGTGCTTTATTTTTAAAATATGCAATTTAAATGTTATTTAAAATAAATTCATTTACTTACTGTATGTAAACAAAATAGGCATCAGGGCTTAGGTCTGAGCCTTGGTTAGGACCAGTTAGTATGTAGATGGAGCTCTAGCTCCATCCAGCATCTTCAAGGCACATATTTCTTTGCTTTCTGTGCATTTCATCACTGCAAGTCAGCCTAAGACTCATGTGAGCCCCTGAAAACTGTGCTCACTCATCCTAGGCATGATTAACTAGAGCTGGCTGTGGGAGCAGTGCAGACATTTTTATTCAGCCTCAACCACTCCTTAAAAGCCCAAGTTAGGAGCCCTGTGGCCTCTAGGAATCTTATGTACTTGTTCGTTTCCCAAGGGATGATTGCTTTTCCACTGTAACCAGTTTGAGGGCCTTGTTGATGTTTGCTATTCAGATTAAAGTGTAAAAATGAAGAGTTGGTGCAGCAGTTTCAAAGTGGGGTAATGGCAGCAGGAGTCCACCAGTAGGATGGGAGGTATCCAGGTTTCTCCTGAGATCTCCTCCTGCAAAGTTGCAGGAAGTGAACTGCTTCTGTGCTGTTAAAAGGGTCCTGAAAATGGGGAGTGCAGGGAGGTCACTGTGGAAGCCATACAAAAATGTGAGAGACTCCCTAGAAAGAAGACACGTCCTGGATTAGGCCATATTTAGGCTACTCTCTGTTGATAAGTATCCCCAAGTGTCATCTTGTAATGGCCTGGTCTCACTTGCTGAGACAAAGAAGGCCAGGGCATTTAGGAGACAGTTAGATCCATAAAAATCTGCCTGTGAAGGAAATATTAGGACCCAGCACCTTTCTCTCAATCTTCACTTCCAGTCACCATGAGGTGAGCAGCTCTGTCAGGCATGCCTCAGGAGGTGCTGCCTAGCAACAGGCCCAGTAGGAACAGGGCCCAGACTGTGAACTGAACTCTCCAAAACCTTGACCAAGCGAGGAGCCTTTCTTCCATTAGTGTTCATTAGAAACACTAACTGATAAAATACGTGGGGAGAAGAGGCAACTTAAGGGAGAGAGGATTTGTTTAGCTCACAATCACAATTCCAGGTTGCAGACATCATTTTGGGAAGTCAAGGTGGTCACACTGCACCTACAGTCAACAGCAGAGAGCAATGAATTAATACATGCATGCTAACCTTCCTCTCAGTTTCTCCACTCTTGCACAATCCAGAATGCTCTTCCCAGGGAATGATGGCCCTCACAGTGGACAAGGGTCTTTGGTAACCAAGGCAGTCCCCTATAGGCTAGACAGTCTCTCACTGAGACTCCCTTTGAAGGTGATTTCAGTTTGTGTCAAGTTGACAGTTATAATTAACCATCACATTGTTCATCTCGTATTCGTCACAGTGATGGAAAGGTAACAGTTCTACAGTTCCCTCCTTGCTCTTGCTCCTGCTCTACTCAGGTGAGGTGATGGACTCCTCCACTAAGGGAAACAGTCAAACCCTAACTAAGCTCCAGGGATGCATGCTGAGTATGTCACCTGCTTTTATTCTCTTTCTTCCTTTTTAAGTTATTTTAATTAAAACAATTACATGATTTCTCTTGTCCCTTTTCCTCTCCATACCTCCCCATGTTCTCCAGTTACTCTTTCTAAAATTCATGGCCATTTTCTTTTAATTATTATTGTTATTCACACACACTTAAATATATAAACTTTTAAATACAACCTGCTTAGTCTCTCTACTATTGTTTGTATGCATGATTTCAGAACTGACCACTCGTATTGAAAACCAGTTAGAGGTCTCATCCCTGGGGAGGACTAATTCTTCCTCTTAGTAACCATCGGTTGCCTGTCTTTCTTTGTTTAGGGGTGAGGATCTCTGAGATTTTCCCCTTCCACATTAACATGTCATTGTTCAGGTCTTAATTCGGCAGCCATGTTGTTGAAACATCATGGTCAAAGCTTTCCTGTCATTTCTAGGAAGTACAATCTCACAGTGACTTTTTGGCCATAATATTTCCTTCCCCATCTTATGTGAAGATATTGTGATGTAGATGCATCCACTGGACTCAGCACCACTGGATCAGCTCTTTTCTCTATTTTGATCAATTGTGGTTTTCTGTGATGGTCTCTGCTACAAAGAGAAGATCCTTTGATGAGGTTTGACAGCTACCTTTAACTGTGGATAAAAAGATAACTGTTGATAATGCAATTAGGAATAATTCTAGTGACATTATGGTCATAAACTCTCCTCTAAGATCCATGATGTCACTAGCCATGAATAGTTGGCTAAGTTTTTAGAATTAGGCATGATTTCCAACCTGTTGTGTGTCCAATTAGACAGCTGTTTCATCTTAACTAAAACCCTATGAGATGCTTTGTTTTTGTGGTACTTTGTAAGTGAGAAAATCAAAGCTTGGAAAAGTTAAGTGACTCACCCAGAAATTACATATCCGGTAACTGGAGAACTGAGTTGAGTCTGCTTTGGTCTGACTCAGATGGTATTCGCAGAGTATCTTCTCCTGTGTAAACTGAGGATAACAGCACACAGCTCGCTCTGCTCAATGGGGAGGTGGGTAGAAGTCACCGCAGAAAACTGAGAGGTATGATTAGACTTCCTAAGAACACCAAGTAGAGAACAATGCCTCCTTAGGTAACATCCTGAGTCCCTGCAAAACCAAGGAAGTTGGAATCTGAATGCCAGAAGTCTCCCACTATAGAACAGGGTGGCACAGCAAGGGACTGATGGAGAAGGGAAGTGGAAGGTCATGTTAAATCACTTGCATATTTAAAATCTCAGTAAACGTGGCTTCTTGGTGTTCTTTTTAGTAAAGTGTCCAAAACATCCAGATTAAAATATGTGCTATAGAAAAACAGTTGTCTTGTCTCTGGGAAGCTAGACATTGGGTATCTAGTTCAGTATTTGGGGGTAATGTTAGAAATTATTTGAGTCATAGGAGAAATGGCTCCCTCACCTGCCATCAAGCATATATCAAAAGCTCGGCTGTCAAGAGCTTTCAGAAAGAATTGAGTTCTTCCTCCAAAGTGCATATTTTTTTCTAGGTTTTACTGAGCTCACATGAGCTGTTGACATTGCGTTTAAACCTTACTTCCAGAACTCAGCCTTGCCTTACTACTGAGGTTGCTTATAACCTCCAGCTTTAACGAGTTGCATGAGAACATATCAAAAGATGGATGTAGAGACAGAAGATCTGTGCTGTACCTTGGTTCAGCAAAACACAATCCATTCTTTCACAAAACAAAAAACAAGCAAACAAAGTTCTTCTCAGCAGATAGTTTTGGTTTTACCAGTTGAGCTCTTGCTTGTTGACTCCATGATGCATTGCCCTGTTAAAAGGCAAAGTGTATTCACCACATGGCACAAGCTTTGAACCCTAGTTCTTGATGAGCCGTGGAGATAAATGTATTAGCAATCTTTGGTACACAGTTTCACTTTACTTAAATAACAGCATCTTGGCTGGTGAAGTCGTCCATTTGGTAAAATCCCATCTGCAAACCTGGCTGCATGAGTTCAATCCCCAGGATTTGTGTAAATGTGGAAGGAAGAACCAACCTTCCTCTATGTGCACATGTTCCTCTATGTGCACATCATACATACACAATGATGAGGATGGGGATGCAGATAAGAATGAAGAAGAAACATTACATTTCCACCAAGGTTAGGTGACAAGCTGTTTCTTGTGTCCAACTGACATTATTTGATTATTCTTTCAGAATCATTCGTAAGGATTTATAGCTGTGCTGGCTGACTTTGTATCAACTTGGCACAGAATAGAATGATCTGACAGGACAAAGCAATTAAGAAAATGCCTCCATAGGTTTTGGTTTACAACATTCCTTAATTAGTGATTGGTGGGGGAGGGCCCAGGCCATTAGGGCTAGTGCCATTTCTGGCCTGGTGGTCCTGGGTACTATGAGAAAGCAAGCTTAGCAAGCCAGTGGGCAGCACCCCTCCCAGCACACACACCCCCCTCCAGCCTCTGCATTAGCTCCTGTCTCCATGTTCCTGGCCTATTTGAGTTCCTGGCCTGACTCCCTTCAGTGATGAACTGTAATGTGAAAATATTAGACAAATAAATCCTTTCCCCCCCAGTTTGCTATGGTCGTGGTGTCTCATCACAGCAAGAGTAACCCTAAGATGATGGTAATAGTATTCTTTCATTTGTGTGGGGTTTTTTTCCTAGAATGATGTTCAGCTGAGGAATCTTTCTCTCTTCATTGGAAACTTAAACCCTCTTGTCCATCCACATTTACAGCAGTCATTCTCAGTTTAGACTAACCCTCTCTTTGGCCCACCTCCCCTTTCCCCAGGAGACATTGGGAAATATCCAGAAACATATTTTTGGTCATTTCAACTAGAGATAGAGAATGCCATTAGCATCAGTGGGTAGAGGAAGCAATAGATATAAACACTATGTGATGCCCAGAAAAGCGCAGAACAAGGGGTCATTGAGCCCAATCAACAGAGTTCAAGTGAGAACCTGCTTTACTGAGGCACCTCTCCATTTTCCAAATTGAACTGCTGTGCTGTTTTGTCAAATAAACCTCTTATCATTTTCCTCTTTCTGCTGGCTTCTCCCTCGGTTATCTTCACTCTATTACCTCAGATGCATGGTTTGTGTTCCCTGTCTTCTTGTTCTTCTCCCTCACTTTTATAGAACCTCTGAGAATCGGTTTCACCTTCCTCATCTATGGAGGGAGACCCAAGGCTATCTTTTACAAAGAATGATCTGCTATACCAATGGTTTTAGTTTTAAAAGAGTAATTTTATTAAGTCTCTAGCAAGAAAAAGTAAAAAAATAAACATAATATCTTATGAAGTGTTTCATAAAACACTTGTGAGTGAGTGAAGGCAGGAGGCCCCATGTGGTGTGAGTTTGCATGGACTCCTAACAAACACCACAGACTAGTGGCTGTATGTGCTCAGTGCCTTGTTTTGGAGCTGAAAGTTCAAAATCAAGGTGTCACTGAGGCCATTTTCTCCTGAGGCTTCTGTCCTAGGCTTGTGGGTGGTCACTTTCCCCTGAATCTCACATAGCTGCCCCTCTGTGCACATCTGATCAATCTACTCTTTCAGGTGTTCATCCTGGAGGCTAAGGCTCAATCTAGTAACCTCACTAAATGACTTGCTTAAAGGTTTATTTCCAAAGATAAGATTCTGAGGGACTAAGGTTAGGACTCTCACACAAGACTCAGCCCACAGCATGTCTACCTCAAGTCCTCAATAGATGAAAGTAAGGAGTATATTAGCAGAGCCGAGGAAAGCTGCTGTGGGATGACTGTTGTCATTAGGGAAGATGGGCATGCTATTAATAGTGGCAACTGACCTCTGTCATCAAAGAAGCCACTCTCATCTTCCATGGAGCTCTTAGTACTCAGTCCCAGCTGGGAGCCAGAGAAAGACAAAGAGGGAGGAGCCCTTGCTGGGCTGGACTGGATACGGTGGGATATGTAGACAAGGAAGAAGCAGCTGTCCTCCAACATGGCTGGTACTAGTGCCTAGTGGTTAGAATCGTGCAGAGCTGAGGTGGGCCACATCTCTGAGCCATGATATCTATTCCTGAAGGTGCCTGAGATTCTGGGACAATATGTTCTAGAAGTTTGTGTCATGCTTTGGCCCCAACAGTAGACTCAGATAAAATATTTTTTGAGATGAAATTTGATTCTTCTACAATGTCTCATAAAGGTGTGGGTCCTCCCTTCAGGGTGGGGCACAGCTCATGACTGTGTGATGATATCATTTTGTGGTTCTAACCCCATCTGGATGTCTTTGCTCTCTTTCAGGAACCTGAGCGTCAGTACATGCACATAGGCACCATGGTGGAGTTTGCATATGCCCTAGTGGCAAAACTGGATGCCATCAATAAACACTCCTTCAATGACTTCAAACTGCGAGTGGGTATGTTGTGCAAAGAGGTCTGAGCAACCCCAAATGTCCGGGATGATAAATAAAACTTCAGGAGTCAGTGGGGACCCAAGTCCTAGCAAAGCTGAACACTTACAAATGCATTAGGGCAGGGAGGCTGGGAGCCCCAGAATTGCTTTTGGGCAAATTGAAAAGAGATGCTCCCTTTGGCTGAAACCAAGGAGCAGAAAAGAAGCATGGTCCATCAGGTAGAACTTGAGTTGCATATTAGTCCCCAGAGCTTACAACCAGCCAGCTGAGGATTTACCTAACAAAACTCTTCACTTGCACTGCCTTACTGATCGGTAGCTACCACTATTTTGCTGTTACCAATGACCGGCTGTCAGCTACCTTTTACATCAGTAGCAGAGATGAGTCATGTCATTGAATGGTGCATTTAGTACTGAGGGTGGTGGCATGTACATGTAATTCCAACACAGAGGGTTAGAAGCAGGGCGATTTAAGCTTGAGGTTCAAGACTGTCCCCAGCAGCTACATAACAATTCAAGGATATCCTAGGCTACATGAGACTCTATCTCAAAAAAACCAAAGTGTGCATGTTAGAATTATTGGGCTCCAGTCCTGCATTCATAGAGTCATAGTCATCAAAAACACAAAATGTGTGTCCCTGGTAGTTTTTTCAACTTTCTTCAATCTTGGAGAAATTTTAAGTAGTTAAAAAAAATCAAAACTTATAATTGACTAAGAAAAGAAACTTCTTGTTTTTTAAAAAGTTTTTTAAACAAACTTTCAGTCAATATTTAGCATGTTCTATGATGACTTGCCTTTTCCAAAGTCTTATGTTTAAAAATTGGTGTTTGAAGCCTTCAACTTAGCACACAGCTGGCCCATAATATATGCACAATGTCTGCAGGAATTCATGATTTGTAAGAACTTCTTTGACAATTTTTTTTTTTTTTTTTTTGCTTTCTTGGCAACACAGTTTGCTTCTTCCATTAGTCCACAGACAAGCAGTTCTTGTGTCACAGTTAACCATCTGTGTGGTTTTATAACTTTTCTTTGAATACAGATTTCTACTTTGGGGGGGTAATCTGGATATTTGAAGCTATTTTCTTCCTTCTTTATACATGTGGTCTGAATTTTAAAAACTCCTGATGGCAAATGAGATGCTTTTCCTTACGTGTACTGTCATTTGTCAGCATCTAAGCATGCTATCTTTTACACGGCATCACTTCTGAATGGGGGAGCCTTTATCCAGACTCTGCAAACACAAAAGTTGAAGACAAAAGGACCAGGACACTGCCTTATCAGCCAACAGTCCACACCAAATATACCCATTGCACCCTCGGTCAACGCTTACTTTATAAATTTTCTTGACAGCCTGGAAAATGGTGGCTTCAAGCTTTGGTGCTACTTCTCTTTGACTATAACGAAATCCCTGGATACTTTTAGGAAGAGAGAAGGTTTGTGCAACTCACAGTTTCGGAGACTGAGAGTGCAAGATCAGGTGGTACCCATTCATGTGGCCCTTAGTGAGAGTCACATGGTTATATCACAGCATGGGGCAGTGACATTATAGTAGTTATATATGTGAGAGAGATCACATGGCAAATCAGAGAGCCGGAGAAAGACTGAAGGATTAGGTTTACTCTTTGCAGTAGCCATACTCGTGAGAGCTGAGTCTACCCCTCCCCACACACACACATTGACATAGTCACTGAGTCCATCCTCTTGAAGGTCACACCACCGTAATTTCACTGCCGGACACCAAGCTTTTTATGTGACAGAATAACTTTTCCAAACATACATGAACAAAATAGCCCAGCCATGTGACATGAGAAGGGGATGACTCTATGTCTGTCACAAATGCTACATCCAGGGCAGTCTCAGTGGTGAAAAGAATAAGCTGGTGGATTACAGGCACCAGGAACTTTTCTGCATCTTCACAAATCTGGAAAAAAAAAAGAAAAGAAAAAAAGGCAGGTTTATGGCTAGAGCAAGATGCGGATCACACAGAAGGGCCAAGAGGATCTCAGTAAACACCAGGCAGCTACAGACTAATGAAAGCCACAGATGATGAATTTAAGGGTCACAAAAGAAACAGCCAACCCCAACACAGAGCTTTGAGCACAATGGCCAGGAAGAGAGTATCTACACTCAGGCAGATACACAGGAGCAAAAGCTGAGCTCCACGTAAACAGCATTCGACCACAGCCCTTCATGCTGCACCAGAGGCAAGCAGGACCTTGGCGTTTCCTGTACTTTCTCACTGGGGTGGTGAAGTGAAGCCATCCTGGCCCATGCTTTGCAGCCAAGTATCTCTGTGAGCAGAGGAGAAGACCACACTGCTTTGGTGTGTACCCCAGTCATGCAGGGCTTCCCCCTTCTACTGAGAAAGCTAGAAATCACCAGCGAGCCCGTGTGGATGTGGTTTGAGCCCAGTTCCTGCAGATTAGCCTTGGAAAAATGTAATTATTGATCTAGATACAAACTTTCTGAATTACTTTCAGTGGCGAATGTCTTCCTTCAATGGGTATTTGTTGAATTCCTTTCTTCTGATTATTGGATAATTTACATCTCTCCATTTGGCATACACATCAGCCCTATAGTCTCTTAACCTGAGTTCCACTTGCCTTTGAGCTGCCCTTACCCAAGCCCTCAGGTTCCCATAAGAAGGTGTTCTTTGCCTCTCTCAGTACAGAATACTATTAAATGGCAGTTCACAGTGGGAATCTAGAATGAAATTACCACAAAAAGCAATGGTTCCAGGAAGAGCTAGATTCACTCTAGATGCAGCTTCTTCTGTGTGACATGCCATGGAATCAGAGGCATAAATCCCTCATCTTGCACCAAGTATAAATAGCCTTTTGCCATCTGTAAGCAGTTCAGGCCTCACCCATTCCCAAGAGCTGCTGTCCAAGCAGCAGAAATCTATAATAGCCATAAGCGACGCTGATATATGATGGGATAGTATCTCAGGCCAGCCTCCTGACCTGACTTCTGGATCTCTGACCCTGTGACAGAGCCGGATGTATTATTTGTGCTGTCTGCAGTAGAAGCTGAGTACACTGCCTCTCAAACCTACAGGATGTAATGGAATAGGATGTATTTCAATTTTGTCTGTGAGCCTAGCTTCCCACTGCAGAGAGAAAAAGGAGAGAGAGAGAGAGAGAGAGAGAGAGAGAGAGAGAGAGAGAGAGAGAGAGAGAGAGAGAGAAGTCTATCACTAAAAATCCATTGGTAGACAGGTCTGCAGTCAGAAACTTCATCTCTCAGAAATAGTGAAGATGTTTGATGCAAGAGACATTGTAAATGAGTGATCATGAAATCCTAACTGCTATTCCAATGGCCCTACCCTGCTCTACCCAAACACTTGTGGGTCTGTGTGTTTGAACTGAGTTTCCTAACAAGAAATCAGCATATACCTTGTAGTGAGCTGAGAAGATGGCAGGGCTTCTGTCAATTACAGATATTGGTCTGACTCTTGACCCACTGACTTCTGATAGTAGCTGCCATCTCTATGGTCCTCTCCTAGTCAAGACACACACTGACCTAATCAAGCAATAACTAGAGTTCACAATTGCAGCTGATCAAAAAGCGACCTCAGTAGAATCACTGTCACCTTCAGTGGCATCCCAGGATGCCTTATTACCTGGGGAAGTAATACGTAAATCCCATATACTCCAAGATTCTCACAAATCCTTTGTGTCTCAGCAAGAACTGGGACAGATGGATCAGAACAAAAGAATACTGTGAAATTCTCCACAACCTTTGTGTTTGGTTTACTCAGGGACTTGGTTAGAAACAGAGCGTTCCACCCAAGCAGAGTGAAATTCCTCACTGTGGTGAACAAAAAACAGAGGGCTTAGCTTCAACAGAAACAGAACCCAAGTTGCTTGGAGGTGGCTATTTGCATCCTTCCTCAGCATCCCTACCATCCTACAATCTGAGCTCACAGAACCCACTTACTTCTCAATGTCAGTGTGTGTGTGTGTGTGTATATATATATATATATATTATTATTATATACACATATATAATCCAATTGTATGTACTAAGCTCCAATAATTTTGTAAAATCCCCAAATTTGAGTTTCACCAACCTCTTTTTAGCACACATATTAAGGTGCTTTGTCTTTAGTGCAAATCTGACTAGAAACTTTCTCTAGAAGTTTCCATTAAAGGGAATCCTTTGGAAAACAGTATAGCAAAATAAACCACCAAGAATATGTTCAGAAGCAATGAGCCCATGTGGGGTAAAACCACAGGAAACTTGTGGTAAAAACAAGAGGTATGTTGTTAGGGGCCCGAGAAGCCACACCTGGCTTGCTCTCTGTCTTCCGCCTCTGTGATGGCACCTACCTTTTTCACTCACAGAACAGTAATGATAGTGGCCTAACCCACCTGCTAGGATTGTCACAACTGTTAGAGGAGAGTTTATGGGTGAGAAGCACTAAGGGTAAGTCACGGAAGTCAGAGATTCTGCATTAGTGTGGCTTTAGCGGCCACTGTGCTTGTCATGTTGGCAAAAGGGTAATAAGGTACACTGAGTTCATCAACTCAAGACACACAGGTAAAATGCGAGTATTTGGAAATTAACATTAACTATAATAGGCAAGGTAGCTCACACCTTTAACACAAGAACTTTACAGTAGGGTTTTGTAGTCAGAAATTGCTGTCCTGTGACAACTCCTAAATACTCAGCAGCTGCTTCCCAAATAATCGACCCAGGAGGCTTAATATTATAGTAAATGTTGCACCAATAGCTCAAGCATATTACTAACTAGCTTTCACATTTAAATTAACCCATAGTTCTTATTTATGTTTAGCCACATGGCTTGGTACCTGTTTTCATTCAGCACTTTGCCTTTTCTTTTCCCAGAATTCTTTATAGTCTTAATTGCCCTGCCTATGCTTTCTGCCTGGTCAGTCAGTATTTTATTAAACGAACACAAGTAACCAATCTTTATAGTATACAATACCATTATCCCACAGGGTTTGAAATTTGAAGACACCCTGAGCTATAAGACAAGAAGACCCTGTCTACAAAAACAAGACAAAACTCACATTAATTATGAACTTTGAAAGAGTCTTGGGATGATCTCTCACCTAAGATTGTTTTGAAACATCCCAGAAAACCAATTTGTCATAATACTTAGTTTTTGGAAGCATGCTCTCTCATAACAGAGCAGGACAGCTGAATTGCAGACATGGATGAGATCTAAAGAGAACAATGACAGACACAGGCACTGTAGCATCCTACAACAGTGAAATTGGAATTGCTCTGGACGCTGATGTGTGGAGTCCAGGGTTTTGGTTGAGATTTGTTTAATATTGATGTCTCAAGCATGATTTGTAAAGCTTTCTGGTTTAGGACACTTGCTGCAATCAGAATATTGCTAACTCAACTCTGACATGCTGCAGGCATCAATCATGGACCTGTAATAGCCGGAGTTATAGGAGCTCAGAAGCCACAATATGACATCTGGGGAAACACTGTCAATGTTGCCAGCAGGATGGACAGCACTGGGGTCCTGGACAAAATACAGGTAACTTAGTTTCTTCTCAGCCACACTTGTTCTCCTGGGAACCATCAATGAGTATAATAATAACAAAACAAAAATGTAAATAGGTAAACTTAAAGTTTACTTAAACCGCATATAGGGAAAATGTTAGTTTTTGCATTAACTGTTAGGAATGACACCAACCAGATTATAATGATGCAATGATGCAAAGACCATGAGCCTTAGGAAGACAATCTCTGAAAAGAGTGACCTGCATGGCAGGATGGTAGCCCTGGGTGCCTGAGAGGTGCCCTCCTATACTAGGAGGTGCCTTCCAGTACTAGTCCCTTTTTCTGTAGGGACTAGTTTTGTAGGGAAGGCCTGCATCTCAGAGTACAGGTAACCCTGTCTTCCCGGAAGAGAGAGTATAGAATTAGAAAAATAGAAGGATGATGCCTGGAAAATGGGCAGAATTGATAGTAAGCCTGACATGTAAGGACAGAATAAAATCAGCATGGCATGGTATTTCCAGAGCTCTAAATGACCCTAACTCTCTAAAATCCACCCAAGGGAGAGAAAGACAACATCTGACAAATTAAAGCAACAACTGGGAAAAAATACAATCATTTCACGTTAATATTCCCACTGCTCATTAAATCAATTTCAGCCGTGGTTAAAGTAAGTCTAATTAGAAGAGTGCTAATTATATTCTAGGGGGGAAAAGAGTATAAATTGCTGGAAAGATAATGAGAAAAAATCTATTATAGGAAATGTGATGAAATGTCTTCAGTTCTATAGCGAGCAGCAGACAGTGTGGGGTGGATGGACAACCCAGTCAAGACAGAGAGGACAAAGGATGTGCTGGAGGCTATCAAGAAGGCAGGTGTGTCCCCTAGAGTTAGCTCATTTAATTCCTGGCTCCACTTATGTGTTGTGCTATTTACCGTGGCTGGAGCAGGGAACATGTTTGTCACCAAGTGTACTCACACTGTGGATCAACATTGCTTTGGAAACGACAGGTACACAGTGGTGATCACAGCTATGTGGTCTCACGTATGACAGTATCATAACAGAGAACATGTTTTGAACCATGATGACCAGGAGGGAAAATGAGCAGACAGACCAGAAAGGGAAGTTGATTAAAGTTAACTCTCAAACACTGTGGGGAGCTTCCCCTCACTTCTCCATCTAGGCACTAGTTAAAGACTTCCTCTCCTCTTGCTGTGGCCATTAACAACAAATATAACAACAGATATACTTTCAAGGTCTCTTAGTTGGGTCCATTGGAGAGGACACCCCAACTGCACATCCAGTGATCCCATTCATCAGGAATTATAAGATCTCCCTGAATGCAATTAGGGTTACCTTCTCAGAGACTGAAGTGATGAGAAGAGATAGTAATAAGATGAAGCAACAGTTAGGGCTGGGGACTTAACCTGTGTATTTATGTACTTGGCCAAAGCCAGAAATGTCCTTGGTTTTATCCTGGCTGGATCCCAGAAATAGTGAAGTATTTGGGAGTTCTGATACCACGTCTGGTACCTAATTGATTCCAAGGTTGCTTCTTCAATGAAAGGCTTGAATACTACAACAGCTTCAAGCTGTAAATGTTTTAGACCTGCACTTTGGATTTTCCAAGCCACACAAGACATGTAAACATCATTCAAATTATTATATACAAAGAATAAGGATTGTGTTCTAAATTCTAGCCTTGTGCTGAGACCTGGTTCCCAAGCTACTCAAAAAGAGAGGGGAGGGGTTGTTGGTTCTTTGATGAGATTGTGGGCTTTTCCCTCCCAGAAGCATTGAAGAGCAGATGCTTGCAACCACTTGCAGAAAGCATGATGGTGCTGTTCTGCCTGGTCTACTGCATGTCTTCTAGTTCTTTCTTCTTTATCCCCATTTTGGGTATTGGCCTTTGGAGAGAATTGGCAATAACCACAGGATAGAAGCATTGGAGAAAAGGCATGGGATCACTGAGGGGGAAAAAGCAAAGGTAGGTGTGTGCATGGTTGGAGAGTGGTCCACAGAAAAGGAAGACCATTCCTTGGAGTTTTTTGGAAGAAAATTGTTGGCATAGGCCTGTGCAGAAGGAACCATAGGAGGCTGATGTTCATTCTACTATGTAAAATAAGGAAGATCTAAGAAACAATAGCATAACAACAAAAGAAGGCAAGCCTGATTATATATGTAGATGTTTATTTTTTAATTATATGCATGTTAATATGTAGGGGGCAATGTGTAGATGTGATTGTAAGTGAAAGTGCCTACAGAGTCAAGAGATTACTAATTTGCCTGAACCTGGAGTTACAGGTGATTGTGAGCTGCATGATATAGGTCCCAGGAGTCAAAGTTGGGTTCTGTAAATGCAGCATGTGTTCTTAACCATGGAGAAATCTCTTTAGTCCTGGCATTATGTTTTTAACCTACATCTTTTTACACTTTCAAACAATGTCTGTAGAATAAGAAATGTGTTCCCAAGATTTAATTGTAGCTTTAAATATATTTATAGCAAAATTACAGTTAATTTTGTGCCATGATAAGGAAATTTGGTTTAAATTGTACACGGAAAGTATCTTCTTTATTCCCATCAGTAGCCCTATGTCCAGATAACTTTTGGTCTTTGGATTAAACTATAGAATAGTTTTTATGTATTTTTACACATTTTTATACATGTAACAAATGTAAACATGCTTCCTGTCCTGACCACCTAGTCCCAAATAAACTTATATGGATTATAAATGCTCAGCCAATAGCTCAGGCTTATTAAACTAGCTCTTAAATTTTAAGTTAATGCATATGTCTTATTTATACTCTGTGATGTGGTAATACCTTTATTAGCATGACATTTTCATCTCCTGCTCCCCTCTGCAACTTCTGACTCTACTTTCTCTTTCCCAGCATTCTTAATTTGGTCAAGCCACCTATACTTTTGACTCAGCTACTAGCCAATCAGCATCTTATTGAAACAGTTTGAGTGACAAATCTTTACGGTGTACAAGAAGATTATTTCACAGCAGAGAAAGCCTTTCTAAAACTGCCATTACAGTAGCATGTTACAACACAACTACTGTTTGTCCCTCTCGGAGGGGCAGGGAGTTTTTCTGGATAGTTGGGGCACCTATGCTTTATGCCTTCTTCAGAATTTATTTCACCACTGCATATTAGTAAGCACCAATCTGTCTTCAAGGCATTGAACTAGTGAGCTGATCACCAATCCCCACATGTGTCTACTAAAGCATAGTGGCCAGATGAGGTACTAAACTTTCCAGCTGAGAAAGAAGTGTGTATGCACATACACATGTATATGTGTTTCCATGTGTGACTGTGTTCTTGTGCATGTATGCATGAGTGCTTACACAGGCATTTTGAATGTGTGGTGTATGTGCATATACGATGCATTGCGCTTGTATGTACGTGCATGCATGTGTGTTTAGCTTGCATATGTGTGTATCCATGTGTGTTTTCATTAGTGTATATCCAAGAATGAGGATATTTGTGCTCAACTTCTGATACCTCATTCTCAAGAATAAGTGGTTTCATATCTAACCCAACCTATGTGTTATTACAAGGATGATTTCAGCTATGTGGCAAATTTTCATGAAAATCACTATATATGTACATAGTAGGCATTGTCATGTTTGTCCTTTGGAAAATCTGATAACTCCTCATGTTGTGTACCTCAGCTTGGACAAGGTCTTCAAATGGCCTTGCCTTCTTCAATTTAATAATGTTGCTTTGCATGTACAAAGCCCTGAATTTGAACTCTGCACTGCCAAAAAAGAAAACAAAATACATTCTACTGTCATCAAAATCGGGGCTTTAATTTACCTTGTTCTCAGTCACTTGCCTGGCATAGCATTCCACCTTCTTCAGCCCAGCCTGAGTCTCTTTCCATGGCCATTTTGAAGGACAGTTTTGACTGTGATGTGGAATTAGTGGAACAACTCCTACTTTTCAGTGCTCACATCCTTTCATTTGAGTCAATCAGCCGAACAATAGTTCTTGTCAAGTAAGCAACAGTCTAGCAGAGAAAAGGCAGAGGTAAAGAAGGAAAATAATGAGATGACAAAACCAATCCACCAGGCCTTGCCAACTCAGCTGGCCATTGCTATAGAAGCAGAGGCAGCTGGCCATGCTCATGAGATCCAAGTTAAGTCACCTTTGCTCTTGTTACATCCCCTCTACCTGTTACTGAGATCGATCCGCTCTCTGGGGCTGGTCATTGTCTGTAGAGAGCACCCAGCAGTGCACCCAGAAAGGAGTGGTCCAAATTCTGAGCAGCTGAGTCTCACCATGCTTCCATAGCAGCAGGACTTCCAATGCTTTTTGGCATGAGTGTTGTTAGCCAATAGGTGGAGAAGGAACACCACACACCTACCAAGAACACACTTTTCCACTTCTGGAAAACCTATCTTCTCCATACCGGGAATGTTTAGGACTTGATTTAAAAAAAAATGCTTTTCTAGTCTTGGCAATTTTAAAGTCCTTGATGTAGACATTAAAAAACAATAAGGCTATAAGTCCCCACTTGTCACTGTGGACATGTTAGTGTTCTTTATGAATGACTCTGTGGGGCTTTAGTACTAACCCTAACAGTACATCTCAGGCAGTTGGAGCATCTCTACAGACTGACTAAGGAGGAACTAAGGCAGATTCTCTGTAGAAGCCAAGAAAGTTTTCATGCTGCTGCTTGTGCTGACTCAGAAACTGATGTGGGTGCCAGGCAGGCTCTCTTCTGGAGATACAGCTTGCTCTCATCCAAAATCTGATCCTCTCTGCTTTTATTCCAAATGTGACAGAGAGAGATGTTATGATTGAAAATTTCATACATTATTCTTTTCCAATGTCAGATTCTCTTTTTTAAAAAAACCCCTGGAATCCACTTCATGCTACTAGTATGTGTATGAATGTGTGGGCATCTACTGAAACACAGGTGACCTCTCCAGGACCATATACCTGAAGGTCATCTACTGGAGCACTGGTGGCCTCTTCAGGATCATATACCTGAAGGAATCCAACTCTCGCTCCCTTAACAGCCTTCAGTTACCAATATCTCCTCAACTGAGGGATGGAACACCCTATTTCCCTCCTCCATTCTCGAATGTTGGGTGACTTGGTCCTGTGCAGGTCTCATATATGCAGACACAACACTCCCACATTCATAATATGAAGCTGCCCTCTTGTGTCCAGAAACACTATCTTGCTGTACTCATATACTGTCTCTGGCTAGTGTAGTCTTTCCAGCTCTTTTGAGGTGACCCCTGAGCCTTGGGGATAGGAGGTGTGATTCAACAGAGATAACATATAGGGTAAAGCAGTTCACAGTCTCTTATTCTCTGCATGTCTTCTAGTTGCAAGTCTCTGTCTCTATGGCAATTGTCATCCATAGAGACAATTTCATTTTCATTTATAGTGAAAAAGAACCTTCTCTGATAGAGGTTGAGAGATGCATTAGTTTATATAGAGTGATAAGAACTTAGGGGGCAATTTATGCCACATCCATGTAGCCAAATGATAGTATTAGGCTCTCTCCTCAGAGCTATGACCTAGCCAACCATATGTATTTGTCACAGTTTAATGGTACCATATGTGAATTCTGCCTTGTGGGTCATGTACTAGTAGGCGTATCTTGGCAGTTTGGTCATTGTAGATTGCAGTGTTCACTGATGAGTGAGACTGTTGTTTTTCTTCAGTAGCATCATGCCTAGCTAACCAGTATGGATGAAACTTCCAAGTCTGTGCCAAGTTCTGGAAGATAGCTGAGAGCATTGGCAAGAGCCTGTAATGTTTTTCTGCAGGATTCCACTGACCACCACCTCACAAAAAGGTGACCCACCATAGCTGGCATCAGGCTTCTATTTGGTGGCCCCTGGTGCCTGGGAGAGGTATTATCACCTTTCAGGAGCTATAGAGCAACTCCATTTAAAATATGTATATACTTTAGGAAGCGTCTACTGTAGTGTACCTCTATATGGTTTTTCCAGAGTATTTAGTGTTATTGATCCCTCCCCCAGAAGCCATAGGTGTCTTAACTTTGCATATTACTTGGCAGTTTAGGCTCTTTTGCATTTTCTATCCCAGCACTGAATTCAGCATTATTGAATTTAATATTTTCTGTTAGATTTCTTTTACTGTTACTTTCTCAGGAGTGCAATTCTGGAGACAGGAAACAGGAAGGGTCTTTGAATTTGTTTGAAGTGGGCTGCACTGACTTGGTGACTAATCCCCTTCTGTCTGTTCCTGTGGCCTTTAGGTGACTGAGGAGACAAGCCTTATCCTACAAACGCTTGGCTACACATGCACATGTCGAGGCATCATCAATGTGAAGGGAAAGGGGGACCTAAAGACGTACTTCGTAAACACAGAGATGTCAAGGTCCCTTTCTCAGAGCAACTTGGCATCCTGAGAAACTATTCCTTCCTGGAAAGAAGAGTGTATTTGCAGGAAGGTACCACGCCCTTTCTGACTGTAGCTTTTGTCCCTCATTTTGATGTACGTGCTCTGACCCATCCTCCGGAGCCCTTGCAGACTAGTTCCTGTGACCCAGTGGCATACTGTTTGGTGTCTGCGTGCGCCCAGATTGTCCTGCCACTTGCACTGTGCTTACTCCTAAGCAAAAGGAGAAGGGAACGTGTCCTAGAAGGAGACCATTTAAAGAAGTGATGGAGAGAGAGGTGAAATGAACACAAATTCTTAAGGCAATAAAACTGGGGGGTGTATATTATTTTCTGGTGCATGTTCTCTGAAAAAATAATATGGTAGCTCGTAACTGCATCCCTAGTCTGATATTCAAACACACAGTATTTGTGAATAAGTTGATCCTGTCACCCAACATGGAGTCTTTGCTCACCTACCCACGTGTCGTTGCCAGTGGTCATCTGTGGGCCTCAGCTGAGACTCACAGCCCTGTCCACCTTGCTCTGTTGTCTTGTGGCAGCAGTACATTGCCATCTGTCACCAGAATTAGTCCTCACAGCCTAGGACCAGTTTTGTACCAAACTCGTCTGATGTTTTGACGCCATTTGTCTTTTGTAAGGTTAACTCATTAAAGTTTTATGTACTTTGGTTTATAGTGTTGTATCTTTTCTTATTCTTTTTTCTCCTGTGATATGATCCAGAATGAAAGCTTGTTTTTTTCCATCTCTCGCCCTTTTCAGAATTGGCCTAGAAGATAGGACTGAGGTATACCCTTGCATGATGGACCTAGCAACAGTGTTTGTGATGCAGTTAATTGTGAAATGGTTTTCTGGGAGAAAAGAATCTGTTCCCAGAGTGTCTGATGGCCTGCTTTTAATTCTGCTCTCTTTTGAGAACCATTTAAACAGTAAGAAGTCAGAACAATGCTCAGAGCCCTTTCTGCCTACTGGTCCCTTGTGTAGAGCAAATACCTTGCCAGGGCTTACACAGTCAAATAAGAGAAGTATGTGGAACCAGCTGTGTAAATCAGGTGCCACAAGAGCCTGACCTTGCTGATAGGCCTGACTAAGATCTCAAGGTGCCTGTTAGGTCTGGGGAGGCTTAAGAAGACATGGATGGCGGATCTGTTGTAAATCCAACTCTGAAGTTGCTTGGGTTTGGCTATATTTTTCTTTTTTCTTTTAGCATAAAGAAATTTGCCAAATGACAAAAAAAAAGAGAGCAGTTGTGCATTAAAAAAATGTTTAAAGGAAGAAAAAAATGCAAATAACAAGCTGATTGAGCAAACTTGATTTTCTCTTTTAGTTCAGAGCAGGTATCTGGAAGAGACAGAGGACCCAGACAGGCTACTAAGAAACAGTTGATTAGTGGACATTCAGATGTGAAGCACCAGCCTCCAGTTCAATTCCTGCCTCTGATTTTTACTGGTTTTATGCCCGGGAGAGCATCTTTTAATTCCTCTTAGGAATATTTTCCTCCTTGAAAGCTCATGGGACCCGGTTGTGATTAAATAAGCTAATGACTGTGAGAGAGTTTGGCAGTTCCCAGCATGCTCTCTTTTCTTGCCAGCATGTTCACAGCAGGCACAAGGCTGCCATGCCAGGATGAGACTCAGAACTGTCCTTCACCACACAAGTGTAAATACAGTGTGGCCTTTCAATTTTCTGCCTTTGTCAGGCATTTTTGGATCCTGTAGTCACCGTGCTGTATTGGCTTCAATACACTTAAATATCCAAAAGGTAATAGAAAGGAGAGATGTGATGTTAGGACATTCCTCTTCCCTTTTCCCAAAATCTAGACTAGCATGCTGGAGGTGCCTGTGAGTTCAGCCCTCAGCCAGAGGGTCCACTGTGGCTTTAATCCTTTGCAGTCTACACTCCAGGTTGTTCTAGGCTACCATGCCCTGGTAAATAGCCTCTTGCGTGATTCAAGTTTTCTCAAATAGCAACCCCAGAGAGACAATGGGTGGGGTACTGTGGAGAAAAGAACCTGGGAGGGTAGAAGCCAGAACGAATTACCTGTCTGGAATGCTGAAACATCAATAAAATTTTAACAGCAGCTAAGGTCATTGTCAACGTGTGCCTCACACAGCTCTGGGCTCACACTGGCCTCTCAGGGTGGGATCTCAGCCAGCATATTCTCAACTCAAACCTGAAGCACTAAAGAAGAAATCTGGCCCAGCCCACATTTGCCCTTCACAGTTGATCACCTTCCCAATTTGAGAGTTCCTCCACTATAACTAGAAATGTGGAGATAGGTGCAAAGACATCGAGCCGATGCTCCCATTCTGATGGCTGTTCTGTGGCCAGGGCAGTACTAAGTGAGAAACTGCCTGTTTTATCAAATTAGAAGCAGCTGCTCCTGATGTAAGTTTCTTGACCTAAGGAACAAAACTACTCTTAGAAGCATGCACATGAGAGGAATTGCAGAGACCAGCATCAGCATCAGCCATGTGAAGCCCCCTCTCAAGCGCCTTTCTCAACTTTTAGCCCTATGGGAAGCCTCTCCCAGGAAATGTCAGTCTAGTTCCATAACTCCTTCGATTTACTATAGCTGGAGATGGCTGAGGTGCGCTATCATCAATTCTTTGGTGTCTTTGTGAGTGAGCTTGTTGAAGTCAGAAGCCATCACACTTCCTTTCTTTGCTTCTTTATCAACTCACATAGTTGGGAACCAGCAGCAGACAGTGGTGGGGATTTGATACGTGGAACCATGTTCTATTAACAGGGGAATTTATTCTCCAGCTGGAGAAAGAGCTCAGTAGTTGACACCACTCACTGCTCCCTGTAAATCCCCCAAGTTCATTTCCCAGCATCCATTTCTGGTGCTTACAGCTACCTGTAAGTTCAGCTTCAGGAGATGTGTCATTCTTTTTTGTTCTCAGCAGGTACCTACTGGTGTGACATACACATATACTCATAATTTAAAAGAAATATATTTTTTTCAAAAAAAGTCCTAAGACATCTGTAACTGGCATTCATTTATTGGCTGTAAGCATTGGGAAGCTTTCAGAAATTCATTTAATTTCCCCTTACTACCTACTAAATATGAGACCTTTTGAAACTTTGATTGATTCAATCCCTTTTTAAAAGTAAGTAGTGTGCTGGGTGGGGTTGTGCACACATTTGAACCTGGCACTTGAGAGAGGGAGACAAGCTCAAGGTCACCTTCATCTTCACCATGAGGCCAGCTTGAGCCCTACAAGACCCTGTCTCCAATTCTCTCTCTCTCAAAAAAGGAAGGGAGGGAGGGAGGAAAAGGGGATGGACAAAGGAAAAGAAAGAAAGCAGTAGGTCAAGGGTACAGGATCCACCCTGAAGTAATAAAAATAACTTAGCTTGACATTAATTTATTTCATCTACTTATAGATTTTAGTTATAAGAATAAATTAGTAAAAGGTAACCTACACAAATTTTTATTACTGAGAATTTTGTATGCTTTTATATTAATACAAATATGTTATAATGTGCCCAAGAGTACCTCACGTATAGTATTGCTATTTATTTGGAACAAAAAGAACATCAACAGTGAAAATTTTCAGAAGATAAATATTTAGGAGTTATTCAGCCTTGAAATTGCCACAATTCAGGATCGTGTGTCCTTAGAAAAATCACCTTGCAGATACAAAGCAATAAAACTAGTGATAGCATACCAAAATTAAATTAGATCATCTACTCATTAATGGGAAACTATGGGAAATTCAATCATGGGAGATGAGAGATGATGTCTTCCAGAAGATCCATTCATTAAAAACATATCTTAGTGCATGAATGTGTGTCAAATTCTTTTGCAAAATAAATGCTTCCAACATAGGTTAAAATATCAGCTGCTTCCAAAAGAGGAAACTATGAGAACCATGAGCTGGAGATGAATCTCACTGGCACAATGTGCAAGGCCCTGGGTTCAGTCCCCAGCATCAATAATAATAATGTAGGAGAATATAGCTCCGCTTTGGTAGCGTTCTGATTCACATGAAAACTTGTGTAATTTTGGAAACTTCACTTAAAGATAATAAAAATAACAGATCAAATGAAAAGAAAATGAAGCAGGTAGACTTTGCTGAATCTGTCAGACAACAGGGTCCAGCCTGTGCTTGTACCTCTGACAGCTTCTCCCTGGGGCTGGGGCTGGGCCACCCATTCAATTCTCAGTTGTGCAAAATTTTATTTATTTGTGACCTCGGGAAAAGAAAATGTCCTGTCTAGAGTTCGGTCTTGTCAAGGGCCACTGTTCTCCCTCGCCTCCCAGAGAAACACAGGAGGGTTGTTTGCTGTGGGCAGGGAGATTTCCTGACCTGACAGAGAAGGTCCCAGATGATGTTTCTGTCAACCCCTCCCCAAATAATCCTTGCAAAGTGGAAAGCCAGCGCACAAAACAAACACAGCTGCTACCAAAGGAGGCAAACCAAAGGAGGCAAATGTTTCTTTTATTCGAGGGCTCAGAAGATATCAGTTGGTGTCATTTGAAATAAAGTCAGGGAAAAATCTTACACTGGAGCTTTGAACCATAACAGAAAGTACTTGGCCGAGTTCGGAGCCAAAACCAACTTAGATATGCATGTGCTTATCCTCCTGTGGTCAAAGTGCATCTTTACAGCTATGGGTGACAGGAACATGAGGGTGAGGTTGGAGAGCATTCCCTTCCTCTACAGCCTCACTTGCTGCCAGCGCACATCAAAGTGCCCTATAAACCACGAGATGCTTCAGGCTGGAGTAATGTGCCCAAAGCCAGGCACCTTGATGCTGGGGATGTCGTTCTTCCTGTAGAAGTCAGTCTGCACGTGGTTCACACGGCCGTAGCCTCTGTTCAGGGGCTCAATGGGCTGATTGATGCGTTTCCCGTAGACAGAGGACATCAGCACTGGCACCGACCTTGCCTGCTCCTAGGAAGACGAAACACGCAGTCACCATTGTGAACACAGAAACCTTTCTACCCACAGAACATCAGCGCAGTGGCTCGTTCTTGGGCTGATTCGCACTCAGCAACTCTTGCCCACTGGAGCTGAAAGTCTCTCTGCTGTCATCCCGCAATCCAGAGAAGACGAGGCACTGAACTATGGGCATGCTGTGATCTGACCCCTCTCCCTCATGTCCCCTCCCCTGCCTTCTTTAGCCCACCCTCTGCCAGTCCATTTTACCCGAGCACACAGAGCAGCAGCCATGAGCTTCCAGTCTTTCTTCTCCCCATTCACCATGCTTGGCCATTTTGCTGCTAGAGAGCTCCAACCACCCAAGTCTCTGGATGTCACCAGGAGTCTCTCCTGACCCCTCCCTTTCCCAGAACCTCCTCATTCTTTCACAGTCCCTGTTCTGTAAAGGCCTTTCTGTGCATATTGTCCATCAGTGTGGAACCAGGTTGCTTCTATCTTGCTCCTCTCTTGGCCAGATTTCAGCTCTCAGAGGCCCCGGGCTTGTTTCTTAGTCCTTTTATGCTCCATAGCAGAGAGGAGCACACAGAACAGTACATCATCTGTGCCACCTTCTCTCATCAGAAATAAGGAACTTCAATACTAACCCAGAATGCATCTGGCATGAGTATGTCCGTGAATAAGTGATACCATGATGCCTTTATTGCTCACCTCCAGTTCCAGGGAGTAAAGAGTGGTGTGACAGCATGAACCCCTGACATCATACATGCAAAGAAAGCACTTGGCCACTGTGACACATCTGCATATTTGGTGATCTGAATAACAGCTACAACAGAAATCTGTAGTGGGATTATGGTATGTTGTAAAAATTTGTCCCTCTAACTGGGTTACTAAAAAGCTGATTGGCCAGAGGCAGACAAGAAGTGTGGGTGGGGCTAGAGCAGAGCAGAGACACCACAGAGATTCCAGGAGATGCAGAGGGAAGAAGTTGAAATGCTGCTGAGACAAGGTACTGAGCCGCATGGCTGAACAAGATGGGTTAAAGAATTGAGAGTTAGGAAGTTATATGCCTGGGCCCCAGGTCAGTCAGCAAGCAGAGCAAAATTAATGTAAGCATCTGTGTGTTTCCATGGGACTGCAAGTGTTTCTGTGGGACTGTGGGTCCAAACCTTTAGGCTAGGCCCAAAAGTCTGGGCCAGAAACTTCATACAACAGAAATCCCACCGAAAAGCTTGTGTATTCTAATGTTCTTGGGATGTGCCTTCTAATGGTCTCTGCGTATGCAGCCCCTGACCTTTAAAAAGCCTGCCACCCCATTCAGAACTGAGGATCATGTCAAAAGGTAGAGTGTCTGAAACAGACCAGGAAGGACCCAGCCTGGCCCAGGACAGAAGGCACCCCCAGCACATCCTCTCGGTGTGCCCCTGACAGAGAAGCCAGACCTCTCTCTGCAGCTGATTCCAGATAATTCCTCCCTCTTCAGAACGCTCAGGAGATCAAAGCAAAGCTGTATCCCATATAGTGAGACTTGAGAACTAGACTTTGGTTAAATAAAGACCAGTGTACATAGAAAAGCTGCGGTAACCAAGGCTCAGTGTGTAAGCAAACAAGAACTCCTATCTGTTGAAAAGCACTTCCTAATTTTACTTTTCTTAAACTGTTCAAGTCCCTAGAGCCAATCAGAAAAATTAGTTAAAAAATTAATGCAAAACTGGCATCACAGAATAGGAGGATATTACCTTCTCAGCACAATAAAATAGATGCAAGCCATGTAGATAAAGCTACATAAAACAACAGAACACATCAAATATTTGCATATGGTCACATATACATGCATAAACCCATATATATAATATATACAGATATATTATATACTTTCAGATATAAACATATAAATATACATGTTCATAAAAGTACATTTAAAACATAGATTGTACATATACAAATATATCTACACACTCTCACATGCATATAGATAAATGTGTGTGAAAAATATGTACGCAGGCACACACATACACATACACATTTACATGTTCTATATATACACATGTATGCATAAAACAAGTGTGTACCCAATATACATGTAAATGCATATACACACATATAAATATGTATGCATCCATGCACATATAGTCACACTATGTGTGAACATATGTATACATGTGCATAGTTTTGATAGTCTGTTAACATCATTAGTATATCTTACCTCCTCATTAATATGAAGCCCCAGGTTTTTGGCATGTTCTCTGTCATCCCGATGTAATTTCTGGTTATAATCTAGTCTCCTCTTAAAAACACAGTCATAGAGGGAGATGACCCCTGTCTGGGAAAAAAGAGGTGGTCACAGGTATGTTTAAGGATGAGCCACTGGTGTCTGACACAGCACTGAAACCAACACTTGGTGGAGACTGCAGTGTGCAGGGTTTCTGTCGGTTTGAGTAAGCACTGAGGGGGGTCACCACACATGGCAGACCCAGCTGTGACCTGGAACGGAGAGAAGCTTAGACTGCACCGGCAGGAGCAATGTTGTGAGGACCAAGTCTGAATGCAGGAGTTCGGCAGCACCTCTCCTCAGCTCCCTGGTGTTCCCCTCAAGATAGTCCTCAAGTGCGGTCTCTGCTGATGCTATTGCTAAGCTGAAACCTTAGTCCATTCAAGTTGCAATATGGAAATAATGTGGTGGTTCATACACATGTTGTGCTTCTCAGTTTAGAGGCTGGAAGTTTATGATCAAGGTGTGGGCAGATTCTCCACCCGGAGAGGGCGGCTTTCTGTTTCACACATGGCACCGTTTCTCTGGATCATCACAAGGAAGAAAGATCACACAGGCTCACTCAGGCCTTTGATGAAGACACAAAACCCATTGATGAGGGCCCCACCCTCAAGAGCTGATCTCCCAAGTCATACCTACTGACTACATGTTTGATTCTTAGGTTCCTTGCAGGGGACATAAATGCTCAGACCAGAGTAAATCTCCTCCATCTAACTAAGAGAGTGTGTGTGTGTGAGCATGTGTGTGTATATGTGTGTGTGTGAGAGAGATAGAGCACATATGTGCAAGCATCTGTGTATATGTGTGTGCTGGTGTATATGTGAGCGTGTGTGTGCATGTGTGTGAAAGTTTGTGTGAATGCATGTATGAGTGTTTGTGCATGTATGTATGTGTGTGTTCTCTTGAGTGTGTATTTGCCCTCATTTCTACTTTATTTCTCAAAGTGTCTAATATGCTTATTTTGCTATAAAAAATCATCAGGAACTGGATGCCATGACAACAAAACCAAACAGGAGTTCTACTTCCAGCTGCTGGCCAATGCCTAAATGTCTATATGTAAACCCCGTCTTGAGAGACAAAAATATTTTTCTTAAACCCCGTATATAGTTATACCACTTGGAAATTGATATTCATGAATATATGTAACATGTCTACATACATAAGATAAGCATGCATTATACATATATAGATGCATATACACACACATTAGGTGTTCTTAAAGATGACCTATTAATACTACTATTTTCTATATATCTCTGACTTTCTTCAACTTTTTCTTAGTCAGTCTGCTTGTATGGTATTTAGTAAAGTAAATGATCTGAGTATTAGATGACATTTAATCCTTGCCTCACATGTCAGGCTTGGGTTTATTGTTCTAGATGCCCTGATTCCTTCTGCACTGAAACCAGACTTGGCTTATCTGTGGGATTTGAGTTGAGCACCAGCTATCTCATGTATACTGAGGTGGTTTGGTTTAGGAGTTTGTTTGTCCCTGATAATGATGCTAGGATGATTTCCTCTGTGGGACGGGGACAGACTAAATAGCAGGAAGAAAGAATGTGCACACATTTTGAGTGGGCTGGAAAATACAGTGATCCTGTTTACAGAGTGCAGGGACCTAGAGGTGCTGGCAGAGATTGGAATGGCCAGCGATGCAGCTTCAGGCAATCAGGGCAACCATGGAGCATACACTAAGTAGATTTGGGAGACAGTTCACACCTGGCAGTGCCCTGATATGACTACCATCCAGTGAGGGCAAAAATGTGCTTTTGAAGAATTTCTGTCCCAAGATTTGTAAGAATTTTACCAGCAGTGTGATGTGCAGGGAACTTTTACCCACTGGCAGAATCCTAGCTTGACTGAACTCAGGCATTCCATATCACTGCTGCTCAATGGAGGATTGACAAACTAGCAGCATTTAGTGCTGTAAGATTGGCTAGTTCCTGTGTCTTCATATCACACTGTAGACAAAAGTGAACTCTAGATGAAACAGGAAAATAAGAGAAAAAGCCCATAAGGGGCCTCCTACACATAAAAGCAATAAAGAATATGTCACAAAGAAAACATCAATCACTTTGACTCTATAAAATTAGACATTTGCTTATCAAATAAATCTAAGTTTCTTTAAAAACCCATTTTAAGGCATGACAGGGAAATCTCAATGTCTTGAACACTCAGTGCAGATCTCTTGCTGCAGAAGCTGGTAGGCTGCCAGCCCTCACAGGCTAAGCAAAGCTTTCCAAAACAGCAAGAGCCCTTTATTAGCACAGAGGAAGTCCAAGCAGACCAGCTACTCTACAGGAATAGTAGATATAAATTCTCCCCAGGTCGGTCCTGGCCCTCTTCAAGAGAAGATTATCAAGATCCAGCCTAGAGCTGTTAGCCAGGCCTAAGTAAGGCTTGTAGCAAGACAAGAATAATAACCCAAAACCCATCACATTGTGCTAGCCCCACTTACACAAGAGCATTTTTAAATTTTTATTTTCATTTGTGTGAATGTGTTCTCATCTTGTGAGTGAATCCATGTTAGCAAAGGTAGCTGCAGAGGCCAGAGAAGGGACATTTGGATCCTCTTGAGTTGGAGTTTTAGGCAACTGTGAGCCACCTGATGTGGGTGGCAGAAACTGAATTCAGGTCTCTTGGAAGAGCAGCAAACACTCAGAACTTCTGAGTCATTTCTTATACCATTATGGTAGTTAGACTGCTGGTATACAATCTGTTTCCTGTTGCCTCACTGGAAGTCTTCCTCCACTGGCTAACATTGGAGAAGATCAGATCCCTTCTGCACCCCGAGAACCATACATAAAAGTGGAAGTCAATGGTGCTCCCCATCCTATGCCCAACAGTGCTCCCACTGAGTAACTAGCCTGCTCAGGTAAGGGAATCCTGCCTGAAATGAGGGGGAGCACCAACAGGAAGAAAATAACTCGCTGGGATCCACCCAGGCTGTACTTCTTGCCCGATGTTCTCAGCCAGGTCAACTCTCCTGAGTGGAGTGGGTCCTGCTGGGGCCCTGAACTGATCTGAGGAGAAGACCCACAGGCAGAAGAATAGATTCAAGGAGAAAATGTGCATGGAATCACTGTTAGTCAAATGCTCCACACCACAGAAACCTGCTGCAATATGCAACTTCACAGGTAAAAGAGAAAAGTAGTCTATTGCTCTTCATTTTAATGAGGTGGCCTAAAACTCTCTAGGAAGGAACAGCTAAGAGCCCATGCTGCCTCCCAATTTCAGGCTGTTGCAAGCACCTAGCATGTCTTGCTCTGGATTAGGAATTTCACTGTTTCTGATCATGAGAACTGTAGATAGTGCCCCTTGCCGTACACCTACTGTATACACATATGTATGCTGCATATTCAGAACATTCCAGAGTAATAAATGAATTTTTCTAATATTGAAGAATAGGAATAAAGAGAGAGAAAATATTGGCAGATGTGCAGCCTACTAAGCAAAGCATGATCCATCCCCGGTGCCTGAGCAGAACCAAAGTGTGTCTTCCATTACTGATCATACATCTTTTGTTCTTTTATTCCTTTGTGGCTTAAAGCAATATGGTTTTAATAAGAACCAATTGGAATTGAGATCAGACTTGGTGCTGCACAATTAGAATTACTCTCAGAATCGCCTGTGGCTTTTCTTCGGATTTTGCCTTTTAAAAACCAGAGCAAAACAGAAACTATTTGCTTGTGACCCCTGCCTCTGTCTGCTCATGCTTAAACATGGTACCACCATGTGCTGCTTTGTGCTGTCTGATGTCCTCCTCTCAGTTTACCTGTTGTGCCCTCAACTCCTGATACTGAGTAGTCTGGAGCCAGTTGTGTGTGTGGATGTCATCTGGACAACGGGGCCTTGTGTCTGCCACCCTCATCATGCATTAGGTTTGCTCCTACTGCAGTCTGGAAATGGGTCCATCTGTGGAGAGTTGATATCCATTGCCAGGTATTAAGGGCTGGGACTTGATCTGAATATAGTGCAAGAGGTGGTACCTTTCCAGATGATTGACCTTAGGTGGGGTTATCAGGGCAGTCTGGTGGCTCTATAATAAGTGAGTCAGGGGCCAAGGAAGCACATGTGTGCACACTCCTGACTTCTGAGTGTGCCCTGCTCTACTCTAGGACATTTAATCACGGAGATCATTAGCACACGTGGTTTTCAGAAACCTCAGAACTGTGACCTAAATAAACATTTTCTTTATAAGTCACACAGCCTCAGGTATTGCATTATAGAGTCAAAAAAAAGAGCTAAAAACAAATAAACAAAAAACCTGAGGGGCCATTTAGGCTCCAGGAACAAAATAGGGGAACCTTACTTTAAATGAGACTACAGTTTGAGCATGGGAATAAACCCCTACACTAAAGTATATGAATTATAATAAAAATGCTAAAATTTTACACATGGATTGATAGTGCATGGGAAAGCAAAGTAGCATGAGGAAGGGATGATAAGTTCTCATTTGCTCCAAGTTTATGGGCAAACGTGTGCATCACAGACAGCCACACCACAACACTGCAGCTAGACCTTTGCAGAGCAACCTCTCACGTGCTGTGGATTGAGCTGCATCAACCAGAAATTCACATGCTGATGTCTTATACTGGGGAATACAGATTGCTGCCCTATACAGAAGCAGGCTTGCCCAAGATGTCCTTAATTAAGGTGAGATCATACTTGGATAAGGTAATACTACGCAGTGCAACTGGTATTTTTATGAAAATTCTCCAGGGGCTGTTTCTGATTCAGTGAGCTCCCCAGAGCTCCAGCTGGCCATCTCTGTGGGACTCCTCCTCATAATCCTGATCCCTTTGCTCATATACACTCTTCTCTCTCTCTCTCTCTCTCTCTCTCTCTCTCTCTCTCTCTCTCTCTCTCTCTCTCTCTCTCTCTCTCTCTTCAGCTGGACCGGGAACTCAACCTGGTACTTAGCTATGGATCTCTGCTTCTGCCTCCATTCATTGCTGGATAAAGTTTCTATAACGACATTTGATTATAGGGGAAGAAGTCCTGTTTAGGGACCCCCTCCACTATTGGTTGGGGTCCTAGCCAGGGACATCCTGTGGGTACTTGGAGGTTTCCCTAGCACCTGGCCTCTTTCCAACCCCACAGTGGTTCCCTCTATCTCTATCAAGATCTCCATCTCTCTTTTCTCCCTCTTTGTTGCTTCTCTCACTCAACCACCTCCTTCTCTCATGATTTGTTCTCACTTTTCCTTGATCGCTACCCGTTATAAGAAATAATAATCAGTTGTCATTAATATCCCTAAATATCAATGAACTCAATTTTCTTATAAAAAAAGACACACCCTAACACAATGGATACAGAAACAGAAGCCATGCTTCTGCTGCATACAAGAGACACACCTCAACTTCACAGACAGACACAGGCTCAGAGTAAAGGGTTGAGAAAGACTTTCCAATCAAATGGTCCTAAGAAACAAGCTGGTGTAGCCATCCCAGTATCTTTTTTCTTCCTTTTTATATGACACTAAACATAAGAATACTCTTTTTTATAGATTAAATCACTTAAGTTCTATGAGAAAGAAACAAGAAAAAGATGTGCATATTCTCATAATCTTTTTGGCAATTTGATATATGCTTATTATATACACATTTATTACAATATATTGTGATCATATTCACCCCATTACTTTTCCTTATCTCCCTTCCAGTCCTGATGATCCCCTTATATCTCCATGCATGTGTGTGTATGTGTTTATGTGTATGTATGTGTGTGCATATGTATATGTGTGTGTATATGTGCGTATGTGCATGTTTGTGTATTTGTATGTATGTATGTGTATGTGTGTATGTATGTGCGTGTAGGCATGTATGTGTGTATGTGTGTATGTATGTGCATGTGTGTATGTGTATATGCATGTATGTGTGTGTATGCATGTATGTGTGTGTATGTGTGTATGTGCGCACATGTGAGTATATGTGTGTGTGTATGTGTATGTGTGCACCTGTGAGTGCATGTGTGTATGTGTGTACATGTGAGTATATGTGTGTGTGCACTGAATTTAGTTCAGGCTGCTTGTGTGTACATATTTTCATGTAATTACCATGAAAATAATATGTGCTCATCAAACACATTTCTATTTGAGAACAAATTTAAAAGGCAATTCTCTATTTTCCCACAGTAGTCTGAGCTAAGAGCATGACATACATGTGTGATGATATGTTATTTTTGCTCTGACAAATAAAGCTGGCCTAGAGCTCAGAGGGCAGTGTTAGACTCTGGCTAACCATCGAGGCCAGTTGTGTCCCACACATTTAATCGCAGAATTTGGGAGAAGGAAACAGGCAGGGTGGGGTGGAGACAGGTGAGGGGTTGCCAAGGAGAGAGATGGCTGGATGCTCCTGGCTGTCTGCTCCTTCAACATTTACCCCAGTATCTGACCCTGCATTTTATTATTAAGACCAATTAGGATTCTCACTACATACATGCAAACAAAAGACCCATACACATAAAAAAAAATAAACTTTAAATTAAAAAAAAAAAATCCCCACTGCAGCCATTTGAGGGCAGCCAACCAAATGCAGAGTTCAGAAATGATGCTTGAAATGGGTCTTGTGAATTAGAAAGAACAAACTCCGCCACCAGGTGCATGTGTGCCGCTGCAGCACATTGTATGTGGCCCATGCTGACTCTCCTGGAAACAGCTGCTGCACCTCTCTCCAAAGCCGTAGCACTGCTGCCTCCACTTGCTCGCACATATGACATATTTTCATAACTGAAAATCCTCAAAGTCACTGATTTTATAAGGGCCTCCTTGGACTTCTGATAACACTCAGAGAATCTCCACAGGAGCCAGGCAGTATTCTGAGCTAAGACTATAGGTTAGAGAGCTGCAGTTTGTCAAGACAGAGTCAGAGCCTCTGAAAAACTGTTTAACTGTTCTCTGTGGCTTGCCTGCGGACAGGATCCTCTTCCCACTCCTGGCACATTGGGATCATAAGCTTTGACGATGTTTACAACTTCTCAAATAATCTGAGAATATTTTCCTCTTGAACTGAAGTTAGCAGAATTCCTCCGAGCTGAGTCACGTCTGTCTCATATTGGAGAGGTGTTTGAACCCAATGGATTCTGTCTTAGTTCTCTACCTCATCACCAAAAGGAGACAGGGTAACTGCAGAGCCAGCTGTGTGCTCTCTGACATTAGCTCCTCACTGGCTAGGCATCCAAAAGTTTACAACCTGGCAGGTAAGGACCCCAGAGGCTGAAGACTTGGTTCTTTCCTTGTGTCATCTGCTCACAATTATTCAAGCTTCTGCGATGGCTAGAATATGCTTTGTGATCCCTAAAAGTTAATGTGTTGGAACTCTGTCCCCAGGGTGGCAGAAATATAAGATGGTGGCATACTTTTAAGAGCCAGGACTCATCAGGGGGAGTCCTCGAGTTACTGAGAGGACTCTTTGAAGGGATTTGGAGGATGTGGTGTCTGTTGTCTGACTGCAGACGTGATTGCTTACCCTGGCACTCATGCTCAGTGATGCCACAGCCAAATGGCAGAGACTTGGCACAGACCAAGGTCTGTCACTGTAATCGTAGCCCTCAAAAGTCAGAGCTAAATAAACTTTTCCTTTAGTTTTCATTCTTTCCTCACCAAAAGTTAAAAACCCACAAATAAACAAAAGACATAAACAAACTTACTTTCTTCATTGATCACTTGTGTTATGCTGGAGAACCTTAGAATCTTACTAAAGGATGCAGCGCTGGTTTAATTCTACCTCATCAAACCGTGAAGTAAGTACTGTGAGCATGTACTACTATATGATCAGGGCAAGCTGAGCTGAGAACAGCAACCATGCCTACAATACAAGCACCTGAAACAAAGACATTATCACCACAAGTTTGAATTCACCCTCCGTCTACTCAGAGTTCCAGGCCACCTTGGGCAATCAAATCCTGTCTCAAAAGAAATAGAAAAAGGAAAAGAATTGGAGTTGTACAAAGGAGAAGGTTTAGTCACAGGAATATTTTCCTTATAGGCTTGAGGACCTGAACAAAACCCATAGACCCCACATTAAAAATGAAATTAAAGAAGGGCCATGCGCAGTGGCTCACACTTAATCATTCCACAGTTGAAAGACAGACACAGGCAGATCCCAGCTGTCACTGGCCAGCCACTCTTCCTTGGCAATCTCCAGATCAATGTGAAACCTGCTCAACACCCACAGTTGTCCTCTGGCTTCCATATGAATTAGCATTCAGAGACCTGTGCTCCCTGTAAGCATATAAGTGAGAAAACTAAAAACTATGGACATACTTGTGTGATCCTCTGTGTGTAAATACATAATCAGATACATACCATTGCATGCAGGGGCATACAACAAAGAGACACATCGGTTTGAGGGCGGTATTGTCGCTGACAGGTACATTGTCATACTCACCTCCTCCCTCATCCCTCATTGCTGAGTTTCCAAGAGAAGCTGCCCCCCCCCATTTAGAACGTTCCACCTGCTTTGGAGGAAACATTCTTCTGTACACTCAGGGGCTTGCTGTCCCTGGGGACACGTCACTGGATGGCAGGCTTGCACTAGCACAGGTGAGAGGCACCCGTGATCCACACCAATCACCGCAGGGCAGAGTACTAAACCACACATAATTCAAGCAGGAACCCCTGCTTTACTAAGTGCATCGTATTACAAAAATGGCTTAGGCCATTGTTTTTAAAACTTCCTGTTTCATATAGTCATCCCTCTTTTATTCATCCACGGAGCACGAGTTTATGGAGTTACAAGGGTAAACCAGTCCCTGTTTTGATTCATTAGGAGACAGTGTAGCAGAAATTACGCCTCACCCTGGGGCAGCTGATAATCCGCTAGGGGAAACACCAGGCATGGTATGATAAGCAAGTGAGATATTTAGTAGGCTAGATGAGATTAGGTGCAGAGTGATGAGAGGAAGCAGACATGCAGAGAGGCACTAGCATGGCTGGACAGCCAAGACAAGACCCCTAGATCTTCCTGCCAGGGACATGGGCCACAGAATCAGCCACTTAAGAGCAGTCAAACACACATGATCAAATCTGAGTGATGTCTAATAAAGTGACCAAGCACCTTACAGTGAGGGCTCGGGAGAGTTCTCTTATGTGGACTGGATACTGGCTGTGGTCCTTGGAACTCTCTGCTTTACAGCCCTGGACAGACTGCATGAGCTTTCATACACAGGAAGGTCTTACTGTCCTAGACCAAAGACACTCTGCAGTCATTCAGGGAGAGCCCATGGAACATAAGGACACCATCAGTCACTGCCTCAGAGATGCTGCACATGCAGAAGGGATTCTGGCTAATCCCAGCAAAGCCAGTGTGAGGCCTGCAGAACACAGCTTTCCTGAAAGCAGTTTTCTACAATCCACCCTAGCACACTGGAAAACACATTCTAAAGCCACTTAGGCGATTTCTTTTTAATGTAACTGTTAAACTTCTAGGAATTTAATCAAAACCTTCATAAAAGTGCATTCTCTTCCAACTCAGCTTTTCCATTTCAGGGGCAGAAGTGTTGTGCACACAGAAGAAGGAAAAAGTAATTTAAAAATGCCATTGAACTGAATCTGCTTTGCTGCCTCTTGAACCGTATTTCTTAGGAAAACACAGGCTGCTAGAGCCCCCTAGGGAGCAGTACCAGACCTGGTCACATTTTAGATGGTAGCTTGAGAAAACTAATTTGTCATCCTATTCAGGGGCATTACCAGGGCTTTAAATAACTTTGCAGCCTGCAGAGCAATGAATGTGGTGGGTTCCCTGGGGTGGGTGAGTTAAAAGATCAGGGGCAATGGATGGACGCTCATCTTTACTGCAGTCCTCTGAATTAATCTCAGACAGAGAAGTAGGGTCAGGTATGTAAGAGACTGGTGATGGGAACAGGCACTTAGTGAAAAGAAACTAATCATTAGTAACTACAGTGAAAGAAAAATAGCTTCATTTACATGGGGCTTATAGCATCTCATCTCCTCTCTCTCTCTCTCTCTCTCTCTCTCTCTCTCTCTCTCTCTCTCTCTCTCTCTCTCTCTCTGGTGTAGAAGTTGATATAAAGATGCAGTATCATCCTCAATTGTTCTCCACCTCATTTTTTTTTAATGAGGCAGGGTCTCTCACTGAAGCTGGGGCTCACTGATTCTGCTAGACTGGCTGGCCAGGGAGTTCTGAGATCTTGTTTCTATCCTCCCAGCGTCGGGACTTGGAGTCACAAGCACAGCAGCACTTCACATATGGGAATTGGAACAAGGGTTCTTATGCTTATACAACTGGCTGTCTTGCAATTGAACTGTCTTCTCAGCCCAGCTATGTCAGTTCTTACACCAGCTCTGTGCAGTTGGATCTGCTTGTCTCACAGAAGGCTAGAATGACACAGAGGGTTTGGATCTTGGACCAGAGCACAAAGCTAGAAAACATGGAGACAATATTTATGTGCAGGACTCTGGAGCCAGTCATGGTTTCATGTTTCTAATGTTTGTTTGGATCTTAAGTGTCTCACAAATCTTATATGTTGCAGGCTCAGAACCTAGACCATGTCTCTATTGGACAGTGGGGAAAATGTAAGGAGCTGGACCTACCTAGGCAGGTAGAGGACTGGGGGTGTGTCCCTGAGAGTTGCTCCACCCCTTTTCTCTCTCTGCTTTTGCTTCCCAGGCAAGGTGAAGTTAAAAAAAAAAGAAAAAAGAAAAAAAAACAATTTTATCAACCACACATTTGTACCAGGACATGTTGTACCACAGGACCAAGAGACTGTGCACCAAAACCACCAATCCTCTTTTGGTTGGTTTAAGGCAGGTAAATTGTTGGTAGCGGCAGAAAGATGACTGTCAAACTGTGTGAAACACCCGAAGGGCATCAACAGTGATCAATTATCTGTCTCATTCAGCCCAGTTATTATTATTACAAAATACTATAAGGTGGGTGGTCTGGCCAGTATCTGCAATGGAGGAGAAAATGCTTCTACTGTGCTCATTGAGAAACTGTGGACAACTTGTTTTAGGAGACAGTACTACATGATCAGAGACCCTGCTGAAGTGAATGTGACAATTTTGGGCCAGCTTCTATTCAACATAAGCTACTTCATTTTTTATTATCTTCTATTAATTGTCTTAAAAAATCATCATATCCAAAACCTACTGGAAGTATAAATAAAAAATCTCTCCTTTAAAAAAAAGAAAGGAAGGAAGGAAGGAAGAAAGAAAGAAAAGAAAAGAGCCCATATTCTATTGAGTATATATTAGCACCACAGGGAGCTACCTAGTCAGGACAATT
Organism: Sigmodon hispidus; assembly: GCA_004025045.1. NCBI lineage: Eukaryota > Metazoa > Chordata > Mammalia > Rodentia > Cricetidae > Sigmodon > Sigmodon hispidus. Next base: position 252,338 of record PVIH01000251.1, read on the forward strand.
TGAAGGTAGGTTTTGTTGTCCTCACTGACCATGAGAACATCTTGACATTCATGGGAGTTTTTTGCATCTTTTTTCTTTCATCTTCTAAAGGCTTTAGGAATTAACCTTGTCTGTGCCTCTGATTATTAAGTTTGTACTACATTCATGCAGTGTGGCAGGCTGTAGGAATCCTTTTTCTGGAACGTATTAGACAGTAATTTTTCATGGAATTGCAAGTTACCCAGTCTCTGTGAGGTAGACATGGACAATATGATGTTAATGGTAGTGAGCCTGATTTCTTTACTTTTTTTTTTTAAGTGAATAAATTCTCATTTTTTATCCATGCATACCTTTGTTCAAACTCCCTTCTCCCTCCCGCCCCGACCAGTTACTCTCTCTTCTCCTCATCTCCTTATCTCCTCCCCACCAAGGGCAGGAGGACCCAAGGTCCCAAGGTGTTTTAGTTCAGCATTCACTCCACTTTCCTCACCCAACATCAAGACTGGGTCAGGTGTTCGTCTGGAAGGAATGGGCTCCAAGGTGTTTCAGGTCCTAAGCTGTTCAGTGGTTGTGGTTTGCAGCTTGGACATTTTTTGCTTTTTGTTTAAAGTCCACTAATGAGTTGAGTACATCCCCCGCTTATCTTTCTGGGGTTGTGATACCTTGCTCAGGAGGATTCTCAAAATCCATTGATTTGCCTGCAAATTTTAGGTTATCATTTTTTCTCACTGCTGAGTAGTACTCCATTGTGTAGATGTACCAGACTTTGTTAATCCATTATTCCGTTGAGTGGCACCTAGGTTGTTTTCAGGTTGTTTTCTTGCTATTACAAATAATGCTGCTATGAACATAGTTGAGCTAATGCCTTTGGAGTGTGAATATGCATCTTTAGGGTATATGCCCAAAAGTGGTATTGCTGGATCCTTGGGGAGATGGATTCTCAGTTTTCTGAGAAACCGCCATACTGCATTCTAGAGTGGCTGAACAAGCTTACACTCCCACCAACAATGGATGAGTGTTCCCCTTGCTCCACAACCTCTCCAGCATAGGCTGTCATCTGTGTCTTTTATCTTAGCCACTCTGACAGGTATAAGGTGGTATCTCAAAGTTGTTTTGATTTGCATTTCTCTGATGGCTAAAGATGTTGAGCACTTTTTCAAGTGCCTTTCAGCCATTTGTAATTCTGCTGAGAATTCCCTTTTTAGTACTGAACCCCATTTTTGATTGAGCTATTCAAGGTTTTGGGCTCTAGTTTCTTGAGTTCTCTATATATTTTAGAGATCAGTCCTCTGTCACTTGTAGGGTTGATGAAAATCTTTTCCCATTCTGTAGGCTGTTGTTTTGTCTTATTGACTGTGTCCTTGGTTTTATAGAAGCTTCTCAGTTTCAGGAGGTCCCACTTATTGATTGTTGTTCTTAGTGTCTGTGCCACTGGTGTTATATTTAGGAAGTGGTTGCCTGAGCCAATTCGTACAAGGTATTTCCCACTTTCTTTTCTATCAAGATCAGAGTGGCTGTGTTTATGTTGAGGTCTTTGATCCACTTGAATTTGAGTTTCGTGAAGGGGGGTAATAGGCTTAGATCTATTTGCATCTTTCTTTACACTACCATCCAGATGTGCCAACACCATTTGTTAAATACACTATCTTTTTTCCACTGAGTATTTTGGGCCTCTTTGTCAAAGATCAGGTGTTTAGATTTTTGGGTTAATGTCAGGATCTTCAATTCAATTCCATTGATCCACAAGTCTGTTTTTATGCCAGTACCAGGCTGTTTTTATTACTGTAGCTTTATAGTATAATTTGAAGTCAGGGATGGTGATGCCTCCTGAGGTTCTATTGCTAAGCAAAACTGTTTCGGCAATCCTGGTTTTCCTATTATTCCAAATGAAGTTGAGTACTGTTTTTTCAAGGTCTGTAAAAAATTGTGTTGGGATTTTGATGGGAAGTGCATTGAATCTGTAGTTTGCTTTTGGTAGAATTGCCATTTTTACTATGTTAATCTTACCTATCTGGGAATATAGGAGATCTTTCCATTTTTTTGATATCCTCTTCAATTACTTTCTTCAGTGATTTAAAGTTTTTGTCAAATAGATCTGTTACTTCTTTGGTTATAGTTACTCCAAGGTATTTAATGATATTTGAAGTTATTATAAAAGGTGATATTTCCCTTATTTCCTTTTCAGCCCCTGTATCTTTGGTGTATAGGAGGGCTACTGATTTCTTTGAGTTAATCTTGTATCCTGCTACATTACTGGAGGTGTTTATCAGCTGTAGAAGTTCCTTGGTAGAATTTTGTGGATCGCTTATGTATACAATCATATCATCTGCAAATAGAGATAGTTTCACTTCTTCTTTTCCAATTTGTATCCCCTCAATTTCCCACCGTTCTGTTATTGCTTAACTAAAACTTTGAGAACTATATTGAATAGTTAAGGGTAGAGAGGACATCCTTGTCTAGTTCCTGATTTTAGTGGGATTGCTTTGATTTTTTTTCTCCATTTAGTTTGATGTTGGCTGTCAGCTTCTTGTAAGTCACCTTTATTATATCTAGATATTTCCCCTGAATTCCTGATCTCTCCAGGACTTTTATCATAAAGGAGTGTTAGATTTTTATCAAAGGCTTTTTCGGCATCTAAGGATATGATAATGTGGTTTTTTCCTTCAGTTTGTTTATATGATCAATGACATTTATGGTTTTTCATATGTTGAACCATCCTTGCATTTCTGGGATGAAGCCTACTTGATTGTGGTGGATGATATCCTTTACATGTTGTTGTATATGGTTTGCCAGAATTTTATTGTTTACTCCATCTATGGTGATTAATAGTTTTGCGGGGTATAGTAGACTAGGTTGACATCCATGCTCTTTTAGTGTCTGTATAACTTCTAACCAAGCCCTTCTTGCTTTCATTATTTCCATTGAATAGTCAGGTGTTATTCTGATGGGTCTGCCTTTATAAGTAAGTTGGCCCTTTTCTTTTGCAGCTCTTAAAATTTTTTCTTTGTTCTATGCTTTATTATTATGTGACAAGTGAACTTTTTGTGGGGGCCAAATCTATTTGGTGTTCTGTAAGCTTCTTATATATTTATAGGCATTTCCTTCTTTAGGTTGGAAAAGTTTTCTCCTATGATTTTATTGAATACATTATCTTTGCCTTTGAACTGGTATTCTTCTCCTTCTTCTATTCCTGTTATTCTCAGATTAGGTCTTTTCATGGTGTCCCAAATTTCCTGAACATTTTGTGTTATGGCTTTTTTGGTTTTCATGTTTTCTTTGACTGATGTATCTATTTCTGTTATTTAGTCTTCCACTGCAGAGATTCTCTCTTCCATCTCTTGGATTCTGTTGGTTATGCTTGTATCTGTAGATCCAGCTCTTTTTTTTCAGGGTTTCTATTTCCACCTTTGCCTCATTTTGTGCCTTCTTTATTGCTTCTATTTCACTTTTTAGTACCTGAAATGTTTCTTTCATTTTTTGGTTTTCCTTTTCTTGATTTTCTTAATTCTCAAGACAATGTTAAAGAAAAAGTTGATATAAAAATAAGATGTTTATCTGACAGTGAATCTTATGCTAACAAATACAGGGAGAACAGAGGCATTCCTGACAAGGCAAGAGGCTGGTCCAGAGGTCCTGATGCTCAAGGATCCAGCCAAGCCACAGACATTGGTGAGAAGTGATAATCTCATAAACAGAAGGGCTCAGAGACAGGCAAAAGAGGCAGGTAGATATGGAGTATCCTCAGATTATAAATGCTTTTTAAGAAGAGGGACTGACTTGGCATCCATGTTCAGAAGAGGAGGCTCAAAAACTCTGTGTGTGTGTGTGTGTGTGTGTGTGTGTGTATGTGAAAAACTGCTACATTTTGATGGAAATAAGGTTTGATAAGTGGGTCTTGAAAATATTAACAGTTGTTTGTATTTGTTTTTGTTTTGTATCAAAGGGGACACTGCTTTTCCATAAAGGAAAGCTTCCTGGTGATGTCCCTTATCATTCAGAATACCTGGCATCCCAGTATATTTCCTTTTCACTGGAGAACAGCTTTTTCTTGGTGTTGGGAAGTTTCTAGCCATTACTTATGCAGAATGTATTTTTAACTACTACAAGAAAGAACCTGCTATGATTTTTGTCCATATGTGTGTATATATTTATATATATACATACATATATTTACATATATGTAATTTTTGTTCTTAACTATCCATTGAAATGAAACCATGCCCATGTTCCTTAGATTCCATCATTCTAACCAACCCAAGAAAGCACTTCAGGTTCAGTTCAATGTAACTAATGTGTAAACTTTCAAATTCAATGGTTGATTCTGTTGTTACCCGGGCACTGACTCAAAAACAGCTGTATGAGACTTCTTATTTGTACCATCATATATATGCAATTATTTATTTGCAAAATTCCTTAAAGACAAGATCTTACCACTATCAACAACTCCCCACTCAGACAAGGGAGCCAGACAGATCCTGGTTTAATAAGCTAAGCCAGGGTTAATTGGATATTTTAAGATCCCTGTAGGGAACCACTCCTCTATGCTCAGATGAAATCTATATACCAAATAGCTGAGATCACTCATGGAATGTAGTCCCTGTAATTAGATGAACTGCCAGTTTAGGACCCACTATCACAAATGGGGGAACAAGATTTTACATTGCAGTCATTGATTTGCATAATTTTTTGCCCCAACTCATTCTGTTACAGGAGCCTTGCTGTGGTATCCTGGCAGATGCCTGGTCTTTGTGACTTCCATTGAAATAGTTCAAACAAGACACACAGTGGGCAACATAGTAGACAGACATGAGAGATAAAAGCACGGTGGCCAAAGAGAACACTGTCTGGTCTGCACTTTCAGGAGGATCTGTACCATTTTTGAAGTCCAAGTCCCTGTAACAACCACCTTTCTCAAAGGCCTTTTTTCCAAATACTTGGGGCAAGGGTAGGGCACGTCCTTGGTTTTTATCAGAAAGCTGCCTGCTTCATAGTAATTTTATAAACTTTAGGACTTCTGGAATCAGGCCTAGATGATTATCTATTAATGGCCTTCCAGGAAGGATTCTGTCAGGGCCAGAACTTCATGAACATCCCTCTCATCAGATATCAGAGTCTGCAATTCCAGTTGTAGAAGCTGTTACGCAAGATAGGTCCAGCACTGACGCCCTCTAATCATGCAATATTTACTGCCTTCCTAACAGTCCCTTCTGTGTGAGCATAAGTTGCACAGTATTGGGTTAGTGGTTCGGGGGGGGGGTGAGGAAGATAATATTATACAGATGTACATTGCTTACTTTATTGTAAATAATTCAACAGTAGTCAATAAACAGTTTCATATTTATGTGCCCAGAATCCTTAGCTCCAACCAGAAAGTTAGCCTCTGTCTCTGATCCATATTTATTTTGCCCCATCTGCTAACCCCCAGGATAGTATTTCACAGAACCCCTCAAGTTGATATTTTATGAAAGTTTTCATTACGTCAACACAGACATGTTGGCTATTTATCACATTCTGTGTTCTGTACACTAAGACTGTTTTAATCCTAAAACTGATTATCTTATAGACATTACACACTTCCACAAAATTCATTTAATAAATGAAATCATTTATAGATAAGGGTTTATTTATATATTTAGTCATACAGTTTTATACAATTTTGTAGTCAGGGTCTAATAATGTAGCACAACTTGGCCTTGAATTCCCAATCTTCCTGCCTCAGACTCTTCAGCACTGGGAACAAACATGCAGCACCATGCCTGGCCAACTAGGTTAAGCATATTGGTCCCAGAAATGAGAATGGACTCTCAGCTGGCAATGAGGTTGGAAACCATAGCTAGACACCTTGAATCCTTTCAAAACAAATCTCAGCACATTTCCAAGGCTTGGGTAGACAGATCTGATGACAAAAGCAGCCTCCCCCTTGTTCCTTCTGTCATTCCACATTGTTTAATCATAAACAGACTTGCTATTGTTACATAAAAGACATTTCTGGGAGTGGGCCGGGACTTACAATTGATAAGTTGGTGTTCTGGAGCTGCTCAACTAGCCACATAGATGAAGAGGCTTAAACAATAGCCATACGTTCTTTCCTGGTGCTGGCAGCCAGCAGCATGGAATCTGTAGCTCCCAGGGCTGTTCCCACGAAGGAATGTGAGAGAAGCCTGTGCTCCAGGCTGCACTCCTCACCTGGCCTGTAGCATAAGCCTTTGTTCTACACTTTCACATCTTTTTTCCTCCTATGCATACCTGTCTCTGCAAGCTTCCCTTTTCAAGGATATTGGGCTAGGGGCTACCCCAAAAGTTCACCTCAGTTAGATTGCCACTTTAAAATTATGCTTCTGGATAAGTTTGCATTCTGTGATATTGGAATCAGAATTCTGCAACAGAAATTTTAAGAGTTCAGACACTAAAGTTGCCTACACTAAGAATGATGCCTATTACTAGGGTAGCTGAGCTATGGGATCTATGCTTTAGCAGTTCACGTGTGCTGGCTTGTTGGGAAGAAAGAGGATTCACTTGAACTCTGGAATTGCCAGTGGGTGGATAGGAAGAATACATTATGTAGGAACACTTTAGACACTATAAAGGAATAAATGGCCTTCTTCATTCCAGGCACTTGATTAACCTGCACCTCTCTTCTGGGCAACTCATGCAGTGACACAAGCCACAAGCTACACACACACATACACACACATACACACACACAAACACACATATACATACACACATACACACACACACACACACACACACACACACACACACACACACAAAACAAACAATAAAACCCTAGACTGTCAGGTCCTGAATTACTTCTTGGGGCCAAGCATCCACATTTAATGTCTCCTTTCCATACCATTGTGGTAGGAATGTTCTCTGTGTACTGTGAATAAAGAACTGTTTTGGCCTGTGTAGAGCACCATAGAAGTGGGTGGAGAATCAGAGGCAGCCAGGTAGGAAGAAGGGGTGGAGTTTACTAGTCGCCCTCCGACCCCCAAGAGGAACGGACATGTAGAGGTACCGGCTAGCCACAGGCTGGAAGCCACGTGGTGAGCAAATTAATAGAAATGGGTTGAATTAAGATGAAAGAGCTAGCTAGTAATGTGCTTAAGATATGGGCCAAACAGTGTTAAAGTATATAAGCATGTGATTTCATTTCTTTTGGGGGACAAAAGCCTGGGGTGAGCAGACCAGGTTCCAAAGTGCCAGCGCCGCACGTGCGCCAGGCACAAACCTCCGGACCCAACACGGGTCAGGAAAAACTTACTACAACATACCATCACTCTCAGTGAGGCATCCTAGGCAGGGTGCATGGATGATATTTAGCCACAGCAGAGGAAAGAAGGGACAAATGACCCTGCACAGTCTGAAATTACTTCATTTGTATTAGTGCCTGGTGGACAGTGCATAGTGGCTGCCCCAGACCACAGAATCATATCCAAGACCAGCAAGTACCCAGTGTTACTGAGCCAGAATCTGACCACAGATCCCAGTCCAGCTCTCTCTGCACTCACTTGGAACACTCGTTGTGCTGAATAGTTTAATAGCCACTTGATACAAACTAAAATTATTTGAAAGGAAAAAGCCTCAATTAAGAAAATGCCCCCCCAAATCCTATAGGGCATTTTCTTAATTGGTGATTGATGTTGGCGGCCCAGTCCATTTTGGGTGGGGCTATCTCTGGGCTGGTGGACCTGGGTTCTATAGGAAATCACACTGAGGAAGCCAGGGGAGCAAGCCATTGAGCTGCACCCCCTCCATGGCCTCTGGTCAGCTCCTGCCTTCAGGTTCCTGTCTTGACTTTTTTTGATGACGGAAAGTGATTTGGAAATGTAAGCCAAATAAACCCTTTCCTCCCCAACTTGCTTCCGTCATAGAGTTTCATTATAGCATCAGTAACCCTAACTAAGGCAATTTCCTTATTGTTTCTGCCATGTAGAGGCCAGATGTTTCTCAGACCCTGGACCTTCTGGGCATTGTAACTGGGGCTAAGGCTTGTTTCCACTGATGCCCCAGACCTGATACAGACAGCCTCAGGGAGCAGAGTCACTATAAATAGAGCAGCCCCGGTGCTCAGTGACTCCCAACAAATCCTGGGCAGAAAGGGTGACTCATTGTCCTAGTAAAAGTCACTCAGGTTTTTAGGAACATACTAGTTAGTGGCTTCTCTGCTGTTCACAGAGGGAAACCTCTGACCAAATGAGTGGGAAGGGGGCTAATTGCCTGATACTTCAATCCATACTTTCTCCCAGCTCCCCAAGCTTAGAACATTTCACTTGGATCAGGCTCACCCCTGACCATCCTCACTTGTTGAGAAGCCTGCACCTGATTGTGATGGACCATACTCTTGGGGTTGTTTTGCCTCCTCAGCCAAAAGCCTCTTGCCTGCTAACCATGTCTGGCCCACTAATGTGAGCATATTATACTCCAGCCGCTTCATAAGCAGTCACATGGGGCCCTGCCCCATACTGCTGTGGGATTATGTTCTTTTACATTGTAAATATTTGTCCTTCTTATTGGTTTAATAAAGCACTGATAGACCAGAAGGCAGGAAGTATAGGAGGAGCTACCAGACTAAGAAAACTCTGACAAAGAGCAGAGCAGAGATGCCAGGGAGACACAAAGGAAGTGGGATGAGAATGCTGCTCTGAGAAAAGGTACTAAGCCACGTGGCTAATCATGGGTTAGTTTAAGAGTAAGAATTAGCAAGTAATATGCCTGAGCCATAGGCCTAACAGCATGCAATTAATATAAGACTTTATGTAATTATTCAGGACTGCTGGTTCGGATCTTGGGGCTAGGCCGAGTCAGAAACTTCTGACTGCACTGGTATTCCACCCTAGCAACAGTCAAATTTACAGTCCTGAACCAACCCAGTAACAGCTGTAAGCCAGGGGGGCTTCCATGCCCTCCACAATGTACCACATCCCACCCCATTATGTAATTCCTCTGGACTCTGGAGCTCAATAGTTAGTCCTTGGTACCACCCTCTTTCCTTACGACTGCACCACCTCTGACACCACTTGCTATGTAACCCTTGTACTTCATTTCCAACGGTTGGTAGGTTGCCCCTGGCTTCATCCCAAGTGCTCAAGCCCTAGTCCTCTGGCCACAGTGTTAACACTACCTCTGAAGATCCATGTCTGATAGGCCCAGAAATGTAGCCCTACCCCAGGCCTCTCCTTAGCATTGCAGCCCCCACCTCCATCTCTTCCCTTACAGCCTTCAAGCCACTCCCTGGTAGTGTGCGCTGCGCCCTTCCCCTCGCACCGCTGGACCAGCTCACCTGGCTCTCCCGGCCAAAGTAGCTGAGCTCCTTGGGGTCCTGTCGCCTCGGCGGGATGTAGCTGAAAGCTGGCATCGCTGAGATGGGCAGAGATGGGGGCTTGCCCCGCAGTGTAGAGGCAGTGATCTCCTCCTCCTCTTCCTCCCCCTCTACTTCCCCATCCTCCTTTTCCCCCTTTTCCTTCACGTCCTTAGGGTCCATTGCCCGCTACTCAGTCTTGGCCCGCCCCTCTGCTTAGGGAGCGGAGACCTCAAGCATCAGCTTGTGGGGTTTCTGCGTCCCTCTGGCGTCTGCGTTCAGCAGTTGCCTGGCAACTACGTCTTGAACTGGGCATCCGTTGAGTGATGAGGCTGTGTTCTCTGTGGCCTCCTTCTAGGTCCTTCTTGCCACACCTTGGAAAAGAACTACCAACGGTTGTGTGTGGCTTTCCAGGTAAGAGCAGCCCAAGGATCCACACCCATTCTGCTACAAATGCTTTCCCCCAAGCAAATTAAGTGTTCTTCAAGCACTTTCCAGCTTTGCAGAAAGCTATTTTGCGTGGGGATCTTTAAGGTACAGCCCTGGGTCACAGAGACGTTACACCTGGAGACTGTAAGTCAGATGAAAAAGGCTGCAAAGGTCCAGGACAGCGGATCCAGCAGAATTTGGACCACAGTTGTAACTTGCATAATGGAAAAGTTAAAAGCACAAAAGAGTGGGTGGCACACATGTGCTTCCACATGTGGTGGCATCTGCATTTCAAATGTGGGCTGGGCTAGTCACAGGAGCAGAGGACAATGACTCCTCTTAAGGATTTAAGGGAGCTCTGGTCCCTCTCCCTCCTCAGCTACAAGAATCCCATTTCCTCCTTCCCCCTACTGTCTCCTGGCAGATAGCCTGAGTGAAGCATGAGTAGGGAAAAAGGCCAGGAACTTTCCCACCATGAGTCAAGTCTCAAGGGCTTTAATCTTGCTGGGAACCACTTTTTGAGGAGGACATCTCCCTGGAGCTTGGAGATATGCAAAGAAAAAGGAGTCATCCTCCTTCTCCCATGAGCAGAAGTTGTGAAAGCATGCCTTATAATATTTCTGTCCCTATGAAATGATTATCAAATAAAACAAGATGAAAAACCCTTTTTTAATCTACTCTCAACCTTTCTCACTTCTCTTAGCCTTTCTAAACACAGAGCAAGGGGGGCCAGCTGGGGCCATGAGGTTTATCAAGCCTCATGTAGGTGACAAGGTACACACATCTGGGAAGATGGAAGTGTCTGAAATCAATTATGATGAGAACCCAGCTCCAGCATAGCTTAGACCGAAATAATTTCACTATAAAAATCCTATTAACAGCCATGCAAAACTTTACTAATAACACTTTAAACACAATGTCTAGTTAGCTTGTAACTGTTAGTGCCACATAGCCTGGAATCACCTGAGAAAGTAATCTCAGTCAAAGGATTACCCCATCAGATTGGCCTGCTGACCTGTCTGTGGAGGATCATCTTGATTGTTAACTGATGTAGGCAGATCAGCCTATTGTACATGCACTATTTCCTTAGAAAGTGACCTGGACTGCATTTTCTCTTATAGCTAAGTAGGAATCTGTAGGGAAGCAAACAGCACCCCTCTATGATTTCTACTCTGAGTTTCTGCCCTGAATTCCCTCAAGGATGGACTGTGGTCTGAAAGTGCAAATGGAGTAAAGACTTTTCCTCCCCTGAGTTACCTTGTTCAGAGTATTTTCTCACATCAACAGAGAGGAACTGGCATGCACAGGAAGAAAGATTTTATTCAGAGTGCAGATGTAGGAATCACTGCAGTGGGTTCTTTCAGTCTGAGATAAGGATCGGGCTCAACTCCAGAAACAGTCAACCTGGACAAGCAGGACCTTGTAACCAAAGATCAAGGTTGATGATGTGGAAAAGAATCTAAGAGGAATATCAAGGTATTGGAGGAGGGGGTTAAATTACCTAGCAGAATAGCCGATGAATACAAACCAGAGATCAGGTATCCCCTGGAGCATTGTGGAGGATGCAGATCTAATGTGAAAGGGTGACTAGATATGGGATGAAGGTGGGGGGTTCTTGCTGCACTGACTTTGGGTTCTTATGCTAAAACTTGATTGTGTTAGAAAAATGCACAGAGAGCCTGAGGAGATGATGTGTAAGACAAAAAACAACTATTCACCTCAGACTGTGGGCCAAAGTAACAAGTACATCAAAGTACAACTTTGAGAATAACTGAGTATATAGGGGTTACTTACAGAAGTACATGGGAATGGGTTACCATTGGAGGTAAAGTCAACTAAAGACGTCACCAAAAATTCTACCCCAACACATGTGACAACTCACAAAAGCTCAAACTCTCTGGACACCTCTATTGTGATTTAGACATCTCCACAGATTAGAGAGCCTTCCCAGGGTAGCTCAGCTTCCTCTCCCCACCCCACCCCTAGCAACTTTCCTCTGCTTCCATAACCTTGGGGAAATGTCCTGTATATCTCCTTAGTTTCAGGAACTTTGTGAGACTTGTGAGTTGTTTACTTCCTAACCTCATGATCATTTTCCTTTCTTTTTTGGTGGAAATATTTCAACTTAGAACTTAGATCTTAAAGAGACCCCTCCACAATGGAACATTTGAACCCACGAGAAATTGCTAAACAATGGGAGAAGATTCAGAACTCTGGTCAAAGTTGACCAAGCAACTATTCTGTAATTTTTTTACTAGACTGAAAGCTGTTGAGTTGAGAGAAAGGCTGCTCACATCTTTTTTTTTTTTTTTTTTTTTTTTTAAATCTTTGGTGGCTTGGTTGAATTGTTGATTTAGCTTGAGTTTCCACCAAAAGCAATCTAATCAGGGATAGGATGTTCAGGAGTTATTTCAAAGGTAATTCCAGGGAACAAGAGTGTATGGTCAGGAGAACTGAGAAGCAGGAGAGGCCATATTAGACCCTGATGTTGGAATGAAACTTGGAAATTGCACCTTCCTAACACTGAGATTGGAATTTAAGGGCAAGCAAACAAGTTCATTGTGTCTGTGTGTTTAAGTCCTTCAAGTCTTTACTTGTAAAGCCCTATGCCAAGAAGTAGAGGGAGCATGAAAACCCGCCTCTTAAAAAAATTTAGTATAGTAGAGACAAGCAGGGTACTTGTGAATACACAGGAATCATATCAGCTTGCATTTTAAATGCCAATCTCAGTGTTATGGGCTGTGCCATTTCTAGGTCCCAGCCCGACACCATGGACCTCCCTCTTAGAGCTATAACTTGTATCTCGGTTCATGTACTTCTCTTGCTCAGAGCTGTCACTCCATACTTTTTATACTGCTGTGACCTATGAGGAAATGGTGTATACTAATGGATGTGTGCACAGCACTGAAGGGCTAGGGGCCAGAATTCTGCTGTCTGCAAGTCTCCAGAGAGGTGCGAGCCAGTATTTCACAGGGGCCACATGAATTCATGAAAATAGGCAGATCAAGGGAGGTCAAAGCATAGGGCCCACGTAATAGTAGAAAGTCTGTACTGTTTCTCTTGAGAGACTTGGTTAGAAGCCTTTCTGCTAACTCAAGGCAGGGAAAATGAGAGGACAACGCTGTCTGGTCACATTAGCTGTAACTTGAGCACATCTTGAGTGGCAGACATTCTATATTTATACTGAATTCTCATACACCCCCGCTACGGCTAGGAAAACCCATCTAGCTCATTAGATTGATGACAAAACTGAGATGTGGGGAAGCTACATGACTGGACACAGATAATTATTCTGTTTTAAAATAGCTACATAACCTCATTTAAGTGGCCCAATGTAATTGGACTTTAATTCACAGAATCTAACATATCTTAAAGTTAATTGGCATGAGCATGCCTCTGCATTTGGTTTGTTTCCTTGTGGTCTTAAGGGATAAACCTATATTCACTTATGTTTGTGGCTCAGAGGAGGGCTGCTCAGTTGTGTTTCCCTGCAAATTTAAAGAGCATCACAAAGCCAAGTATACAGGCATAGTTACATGTTCACAATGGCCAAGGCCATGGGAAAAATGAGGACTAATAAGTGAAAAGTAAGCCATTATCCCCCAAAACCATCTTAACTAAATCAGGACATGGGCCAGGGTACCTTGTGAGGCTGAACAAGCTTTTATCACATTATAAATTCCTGTCCTTGACTTAAAAAAAGACATACATATTGCTCGTGGTATAGAAATGATGAGCATCTCTAGCCTTTATAGTAGGCTGACTCACTGAACTGATCACGTCCCTATGGTAACCTCAAACATCAAATTCCTTTTGCTTTATAGACAAATATAAGGTGATCAGGAGGAATGATAGAATTAGGAAACCATTTTTTTTAAATATGTTTTTTTTTTTTTGGAAACAGCTAGGCAAGTAGTGGGTCTAAATCACAATCAACATAGGCTAGAACCATTAGAGAAAGGTTAATGGAGAAGGAGGAGGGAGGGAGAGGAGAAGAGAGAAAAGAGAGAGAGAAGGGGAGAGAAGAGAGAGAGAGAGAGAGAAAGAGAGAGAGAGAGGGAGGGAGGGAGGGAGAGAGAGAGAGAGAGAGAGAGAGAGAGAGAGAGAGAGAGAGAGAGAGAGAACTGACTGAAACTGGCCTTAAACTAAGCTCTGGGTGTCATTTTCAGCTCAGTGGGAATTTTAGAAGACACAGAGACAGGTTAGATAATAGCAAATAATTTTGGTCATTCTGGAGGGTAACTGATTTAACTTCTCCAATAAATTAACGTTCTGAAAGCTAAATGGAAAGGGGTAGTCATAGCTATTCAAGACTTAAAAGTGCTTTATAGCTTCAAATAATATTAAGGCTTTGCATCCTGATTCACACACAAGAAAACATAGAGATAGCACAAGAGCTATAATGTTGTCCTTACATAAAGCTGTATGAAGTAATTATCAATTTGTTAGTTGAAATAGTGGCTGAATGGTTAGAAAAATGGTTATAAATGTGCACTGCAGTATTTAGGGCAAAATGATATAATAGGTTGGTTTTTCTAGAACCATTCTAATAAAAAAGAAAATAGATGAACATGACTGGAAAATTATGGTAATTTCTCATGCTGAATAAAGGACTCATGGATTCAGTATATAATTGTTTCAGCTCTTATAGGTGTTCAAATTTTTTCCCTAATTACATTTAAAAACAGTGGGGTTACCAAGAGATACTGTTTCTTGCAAACAGAGTCCAAAATATCAGTGCAACCCACAGGCAGTGTTTGTTGTGCCAGAGACTGTGGGAGCCATTGGGAAGAGGTGTTTGGTTTCCTGAGAGATGAGATTCCAAGTGTATAAAGGCAAAGTCTCTTTTGATGGACCACAACAGCCAAAGGACTCTAGAATAAAGTTGGATTTTTATGATTGGGGGAATAGGAGAAGCTGCCCACTGGAGGAAGTAGAGCCATTCTTGTGGGATCTGGGAAATGGAGGCAGGTCATAAAACCCAGTGTGGCTGGGCTGTATAGGAGGAAGCAGATCCTGCAGGTCACAGAGGGATGTCTCACATGGCTCAGATCCTGCAGGTCACAAAGGGATGTCCCACATGGCTCAGATCCTGCAGGTCACAGAGGGATGTCCCACATGACTCAGATCCTGCAGGTCACAGAGGACTGTCCCACATGGCTCAGATCCTGCAGGTCACAGAGGACTGTCCCACATGGCTCAAATCCTGTAGGTCACAGAGGGATGTCCCACATGGCTCAGATCCTGCAGGACACTAAAGAATGTTCCACTTCATCTATTTGGTTTCAAATAACACAGGTTTGGGGGCGGTTCCTCAGTGCTCATCACAAAGGCAGTTATCAGAGGTGGTAACCCTGAATATGGAAAGCAGCAAGTGGTTGTGTTCCTCATTAAAGTGCATTCTCTCATGAACCCTCACTATTAGCTATATCATACTGCTTATCTGAGGAAGGCAGTGTGTATAGCAATGGTAGTAGCACCCAGCATTCACTGAGTACTTAGTACTTTCTAGGCACTCCGCTACAGCCCATGTGCATGCCTCATCTCACCGCCACTTGCTGACTCCACATGAATCTGATGAACTGCAGTTAGGGAAAATCTCAGCCGTGGTTCACTAAGTGAGTTAATTTGCCTCCTTCACTGCCACAAAGCCAAGATCTTCCCCTCAATTTACAATCCTCCAACAAGTGAGTTGTGGGATTTTTTTTTTAAAAAAAAAACTACTTGTTTCCCTAAAATTCCCCCAAATCTGAATTGTTTTTCTATCTTTTTTTCTTCCTTCTGAAAAATACTTGCCCATAAATGAATAAACTAGCACAGTTTGGAAGGAAGGATCCTGCATTCAAGATCTCCCATGCATCAGACACCACTTCGTCCGGTGTGGTCCCTCTAGTATCCTATCAAGGCCTGGCTCAGGCAAATGGAAGGCAGCAAACACAGCGAAAACTGACTTCAGTTGTCACTGCCTTTCCACTTCTGACCTTTTCCCTCTGTGCGACACGCGAACAAGTGCACATGCTCCCTCTCCCCCCCCCCCTGTGTGTGTGTGTGTGTGTGTGTGTGTGAGAGAGAGAGAGAGAGAGAGAGAGAGAGAGAGAGAGAGAGAGAGAGAGAGATCTGTTCTCATCTTGGTTTCTCCTGTAGCTTGGTCAATGCCATAAACTTTGCTTCCCCCTAGTGACAGCCCAAGAGAATAACTCGTCCAGCTACTTCCCTAACGACTTCCACCTACTTCCCCTTTTCACTGTACTTTGTACAATGTAGCAAGATTAAAACTTATTTTAAAATTGTGAGATAATGATACTTGGAGCTAACACCTGGATGTGCTTGCTGCCACAGCAAACAGACGCAAAGAGCAGAGGCATGAAGGTTTAATTTAAAGAGACCTAGCTACAACAGTCTGCCAACTATATATACTGCTTGGTGAAGCCAAAACCTGTACTAACTAGCCTATTTTTTATAACATACATTAACATTTTCAGGATTAATACTTTTTTTAAAAAAAAAACAGAGCCAGGTTTAATTTTAGCCTCCTTTTCCATGTCCATCCCCTTGGCTTTGTACCAAGCACAGCAGCCAGTGTCCCTGTCCCTTAGATCCTTACACAGATCTGAACCAGATGACAAATCGGTAATACCAAGACCTTCGCAGATGGCTTCCACATGTGCTCCAGGGAGCCTCTGCTCACCACCACTAATGATCTTCATGTGCTCCAGAGAGCTACTGCTCACCTCCACTATGTGTGAATATTATTTTGCTAGTTTTTCACATTTAACTTTCTTGGGGTAAGCCTTAACATGACTGGAATCCTTATAAGAAAATGTGGGCACAGCCATCCAGAGAGAATGCCATGTGAAGACTAGTGTGCAGAGCCATGCATGGAAGTAGAAATACACCATACACATCCCAATGGGAAAACAGTCATTTGAAAAAGCAAAAACACGTGTGCACACATGCATGTGCATACACATACACACACACTGTACACCTCAATGTAAAGGTCATATATAGATGCCAGTACAAAGGAAGGCAATCAAGGGATACAAGGAACAGGATGAAACAGTGATTCATTCCTTCCTAAGAAGTCTTCAAAGGTACCTATCTTGCTGACACCATGACTCCAGACTTCTAGCCTCCAAACTGAGGACTGCTATGGCCCACATACTTTGAAGTACTGTTATAGCATCCCTAAGAGTATAAAACAAAATCTATCAAAATTTGCTTTCTATTGCTATAATAAACTCAGGAGCAACTTGGTGAAAGGTACATTTAATTATAGGTTACAGTCCATAGTGAAGCCAGGGCAGGATCACAAGCAGGCCTATAGCTGCAGGAACTGAAGCAGAGACCATGGACAAAGATGCTCGCTGGCTTGCTCACTGGTTCTCTGCTCAGCCAACCTTTTTATATGGTATAGGGATAATACCTACAGTGCACTGGGCCCTTATACATCAACTAGTAATTAAGAAAATGCCCCCACAGACATGACCACAGGCAAGTCTAACCTGAGAAATTGAGGTTCCCTCTTTCCATATAACTCTAAGTTTGTCAATTGAGGCTACTTCTGTCAGTGTTCCACATGGCTCAGATCCTGTGGGTCAGAGGGATGGATGTCCTAGGGTCACAGGACTCTTTCTTGGGCATTGAAGCACAAGTCCATGATGAGCAAGTGAGGAAACTGAAATGAATTCAGGCTTCAGGATTCTTAAGCCAAGATTCTTTCTGTGTTACTTCTTCCACATGAGAGTGGCCTCATCACTAGTGCATGCATCTTGTCTGAGCTAGTTCATTCCATGGCAGAATGGAAAACCACCTGACCCTAAAGGCAGCAGAGACACAGGAGTACAGCAACAAAGCGCTCAGCAGAGTTGATTAGTAAGCTGCACCTGCCCCTCTGCGAGGCCAGACTGGCTGGGGTAAAACCTAGGTTTCTAGTTGTCTCCCACACTGTTCCCTGAACCTGAGCCCAGACACAGCAGGGCCAGTCAAGTGCAGAATAATGCAGCTCAGTCCTCACTCCCTCCAGGCATCCCTCAAACCCAACCTAAACTGCTCAGCTTTCTCATTGCCACCCTTCTTACTAAATTATCACTCCCACCAGTAAAGGAAGTAAAAGATAAAATTGTTTCCTGAAATTAGAAAACACATACCTCTAAAGAGCATGTCTTTATTGATAGACAACTCTCAATAACAAGACATACAATTAACATATGCTCATTATATTGCTTTTATTTGAATTATCTTGCTAGATGCAGTCAAGACATCTATGACATTGGTTTTAAGTTGATTTTAAATTTATCACTAATGCACATATACATGGTATAGAACAGCCACAGACCCTTTTCAGATCCCAAACCCTAAACACATTTCCATACAGTAGCTAATTCACAGGTTAATCTCTTTCAAATTTTCAGTTTTTCACTCTTGAATCCTGAAGCCGGTTTCCCTTGTTACCAATGGGCAGGAGAGTTTTGAGAAAATAGCTTTCTTTGTAAATATTCCACCAATTCAGATCTTGAGGTAAGCAGTTCCAGATCATGGTAGGGAACCTGTTAAGGGAAAACACCCATTAAAACTCATCACCATCCCAGGTAGCTGTGCTGTCCTCCACCTTGTGTCTGACCCCTCCTGCAGGGGAGCACACAGGCCACATGACTCCTGCACCTGGAGTTTCCAGCACCTGAAGCAATGCTGGCACAGAGGCAGCTGAGAGATGTGAGGGCTAAGGACACTCATGGCTCAGTACTGAGGGCAACTCTGTACCATTTGGAGGGGGGTGAAAATTGAATCTGAGCTGAGGACTGACAAACCAACCACTCGAGTTTATAAATAGCCACAACAGGCCTGGCTATAGAAACAGCAGGACAGAAAGAAGTGGGAAACGGTCGAGGACTTGAGATGGGGAAGGCAGAGAGGAATGGGACACGGGAAGAGAACAGAGAAGGATGGGGAAGGAGGGGCTGAAGAGGAATAGGGGTAGGGAGCAGAGCTGGGAGCATGGGCTGGGTTGCAGGCTGTGTGTCTGTGTGCTGATTGGATAATGAATGGCCCAGGACACTAAGAAGTCTCTAGTTTAGGTTAAAGCAATAAAGATGTAATGGTTTCTGAGCACACACTGCATGGCTAGCTTTTAGGAAATAAATTTAGGAATGAGCATGATACCACGGAAATGCACAGTACTAACTGGGGACGTGCTGGTCCACATCTACTGCAATGGGAACATGGTGGTCTGCTGGAGTGTTGGCCCACTTACTGTTAAATTAAGTCAGAATGGAGGCGGGGCCTGTAACATCCATGAGCAGATAATGACAATGGAGAGGGCTGGGGACTAATCTACCCTTGCTCAGAAGGCACATGTTATCCATACCCAGCTTGGGTCTTTGCTGTACACCGAGCTGAGAGAACAGCACTATGCTGGCAGCGCACAAGTGTTACTGGGGATGTTTGAAAAGAATGCATCTAGACAGCAGGGCAGCCGTCATGGGGGGACCATCCCATTCACACCCCCGCCACCATGCCCATCTGGGGGCTCCTGTTTTCTTCTGCTCTATTCATGATATCGTTCACTCCACGGTAGTATTGTGTAACAGTGTACATAACTGAAAAGGCCAATCTGTCATGGAGACTGCTGTTTAAAGAAACAACAAAAAAAAAGGGGACACTATACCTGAACAACCTGGTACCCAAGCAAGTGCAGGTGCCTTTGTTTAATGGCCTCTTTCCCCAGCAGGTGTTTCCTGTCAGAGCAGAATCGCTGTGGCCCATCAATGCACAGTGCCACCCTGAGAGAGCAAAAGCAATTGTAACTTATGAAACATAAAGTATTTCTCTTTAGTTGCTAGAGATTATTTTGTCTACTCCTATGTGTCAATATTTTTTTAATGAATCATGAACAGATTGTCCTTTGAACTGTTGGAAAAACATTTAATACTATTATTGTTTAACAAGAAGGATTTTTCAAGTGATATTTAGTATTTTCTCTTATTTTTCTTTTTATTGGCAATAAATTCTTTCCTCACAATATATTCTGATTAGTTTTGCCATCCTCCATTCCTCTCAGTTCCTCCCACCTCCTCTTGCCTCCCGCCTCCCCTCCAGTCCACGCTCTTTCGGTCTGATTACAAAAGAACAGGCTTGTAGGTGATAACAAACACGACAAAATAAAATATAGTAACATGGACATGGCAACCCAACAGAAGAATCCCCAGAGCAGGCAAAATGTTAGAGACCCACTTGTCCTCACAGCTGGGAGTCTCATAAAAATCCTGAACTAGCCTAAAAGCTGGGATATAGGCAGGAGCTGGTGCAGACTGCAGGCTTTGCACTTGCTGCTTCAACCTTGTGAGGTTCAGTACTTTAATTTGCAGGAGCACTCTTGGCTAAAGCATCAGTGTGCTGCTAAGTTAAATCTTTAACCTTAAACCCACAACTCTTTACCTTTTATGCACATCCTCATCCATTGTAAACGGCAATACAAATCCATCTTCATCTAATTTAATTTCAACATCTAGCAAAAGAAGAAAGGAAAAAGTCCTCGTGTGATACCCTCAACATTATCTTCCTGCGTTCCTTGGGGTGGTTTCATTTCTTCCATATTGCCTTTATCAGAGAGGACCGAGGCTGCAAAGTAAGGGCCACAACCAGTGGTGAGAAGAGTAATGTAACTGGCCCAGCCCACTAAGCAAGCCAATTCTCAACTACGAGTCTCAATTACTCTGAAATACAGCGGTGTGCCAAGCAATCGACAGCACGCCGAGAACGGTGTACACTCTCAATTCAGAGTGAAGAAACCTTTCCCTTTAGGTGGCACTGACACCAGGCCACTGCAGACCTCACCTCCACTTATAAGTCTGTTCTCTTTCCATGTACGAAAAGCACCCCACACCCTGATATGGGGCTCATGAGCATGTGTGTGTCCCCTTCCTTCCCTCTCAGACACTACCATCCATTCTGTAAAGAGTCCAGTGAAAGAAAGACATGAGATGGATCCATGAACTTCTGTCTTTCATATGATTATTTTCTTTTACTCCACAACCAAAAAGAACAGTTGGTGCAGAGGGACATGGACTCCTCCATGAGCATTGTACAACAAACTGCAGCAGAGGAGGAGCTGTCTAAAAAGCTGTGTGTGTCTACGTGTGTGTCTACTGAGCACCTGAAATGTGGCTAGAGTGACTGATGAGGAACTTGTACTTCAATAGCTACGTACAGTAAAGACACTGCAGACAGCAGAGGCCTAAGTCAACAGCGGTTACCAACATCTGGGCACTTACTATTTTACTTAGTCTAAGAGGTCACTGTCCCCTCATTTTGCAGATGGGGGGGTCAAACAGAAAATGTTAAGATCCTCTGCCCAGGGCATTCTGCTACTATGAGGCTAATGTGTGAAACTAAAGGTCTGAGCCTTGGCTCTACACAACTCTGCTAACTCCTTCTCCTTGCCTTCAGGTGAAGAAAGGGCTCCTCCTGCATCTCACAGCTCTGGCTACTAAGGCCCACATATGGCTCAACAAAGACAAGATGTTCTGACCAAGATAAGACCCACGAGCCACTTACCTAGGGTGTAACAATAGGGTGTCAACACTTTTGATCCAAAATATAATCTTGATCCTAAAAGATCAATCAGTCCAGTCACCACAGACTTGTAAAGATGGAGATCCACAGGGGTCTCCAGGGAGCAGCATGGAGTGAGGAAGGACTTCACTTGATACTGAGGAAGAAGTTTGGGGCCCTAAAATTCATACATGAAAACACAAAAAGAAAAATCAAATGTAAGAGCAGAGAGTGAGTTGAAGGCTACTGGGATAAAAGACTGATACAAAATTACTTTACAGAAATGGTATGTTTCTAGGATGCAGGCACACCTTTTTCTAAAGCTGATAATACATGAGAAGGATACTATCGCTCACATCTTTTTAAATGTGTGAAGCACACGAGAATGCTCAGTTTAAAAGCTTCTTTGGAATGCTTGGAGTTGCTTCAAGGTCATAATCATTCTCAAGAAAGCTTTTGTATGTGTGTTTTCAAGACAGGGTTTTTTCTCAGTGTACCTCTGGTTGTCTTGGCCTCAAACTCAAGAGATCCACCTGCCTCTGCCTCCTGAGTACTAGAAAGAGGCATGTACCTCCACAGCGTGGCTCTCAACTCTAGTTTTCAACAATGGTGTTCTATCTTGCTTCTTTTACTGTGATAAACACCATGACAAGAAGCAACTCTGGGGAAGAAATGGTTTACTTGAGTTTAAACTTCCTGTCTCCAGGCCATTATTAAGTGAAGTCAGGGCAGAAACTGAAGCAGGAACTTTTCAGAAAGCAACAAGGAATGTTGCTTACCCATTCACTCAGTGGCTCAGGCTCAGCTAGCTTCATCATCGTGCCCAGGAGTAACTGCCTAAGGACAGAGCCGCCCAAAGCAGACCAGCCCTTCAATCTTCAATCAGCAGGAGAATGCCCCTCAGATATTGATGACTCTTCCCAGATTACTCTAGGTTGTGTCAAACTGATAAGTGCTACCCGAGGTACGTAGAAAATGTAGTAAAAGGGACGTTTCAATTTCTTAAGAAAAGGTAGTGTGATAATACAAAGGGAGCAAAAAGGCAGCCATTCACCTTGAGAGCCAGTTAGCCTTTACTATCCATCACACAGTGCAATTCCCAGATAGTAATCTCTTTACTACAGTGAACACACGAATCCTCTTCACCCCGTTAAATGTGCTCACCACACATATATGTGCACACAGTAGACTCTGAGATAAGCACGTTGATATATCTGGGGAGTTGCCAAGTATGTATGTATTCCAACACAAACAAATAATATAAATTTTTAAATTGTAGTCTACACATAAATACCTAAATTTTAAGTATTCAGGACAGGAAATGCCATTTTAGAAGTTAGTCAAATGTGTGGCAAATCAGAAGTGAGATATTTTTGAGAGAAAGGAAACCCAAAGTCACAAAGAAATTTATCTGCAAAAACTTCTACATAGCAAAATCATCAATATTGTTTAAAAAAATAAAAATTAAACAAAAAGAAAACACAACATTCATAACTGTTAACTTGTCTCATGCTAAGTTCCTAAAATTGTAGAAAGATAACTTAACACCATTACTGCTCCCAGAATATTAACACATACCAGGTGGTGGCCTTTCTCAGGAGGGAAATGCAAAGGATTCAGAGGACTAAGAGCATCGCTGCTGACACACAGAAGTAGTGGCTGTCACCTCATCTACTGTTGGATAAAGATGACATGGGTCCCATTTTTAAAATGGCTCTAAGAATGTAAGCTGCTCAAGGATTTTTATTATAGCATTATTGACAGAGACCAACCAACCACAAAAAATCTGAAATGCTTTGGTGAAGCAAATGCCACAAAAATCAAAACCATGGTTTAAGCTCTGTATCTGGGACAAGAGAATGGCCTCAGAGTGCTAACAGAAGAAATCAAAAAAACTGTACTACCTTGAGGTGATATATTGTATATTTAATAAAATTAATCTGGAATATCAGAGGACAGAGCCATTTTTCCAGCCTTTTTTTGGGGGGGGTTGTCTGTTTTGTTTTTCAAGACAGGGTTTTCTGTGTAATTGTCCTGGCTGTCCTGCAACTTGCTTTGCAGACCAGGCTGGCCTTGAACTCAAGAGAGCCTCCTGCCTCTGCCTCCTAAGTGCCAGAACAAAAAGCGTGTGCTACCACTGCCTGGTTGTTAGGCCTTGAACTCAAAGAAATCCAGAAGGATCTCTCTGTCTAGTGAGTGATGAGATTAAAGGTGTGGCTCTGGCCAGATATTCCAGACACATTTTATTAGATATGCAATATATAACCACAATACATTTAGTTAGCCCCATTGCTTCAAATGGAATGAAAGCAGATATAGCACACAGATTTATTTGCCTTAATCTGGGCAGAGAAACTGCTGGTCAAGGGAGGACGTGGTGGAGGGAACTTTCATCCTCACAGATATAACAGCAACCCAAGCGACTTTAAAGACTAGAGCTGTGTTTGCTATTCCTAAGCATTATTCTTCGAATCAGGCACTCCTAGCTGTGCAGAGCATAGAGGGGCACAAGTGGCAGCCAGGCCTAGGGACACCATTTCCAGTTTTGCATATGATCTGTTCATTATAAAACAGTGCTGTGTAGAAAAGGCAAACTCCAGCTAAACTACAACAAAATCTTGGGCTTGGCTCAAAAAGACTCTCAGGAATGAGTCTCTGTCTGGTCAGTCCAGAGAATGACACTCCATACAACAGCTACATGGAATGTGAGGGCCTGTGAGAGAGTATGGAGTAGAAAACCTCTCCTGTTTGATGAAATCTAAGAAAACCGTTTGGGGGTCATTTTCCAAAGATAATTCCATACATGGACTATTCCAGTTCAAGTCAAAGTTCTGCTGTTTGAGAAAAAAATTAAAGGAAACTAAAGATTCAGAGAGGACAAAAGATAAGCATCCCTGGGGGACATAAAGCCAGGCCACTCACATTTGTATTCTCACCTTATAAAAAGCACACTCTAGGATCGAGGTCATGAAAAGCTGGGTCAGCTGTGCCAAGCTTACTCTGTCCAAGCATGACTCTTTACCTGAAAAAATAAAGTTTGAATTTTGGCATGCAAAATGAGGGATTATAATCATAAAACAATTTATTCACTTTTTTCCTAGTGTCACTTTTAAATGAAACTAGAATTATGAGTCAATGTAAACAGTACCCAAGTACATCCCAAGTTACAATGGTTAATTTTTTAACCACCTCACCTTGCAGTCGTTGAAGAAAAAAGGGGCTGAATATTTTTGACATGAAATTGACTGGATGGCGTTCAATCAGCGAACATGAATGAAGAAGACTCAGTAGCATTTTTGGCGGAAAATAACGTAAACGAGCAAATAGCACACTTTCTAGCTTCTTAAATAAAGCAGAGGCATTTGGTGGCAAATAATTTAGTTTTCCAAATGGCCCTATTAATTTGGAAATCTGATGAGGTGAAAATTTTTCTGACTGACAAACAAAACTCTCTGCAACTGCATCAAAGATGGGCTTAGAAAGAATCCGCTTTGTACTGCAGTACTCCATCACAGAGCTGGTGACATCAGGGTCCATGGAGAGACACTGGGCAGCTACATGCTGCTCTAATGCCTCCGTGAAAAACCTGTCACTGTGTCCAAAATACACAAATGCCTCCAAGACCTTCCTGAGCTCTTCATTAGTAAAACGAGGAACGTATCTCACAGCGTACTTGCCCAATTTTATAACCAGTGGAAGTGCATGGGTCTGGTCAAGAGCCACTAGGGCAGTGAGAATATGGCTAATGGACTTAGGACTCAGGTAGGAAACCATTGAAAGGGAAAAGCTGTTTATTGTGTTTAAAAATGTCTGGTGTTGGTCCAGTTTTTCAGGACATGCTTGAAGAATTCTATAAATGGCCACAATATCCTCTGGGGTAAAGTTTTCCAAATTTTCACTTTGCAGCTGAAAAATAACTAGTTCCAGTATCTCACAGCCTGAACCTTGAAATCTAATCAGACTTTCTCCAAGAATACAAAGATGGTGGGCCTCCAAGCTGCCTCTTTGGAGACGACTCTGGCATTCTGTCATGAGGTTCAACACCAGGCTACTTTGAGAATCCACAGACAACCTAACAAGAGATTGCAAAGTCATCACCAAACTAGCGTTGGTGAGATGTGAGGGATCCCTCTCACACTGAAAGCATAAAGCTTGGAAGATGCTGTTTTCTAGTATCCCTTTCGGCAGGCTTTGCTCACCATTCCTGTGCCCCAGCTCACAAATCCTGTGTAAGGCTGCTGAGGCCAAAATGACAGGCACAGTGTCCAGTGTACCTATGAAACTCAACACTTCTTCTGGGGAGATGAAGCTGTGTAGTCTCCTGTAAAGCATCTCTTCATCCTCGTTTTTAAGACTCTGTTGTGGTTGGTTCCATTCCTGTACTTGAGAGACCCAAGGCTCAGCAGCTGGGTGAAGGTCATTTCCGTTTTCTGAGTGGAAGTTTTTACAATAGGAATAATGGAATCTGACCCTGAACAGTTCAGGTTGTAGGGAATAGATCCAAACAGGGAGACGATCTTTAACTATCTTTTGGACGTGATTGGCAGGGTGAATTTTCAAAGCAGCTACAGCTCCAGGTATCCAAAAATCAGATATATGACAAAAGTTTCTCCGCAGGGTGATTAACGCCATGCCATCAGAGTCACAATTCTTGACTTAGCATAAGGAAACAAAACAAAAACATGATCAAATATCTCGAGAAAGACGATTTAACATCAGCATTTACAAAACTAAAAATGAGTATCCTACAACAAGACTAAACACAAGGACCTGGGTAAAAAAAAAAAAATGTATTTAAAAAAAAAAAAAAAAAAAAGCAAGGTTTCTCTTCCAAGGAGCCTGGAAATAGAGATGACCTGGGAAGCTACCTACCTCCTGGTCCTGACCTCATATCTAATTGGCTAACACCCAACAATTTCACCATAATTGTCAGGCTACTTACAAAAGACCTGCAAACCCCTTTCTAGGTAATGTCACAAAGATTCTTTTAAAAGATGAACTATGCCTTAAATCTAAACTCTCTGTGCCATATGTGTACTAAGGATCTCCCTGGTTAATGTTTTATATATCTTTATATATCTAGTAGCATGCCCTGCAGGGTCACACAATGTATGTTCACAAAGGTTTCTGCTTCACGAACCAAATACTATGGATAAAGGGGAGTACACTATACGTATGCCTCCCTTAATATGTAAAGTTGATTGCGGATTAAATAGTTTCAAAACCCACACAAACACATTGTTCCTTGCTGAGGCTTTCTGACCAACGTGTCTCCTAACAGTCTTCATGAGAAATTTTGTCTTTCTGTTTCATCACTGAACTCACTGACTCAGCCTCATTCAGGCTCATCCCAAAATTCTTTCCCGTGTCCCCACCCCCGAGAACACTTTAGGGAGCCCCTTTGGGCCTCTTGAGGACTGTCAGATGCACTGCAGCATCCTAGGGCTGACTTCCCGTGGCCTCACTGTCCTACTCATGACTGAGGTCGCTGCCCAGGCCCTGCAGTAAATCCCATCTAAAGACTACCTTATAGTAATCCAGTTCATTTGAACGACGCTTTCCCATGTAAGAAACGGCAGCACAGGGAATCAGCTGTGCCCAGTTAAGCTGCAAGCGAAAGAAAGAGATGGAATTCAAATTTCACCTCTAAATCTCGAGGCTCGCGTGTTGGCGGAAGGAAAAGCCAATAGATATTTTAAGAGAGGGGAGACGCAGGCGGCAAAATTCAAACTTCGACCTGGCCAAAGCGTGGTAACAGGCGCTGAGATGCCGGGGAGGTGGCTGGGGCTCAGGCTCCCCACAGCTTAAAACAATCCCCGAAAAGCAAGAGGAGCAAGACACCGGGGGAGGCAGGAAGCGCGGCCAGACCGGAGCCCACGGGAGCGCGAGTGGGGGACCGCGGGTGGCAATCGTGACGGAAGAGCCGTAGGGGCGAACCTACTTATTCCCCACGGAACTTACCGAGCGGATCCGAGCCGCGCCCGGGCAGAGACAGAGTGCCCAAGCCCTGGGAAGCCAGCACAATAAAAATGCCCCTTACCGGTAGGACATCCCGGCGCACGCGCTGCAATAAGGCCCCGCCCACATCCGGCGCTCAGCGGTTGGCCCCGCTCCGCCGGCATTTCCTATTGGTAGTGCGTGAGGAGCGTGCATAATAGGAGTCTGCGCGCACGCGCAGTGTTCCCAGACGGTGTCTTGCTCAGGAGTTCGTGGCTGGAGGTGCGCGCGTCCGGGGCTTGGCGGGGACAGACACCTGCGCGGTGGGAATGACGTCTCTGGGTCTCAAGGGACACGGGTGTGTGGGGGGGGGTTGGGGGGGGTGACAGGGTGCTATAGAGAGGAGGCTTCTTTTCCACCTTTTTCCCAAACCCCACGAGCTCCGCACGTGTCGCGTTGCGAGTCACCCATCTCCTATCTACTGTATCCAGGCTGTTGTCTGGTTCTTAGCAATGTTTCATTATGAACCTGTAAGGTTTTGTATCCTGGCTCGCCAGCCACAAAAGCGTACAGTTAATACGCTTGATGGTCCACTCATCCAAAGTCAGTTTCCCATAGATTGATTGACAGCCATTCAGGGTTAAGCCTCTAGAAAGAATGGAGGTATGTTGGAACCCTAGTGCTCTTTATGCCTTGTCTTTTACTCTTGTTTATCTCTGAAGTGGGCGTGACTTAGAAATACCATCTCTGTGTGCGAGTACCTGTACACTAACTACTGATTTATTTAATAATGGGGACTCTGATGACAGTACTTGAATAAATCCAGCAGGGAACAGAAATTTCCCAGTGTTAGGGGAACGTTGTACAAACCATTGTACGGTTTTCTAAAAAGGAAGAAACAAAAAACCTTTGTAAGGGGCACTGTGTTTGAACGTTGCTCAGGCCCTTCACCTTGTCATCCTTAATCATGCAGGATTGCAATTCTAATTCCGAATACCAGTGAGCAGAGCTGAGGGTCAGATCACTCTCCTGCAACTATGTACTTCTAAAAGACACTTTCAGGAACTAAACTTAGCAGGAAGTTGGGAGTGGATTTCTGAGCAATGTGATTAAAGAGTCTCACTTCTGTTTGCTTGCTGTCTTAATTCTCTCACACTGTGGTTCATTTAAAATTAGTGCTAAGAAGCAAAAGATTACTGTAAAGTTAATTCCTACAGTTTACCTGCTTCATTAAATAATATCCTTTTATCCCCTTGGTGTTTTTTCAGTCTGAGGTGATGAGAAGGTTTTTATTACTGTATGCTACACAGCGGGGACAGGCGAAGGCCATAGCAGAAGAAATAAGCGAGCAGGCTGTGTCACATGGGTTTTCTGCTGATCTTCACTGTATTAGTGAGTCGGAAAAGGTAAGGGCAGCTGTCCTGTGGATTTTTCTGTACTTTGTTGCTATGAAATGGTTGTTTGTGAAATGAAGCTCTATATTCACACCTCCTTGTGCATGACTGTTTTGTTATGGGGGCTCACCCAAGCCAGCCTTGAACTCACACTGTAGCCCAGGAAAAACTTGAAATTGGGATCATCCTGCCAACTACTTGAGATTAGACATGTTAAAAAAAAAAAAAATCTTAGAAACTGAAAAAAAGTTACTGCTTACATGTAAATGGTTACAATGGTGTGTACTTCATTTATCTCTGGTGGCTGTGAGGACAAGTATGATGTTTTGGTTTGTCTTTTTTGGACATTGGTGCATTTTGTTTTTTACCTTATAAACATGGTGTCCCTTTGGATTCCCTAAAACAAAAACTTGCCATTCATTGTGGAGTTCCCCCAAATGAAAGGTCATTGGGCTTTCTCTATGAACGGCAGTTTACGGAAGTGTCAGAATCTAGGAAGCCTACTTAAGTCAAGGACTTCTAGTCTGCATAGTCACAGTTTCTCTGAGACATTCCTGCATTAGCCAAAGTTGATAAGCACTTGACGCTTCGTGCTTTTTCTCGGTGTGAGGGATCCAGAGTATATATACTGTTCCCAGTTGCTCACACAAAAAGCCTTCATACAGTGAAATGCTAGCGCTGGCTCCTATCCCTGAGATTCACTTCAGCACCTCAGAAGCTATCTGAACAGTGTTCTCTTCCTCCAGTTCAGTGCCCCTCCCCCCCAAACTTTCACAAACTACAGTTTCAGAAGGCTAGAGCATCTGTGGCACGGTGAATTATGACTTATACCTGTTGAAGGACACATCCCCTTTATACACCTTTTCCAGGCATGGCTGTAACTGAGCTTCCAAAGTCACCACCAAACAGATAGCTCTGTCATTCAACAGTAGCTCAAAGAAAACAATGCTTATGCTGGACTGTACCCTGAATCTATAGTAACAGGCAGATGATAACATAAAACTAGCCCTGATTGGGCCTTAAGGTTGACCTTACTAGCTGGGTCAGCATCCGTTTGGTGGGAAGGTGAGTGGTGGTTTTTCTTTTAGTGCCCTGCAAACTGGGCTGTTTGCTCCCCTGGCTGAGAGGTTTCTCCTTTTGAGCATGATCTAAGTTGAAAGGATAGCACTCTGTTCCCTACCTCACAGTAGCCTTGTTCATGGTGTAATGCCTTGTGAGCATTTAACAACCTGGAAGAAAGTTATCCCAAGTTCTTATCCATGGGCATGAAAAAGAAAGAGAAGGCTAGTTGTGCCTTAGTGGTAGGCTCTGTGTTAAATCAGGAACCACAAAACAGTAAAATCGTTTTGGGAATACAGTTCAGGTAGTAGAATGCTAGCACGCACAAAGCCTTGGGTTTGATCCTTAGCCCTGCATATGATCTGGGTGTAATGGCATATACCTATAATTTCGGTATTTAGGACATGGAGGCAGGAGAATTAGAAGTTCAAGACTAACCTTGACTGTTGTATGAGGTTTCTGGCCTGTCTGCCTGTGGTCTAGACCAGCAGACCCACAGAAACACAGAGACACGTATATTAATTTTCTGCTGATCGACCTGGGGCCCAGGCATAAAACTCACTAACTCCTTTATCTGAACTCAACCCACCTTGTTCAGCCATGCAGCTTAATATCTTTTTTCAGAGCAGCATTTTAGCTTCTTCTGAGTCTCCTGGCATCTCTGTGGCATCTGCTCAGAGATGTTCCCAGCTTTTTCTTAGTCTGGTATCCCCGCCCACACTTCCTGTGGGCCTCTGGCTAGTCAGCTTTTTATTAAACCAGTAAACAGAACAATTATTTACAATGTAACACATATTCCCACTAAATTTGGCTACATAATGATTTTTAGGCCAGTTTAAGATGCATGAGATTTTGTCTCAAAAAAAAAAAAAAAAAAGTGCAGTTAATTTTTTGAACCTAAACTAGGCTATGTTTATGACCAGTAGGGAAAAAAAATTTGCAAGAATTAAGAGTATGGACCATATCCATTTGCCTTTCATTGCATTTCAGACATGAAGGAAATTAAGAGTTGGTTTTGACAGGCAGCTAATAGCAAAGGGCAGCACTTAATTTTCCCCTTTAAAATAATCCTCTGCTGTCTGTGTGCATTGCCTCAGTTTCATTAATACACATCTCTGTGTTTAGATTTGCTAAAGATTCCAAAGCTGCGTCTTGCGCTATAGTGTGTCTTCACTGGGGTATCCTGTGTTGCTCTTGTGTTCTGCATTTTTTAAAAAGTTTGTTTATTGAGGCAGGGCTCACTATGTAGTGTTGGTTGACCTGGAGGTCACAATGTAGACCAGGCTGACCTTTAATTCTTAGAGAGCCTCCTGCTTTTGCCTCTTAAATAATGGGAATAAAGGTGTGCACCACCATGCCTGGCCCTGTTCTGACTTATTCCTGGTATTTGGTGTCTTTTCTCTTTGCTTCTAACTTACCATGACCCTACAAGACCCCTTTGCTCTGTTTGCTTTCCTGTGTATATAAAATGTGTATGTTCTGCTGACTCTCCGCCTTGCTTCTCTTGCTTATTGCTGGTCCTGTTGATGCTTTTGATGAGCCTGTTTGTTCTTATGTTTTCCTAACCAAAGGTTTCAATGATGGGGTGGGGACCCCAGACCTTTTGTTAGTGAAGCACATGGAGGAAAGATGTGTTAAACTGTGCAACATAGTGAACATCAGCAGAAGTGAACTAAAAGGCATTGTTCCTTTGCACCTGGTCACAGGACTGGTCACAGTGTTTATTACAATAATTTGGCTAGAAGGAAAATTGAAAGGAAGTGTGCAAGACAGGAAATGAGGCTTGTTGCCGCTCCCATTTGTTTTGTCTGGTGTCATTCGCAAAGTCATGCACTCCTACATTCTGATTGGATCTCCTTGTTTTGTAGTATGATCTGAAAACTGAAACTGCTCCTCTGGTAATGGTTGTATCCACCACTGGTACTGGAGATCCACCTGACACAGCCCGCAAGTTTGTTAAAGAAATACATGACAAGACACTACCCACAAACTTCTTTGCTCACCTGCACTATGGATTATTGGGTAATGGACTGTATTTTGTTTTTACTATATGCAGTTATTGCTTTGCTATATGAATATATCTTTCAAAATCATGAAATGTATCCTATTTTTACATAAATATTATATAAAATATAGAAATGTCAATGATTGTCTAGTTTATACTCCAAAGCAATGCTGATTCTCCCCTACCCTTGTCCTGGGTATGTCTAGGGACCAAACCCAGGGCCTTATACTCTAGGGGGAGCATTTTACCATTCAGCTACACCCCCAGCACTCTGCAGTACCTCTCCAGTAGCCATGGAACATTTGCAGAATATTCATATCCAGGATTCACTCCAGACCTACTAAAACAGAATTCTTGAAGGAGCAAGCACTTAGGATTTATTGTTTGTTTAAGATAACAGGTTTCTAAAATCAAGTAATATTCTTATGGAATTGTCGTTTTTAGTCCTTAGTACCAAGCATGATGACCTGATCCCAGTCTTCAAGACCCACATGACAAAATCTTGCAAGTCACTCTCCAACCTTTACATTCTATCATGGTGTGCATGTGTGTATGTGTGTGTGTACAGGGTAAAATTTTAAAACTAAAAGAAGTAGAGGGGCCATCATATAAAACTGATAAGAAACAGTATGATTCCATATTCCTGGCCTGTGGTCTATGTGGTTCACCTCTGAAGAATATGCCTGGGAGAGTGTCTGGAAGTTTTTCTAAGGTCATACTGAAGCCTAATCCAACCACTTGAGTCAGTGTTGGGCTGCACCCATATATGGACCCATCACAAGCTCACTCAGTTGTTGGGAGAAGTATAAGGATAATTAAACTGGGAAATTTAAGTTTGCATTTTTGAAATTTCAAGCAGATGTGAAGCATTAGCATTCTTGGCATGCAAGGCTGAGGTAGTTCTTTAAATTGACCTGAGAGAAAAATGTACAGCCTCTCTTCATTTTGCCAATGTGCCTGGGTGTGAAAGTCAGAAGTGGCAAAGACTGGTGACCAGATAAGTATTTGAGCCTCTGTAGGTTACGTGGTTTATCATATGGTCTAACAGCTGCTGTACACAGCTGTTGTAGCTTCAAAACCACCATGTCATGTAAACCAACAGATGCGGCTGTGAACACTGAGTCCATTTTGTTCAGAGATGGTCCTTGGCTATGGTGTTCAGGGATGGGAAAGTGTAAAGTATAGATACTAGGGTTCAAAGCGAGCTTGACATATTTCTTCAGATTCTTGCACTGTTACATTAACTCATGGAAACAAGTGTTAAGTGTGTAAGTATGTGTATGTTTTTGACCAGTAACTAGTATTTATTTTGTTACTATCTGGTGTTTTCATGACGTACAATAGAGGAGCATCACATACTTAGCGTTGCTGAAAAAAAAAATAAGGAAATTTGCATCTACACATTATTTCTTGCTGTATCTGTTAGAGTATGGGATAGTATATTAGACGTTTAATTTTTCATCTGTATGTCTTGAGCCTCTTACGCACTGAATATCTATTTGTGTTCTCTAGGATTGGGTGACTCGGAATACACATACTTTTGCAATGGAGGGAAAGTAATTGATAAACGACTTCAGGAGCTTGGAGCCCAGCATTTCTATGGCACTGGACACGCCGATGACTGTGTAGGGTAAGGCAATGCATATCTGTCTTCAGTAAAGTCTTACACATGGTGGAAGTTGGTGAGCTTATAAAAGATGTTTGACTTGCTTTAGCTCTGTCAGTCATCTGAGAGTCTATTATAATTTCAGTATTTCGTTGGAACCCATCTATTTAGTGCATTTAACAGTCACCTATAGTACTCTGCTGAATGAACAGACTGCTGATCTTTCACTGTGCTCAAATAGACAACTTAGGCATTTGGGTTTTTTCCTTTTACTACATACCAGTTTAGAGCTCGTGGTAGAACCGTGGATTGCTGGACTCTGGGCTGCCCTCACTAAGCACTTTAAATCACTTGGAGGACAAGAAGAAATGAGTGACGCACTCCCACAGGCTTCACCTGCCCCCTTGAACACTGCTGTGAAGCAGGAGTTATTACACATCCAGTCGCAAGTTGAACTTCTGAGGTTACAAGATGCAGAAAAAAAGGACTCCAAGGTTCGGGGACAAAATGAGGTGAACAGGCATCAAGCGAGTGACTTTATTGAGGACGCTGAGCCCTCGCTCATCTGCTCGGTTCCCCCGCTCTCGCAGAGCCCCCTCAGTGTTCCTGCTTTGCCCCCTGAGTATTTGGAGGTTCATCTTCAGGAGTCTCTTGGCCAGGTGAGAGATGTACTTCATGCTCTGTGCTTCATAATGTGAGTACTTGCCTTGTGTTTGTGTATCTGTCACATCTGGACAGAGGTCTCTGAATCATGGACCGAGTGCAGCATCTCCAGCTATAACTATGGTGCCT
Source organism: Sigmodon hispidus (assembly GCA_004025045.1). NCBI lineage: Eukaryota > Metazoa > Chordata > Mammalia > Rodentia > Cricetidae > Sigmodon > Sigmodon hispidus. Next base: position 286,396 of record PVIH01000251.1, read on the forward strand.
GCAGCAGCCATGCCTATGGAGCTGTGAAGCCTGCAGCTGCTTTTGTGGCAATGCTCACCAGAGGCCACAAAGAAGGGAGCACTTACTCTCTGACCCTTCCAGAAAAGCTATGACCATCTCTGTGTTACAAGTGGCTTGATGTTGCAGGAGTCCTTTTTGACATCTCTGACGTAGCCTTTCACGGTGCCATTCCCTCTGTCCTCACTCTCAGTTGCTGAGCCCTCAGCCTGCTCACATCACCTCTCAGGTGCTCATCTAGCCCTGTAGTACAGAGCCTCAGCGTCACATCTTGTCCATACTCCTTCACTCTGCATTTACGTTGCTGCCTTCCATCTGTCACGGTGCAAAGGTCTCCTCACACAGATGTGTGTCCAGCCCCAGACTCCCATTTTAGCAGCCTGCTTACACTACTCTAGGACCGATCCCCAGCAGTCACACTGTGAGATGTTCTTCTTGGCAATTGTGTGGGCACTGCAGGGGTAAAAGCAGGATTGAACACAAGGAGAAGCTGAGCTGTGGTATATTCTCACCAGAAACCTCAGCCTCCCATGGGATTCTTGAAAAACATACTGGTTCTCAGTGGTTGCCTAGATTTGGGACACAGGCTGGATTTATACTATCCTGGTCCTTGGATTGGAGCAGTACTGAAAGGGGAGGTAGCTGAGGCAGGGTGTGACCGTGAAATGCTAAATGCTTCCTACAGAGCCAGCTGAGGCTGAGTGTGTTGGTGACAGTTCTTTCAGTGGTCACATTCCAGAATCCCCCACTGGGGCTCCAGCATCCAGCTCTCACTTGCCTCCAGCCTTCCCATATGAACAGTTGTCCAAAGTTAATTGGCTTGCATTTGTTAAAATGTTCTCTATTTTTAAATATAATAAAACCAAGTTAGAAGAGGAATTGGAAGATATCACGAAGAATTAGGTTTCTGTGTAATTTTTTTAAGACCTGTACTATCCTTACGGGTCAACTGTTCACAAAAACTACTGAAGTGGCTAAGAATCCTCTTCCTCCAGCAGGTATACCCATCAGTAGGCTTGGCTGGCTGGACTTCTAGCCTTAAGACTCTGCCCATTTTGGCTTCTTCAAAGCTGGGATAACACATACATGCCACCACACCTGGACTTTTTAATGTGGTTCTGAGGGTTGCATTTCATTATATTTCATCCCATTGTTTCTCAAGGAGGAAAGCCAGGCATCTGTGATTTCTGAGGATTCAGTTTTTCAAGTTCCAATCTCAAAAGCTGTTCAGCTGACTACAAATGATGCCGTAAAGACCACGCTGCTTCTGGAATTGGACATTTCAGTAAGTTGTTACAGAGTTTCTTCTCAGCATGGTTGTATTGTGAAGATATGCGGGCCCTTTGGGTGCTAGCTTACTGCACCCAGGAGGAGATGTCTCTGGCAGGATGCCTGGCTGTTTTTTTCTTGGTCTGTCATTTTCTCCAGGTCTCCTTTTCTACTTCAGAGGTGAGGCGAGATGTGGTGTTGACAGCACAGAGCATAGCACCAGCCTTGATCATAAGCCATGAGAGAAGAATGGCATCCAGGGGTCAGTTCACCTGTGACAGGCCAATAGAAGGAAGCTGTTCACTTAAGATCAGCCAGCGAGGCAGAGATAAGGTTCAGATTAGATGGTCAGGAAAGCACCAACTTCTCTGAGCAGCACTTCCGATTCTTTGGAGACTAAAACGATTCTGGAATCTGTCTCCAGAGCGCTGTGGTGTCAGGGCTGTATGTGGTCATGTGAACCCCATCTGTGGGTCCGTCTGCATCTGTTTTCTCTAAGGAATGCTACAGTCATTAAGTTGGCTCTTTATCTTGAAGACATGATGTGAATTAGTTATTCAGAAAATCAGAGCACTGTAGTTTGTCTGTGAAAGTTCAGAAGAGCTTCCTAATAGAAAAAAAGAAATGACAGGCATCAAACCTACTGTTTTGTCTGTACTACTAAGAAAACCGGCATACCTATTAAATGCAGTGGGTGTGTGCATGCATGCATGTATGCCTAGGAAGACTGGAAGGTATTGTTAGGAATTTTCTAGAATACTCTCCTATCTCATTCACTTAAGCAGCATCTCTTAGTCAAATCCAGAGCTTTCCAGTACGGCTGGTTGGTTGTGAACTGTAAGGTGTACATACCCTGTCTCTACCATCCAGGGCTGGATTTACAGGTGGGCACACACCCAACCAGCATTTATGTGGATTCTGGGAATTTGAACTTTGCAAAATCACTGGCTAGAGCTTTATACCCCCCTTGCCTAGTTTTGTTTGTTTTGTTTTTTAAGATGATGTCCCACTCTGAAAACCAGGCTGACCTCTGAATTCAAGAGATCTGCTAGCTTCTGCCTCTCAAGTGATGGAATCTAGGGTGTGCACCTGCACACCCCACACACCGTCCCTTGGTCTTTTCAAGAGTAACTCCTAATGAACGTGATTAATGGGCTTACTCAATTTCACCTTAATCCTTCTCTAGAAAATCGAGTTTTTGCATCAACCTGGAGATTCCTTCAATGTGATCTGTCCAAACGGTGATTCTGAGGTAGAAAGTCTGCTTCAAAGGCTGCATCTGGCTGATAAGCGAACACACCATGTCATCTTGAAGATTAAGACAGACACTAAGAAAAGAGGTAGGACAGATGCTGGACATGATAAAACATACCTACACACACAAGAACAACAAGAAGCAGATTGGTGTTGACTGGTTCATGGTGCATTCTTGCTTATAGTGAGTAGTGTGGGATATATACACTTGGGGGCATGAAAGGAGCCTAGAGCCTTTGTGTAATATTCCCATTATGTTTACTTCTCTTAGTGTTTTATTCCATAAAAATAATTTTTGTCAATAAAAGCTGTTTTATTACCTAAAATATTAATATTACTTGCATATAATCTTGAACTTATTCAGCCCTAAAGTTTCTATTTTTCAAAAAGAAGTATTTTTATTTTTGTGTCTAGTGTGTATATGTGTATACCACATTGTGCTGGTGCCTGGTTGAGGCCAGAAAGGGGTGCTGGACCCTGTGAAACTAGAGTTACAGGCATGTGGGTGCTGGGAATTGGACTGGGTTCTCTAGAAGAACAGCTGCAATGCTCAGTAACTGGGCATCTCTTCAGCCATTGAAGTTACTTTCCATTATAATGGAACATGGTCATCTTTCTCCATTTTATTTAGATAATTTTATTTTATTTGGTGCATTTTGAACTTACCATTCTTAGACCTTTGTGAAGTAGCTGTTTTTCCTTGCATATTTATTTCTGCCAATTGCTGCTTGACCATTGCCACAGGTCATCACACTTGGTAGCGTTGTAAAGTGTCTCAGTTGGCTGTATTTTGGTGAATGCAAAGCATATTCTAACAGTGTGTTGTGGTTGTCTTTTCTCTGGCATGACTTTCCTGCCTCACCTGTCAGGAGCTGTTGTGCCCCAGCACGTGCCTGAGGGTTCTTCTCTCCAGTTCATCTTCACCTGGTGTCTGGAAATACGAGCAGTTCCTAAAAAGGTATTTCTCTATCTTCTGTGAGCAACTGTGAAGATGGACTGAGCTGTGTCAGACTTTTAGATTAGTCTGGTACCCAACCCTTGAGCTACAAAGGATACGGAGTTCAGATGTCTTTCTGATGTCATGAAAACGGCCTTTCACTGATATTAATGTTACACAGTCACAGGTGTCAGGCTGGGCTGTCTTGCACAGTGTCCCTCCTCTCCTCCTCCATGACAGGCTGCTTGTGAGAGAGTGTGGGACCCGCACCCCCTCTTCAGCACCTACTATATTACTGCACATCTATGCAGTGATGCTTGGTTACTGCTGAGCAGGAAATCTTTGGGACATGGAAGGGCTTGGCAGCTGCTGGTGGTGTTTAGAGGAGTTTTGAAATAGAGCCACTAGAGGTCAGTATTACATCAGGAACTGTATTTAAAATGCTTGCAGCTGATTTTTTTTTAAACATTCTCTGTATTGACTCCCTTTGGGAATCATTACCGTCTCTGAGAAGTGAGTGGATGAGGGGTGAGGTGAGGAGAAGCTGGGGGCTAGTAGGAAGAGGGAAGGGAAGGGGATCTGTAGTTGTTATGTAAAATTTAATAAAAATAAAAAAAAAACCTTTTAAATAAAGAGAAAAAATTCTCTGAATAGCTACTGCTGTGCTGGGCTTGAACTGTCTGAGCAGACTGACTGCGGTAATTAAACACCGGCTTCCTCTTGCCTTGTGCAGGTGCCTGCTGCACTGCTGGGTGCGGGAAGCAAACCATGTCAGAGAAAGGCTCTTAGACACAGCTCATTTTGATGAGAACTTAAGTTCCTTTGAGTTTGCTTTAAATTGTACAAAGTATTTGTAAATACATAATTTCTTTACTATACAAACTGCTGTTCTAAAATATCTGTATGAATGTGATACAGAAAGTCAAAATTTTATAATCAGATCCTTGGAGTTTAATTCTAAAATTTAATTCCTGTTGCACACCAACACATCAGGTCCATGTGGAAAGACTGAGGGTGTTTTTAACAGATGCATCATAGTCATTGGTTTGATTATGAACATCTGAGTTGTTTATGGATTTTCTATGGGGGAAAAAACGGTCTAAATAAAAATGTCTGTGATGAATTTTGCACATGTTTAAAACATTTGTGTAAGACAAATATTTCTGAGTAAAATTGGTATTTTAAATGATTTATACTTCAAAATTCTTTAGTGTATTCTGCTGTTTAAGCTCATTCTCTCTCTTCCATTTCTTAGATCTTTTATTTATTTATTTGAGGCAACGTCTCACTGTACCTGTGGCTGACCTCTTTCCTCAGGCATTTCTGCGTGCCCTCGTTGACTATACCAGCAGTGCCACTGAAAGGCGGAGGCTACAGGAGCTGTGCAGTAAACAGGGCGCAGCTGACTACACCCGCTTCGTCCGTGATGCCAGAATCTGTCTGCTGGACCTCCTCCTTGCCTTCCCGTCCTGCCATCCTCCACTCAGCCTTCTGCTAGGTGAGCTGTGCCCCCACAGCACCGGTCCTCACACTGTTAGGTGAACCTCTTTGTTGTTAAGGGGGGCTGTCTATGTCTCACTGTGAATTTTATGCAGGTACAGTGTGGCCACATCTAAGTGTGTGTGGGGAAGTGACTGGTTATAGTGACATCTGGGATCTCTCCTAGAAGCCAGATTCCTTCCCTCTTTCACACTTTTTAATTTTTTTCTTTTATTAATGTTGCTCATTTTCTCTATTAATTTATCCAATTTTATTTTTTTTTACTTAGAATTTAGCACCTTTTTAGTTTTTTTTTTTTTTCCTCCCATTGAAATTACTTAGCTGAGTTTTTTCTAACTTACTATTCAGAGGAAAATTTTTTTTTTTTTTTATCAATGCTGATCATCATGTGGTGTAATTGAAGGAAGCATGTGCTCTGTGTAGAATGCAGAAACACTTCCATCCAGGTGCCTTCAAAAGCACAGTGTTAAAGAGCAAAGGGCCCTTTTGTAGTACAAGCTGACACTTCTGGAGCCTGGTCGCTGGCTCAGAGGGTCTGGAACTGCTTCCTAAATTGATGGCTGGGAGCACTCCATAGGATGTTGTAGCCTATCTTATTTGCCTGAATTTGTTTTCCTGTAGTGATGCAGAGCATGTTAACATTCACATGTTGTACAGTCCTCTTGTCAAGCCATTAGAGGGTGTTTGGAGTCCTGTGCAGGGAATGGCCTATCTTATTTCCTATTCCCATGATTTCTTAGTATTTTTTTCTTCTTATCCTCCTCTCAAAAATGGTGGGTTTCTTTTGGGGGAGGTGGAATCCTTAGGTGAGGCTAATTTTCACTAAAAAAAATCCTTAAGAGGCTAGTCTGTGTAAACCATTCAGCTTGTTGGTATTATGGAGGTGGTAGAGGCTAGTACATGACCAGAATGCAGACTAGGAGCCAGAGAGAGTCATTGGGATGGACCTATAGAATCAAAGTTTTTCAGTTCTCTAAAGAAAAATTAACATATCTAAAACTTAAGATGAATTCTTTACTAAACTTTATTTTCGTGCTTTATTAAGACTAAACTATTTTAGAAGGGTTTAAAATTTTGCCCAAATAAACTAAAAATAGTGCATGTTACTCATAAAAGTTACAAAATTCATAAGTGGGAAATTCTAATATGGATCATTCATGTTGCTTTTCCACAAGTTCTCGTGCATCTTGAAGTCACTGGGCTTCTGAGCAAGTTACCTTGAGAAAGTTTCCCACCAAAGCATAGCTTTTTATTAAGTATATAAATGCAAGAAGTAAAAGGCCATTATGCTCTGAAGTATTTTCTAAAATAGCTCACTTTGATATTTTTGAGGCTTTGATTTTATTTCCCATCTGAAAACTCTGGGACTTACCGCTCCAGATGATCCGTAGACACATGAAAGCAGTGAGTCCTTTGACAGTAGCCTGCTTATGACTCTGTTCTTCTGTCATCATCCCTGAGACCAGCATGGGAGAGATCCTGATTCTAGAGTTGAGCAATGTATCACTGAGTATGTACTATAACATATTTTAAATGAGTACATGTTGTTTTAAATATTCTAAATAAGAAAGCTAAATATCAGCCTGGGTTTATTGTTGTTACTGTTCCTTTATCAGTAGGCCTGAGTTAATTACCTATGTTTATTTTTTAGAGCACCTTCCCAAACTCCAGCCTCGACCATACTCATGTGCAAGGTATGAATACTAACATATATACAGTTCCTAAGTCCTTGAACTTCCAGCTCTCGAGTGACCAGGCCAGTTGTCATACACTCTCTGTTCTGTAGAGCACAGTGCTCAGCAGTGTGATCTGAAGAGCCTAGGACTTCTGTATCCTGGGAATTCAGTTTGTACCTGATGATCCAGTGTTTCCCTGTTTCAAACAGTAGGCTCAGATCTCATGGTCCCTGGGCCGCTGAGGGGCCAGCAAGGAGGTTTAGTTACAGAACATGAGTGACTGCTGGCCTAAGCAATCCAACACCCCCCCACACCCCTGCCACTGCAGCAGGTGTACTTGTGGGAGTGAGTTCAACCCCCCCCCCCAGTTCCTAACATAATACAACATAAGATAATGTGAATGTATCTCGTAGTGATTCTGAACAGGTGGTTTCTTCACTTTCTTAGTCTGTCATTTAAACTTTACAAATAATACCCACTGTGTTTGTTCTTGCCATTTTTATGGTAATAAAATCAATCGGGTAGATACCGAGTGGGGGATCTTGAAGAGCCCTGGGACATTTCACTTCTGCAGTCCTTACTGAAATGTTGAAGATGAGTGGATAGAGACCTCACTATGGGAGGCAAGGGTTAAGCTGGCAATAGAGCAAGGCAAGGTAGATTGAAGCCCCTGTTTTCCCTGCAAGTAAGACCGCATCATCCGTCCCTGGTGGGATCCTCAGAACTTGCCTGTGTCTTTGCAGCTCCAGCTTACTCTATCCAGACAAGCTTCATTTCGTATTCAACATCATAGAGTGTCCGCCTAACACTGCAGCAGCTGCACTACGGCGGGGAGTGTGCACAGGCTGGTTGGCTGCATTGGTTGCTCCATTTCTTCAGCCAAATACAGAAGCTTCACAAGCAGGCAGTCCTGATGAGCTGGCTCCTAAGGTACTAGGATGGTATGACCTCAGCTTGACTAGAGCTCAGTTGTCATCTGTCTAGAACACTGCACTCACATCTGAAACATGCAGGTGTTTGTCGGTCTATTGCTGCTCATCTTGTTTGGTCTACTGGGAGGATATGGGTATCTCCTATTCCTGTGTCTCAACTGGGTAGTTTTCTGATCTTAGTCTGTCACTTAAAAAATGCATTGCAACATTTATTCTTTGACTGTTACCTACATGTATTCGGTGTATCTTGATCATATCCACTCTCATCCTTGACTCCAGCTTCCCCAGGATATCTCCAATCACAACTCCATCCCAGCTCATGTCCTCCCTCATTCACTCATTTATTCTCACTTACTGAGATCAGTTATTGCTGACCATGTGCTCATGGGTGTGGAGCCGTCTACTGGGGCACAGGGATGCTTGTTTTATACTTCTTAGCCTGCCTTCATATTCGCTTATTCTGTGGTGTACATGTGTCAAAAGTATGCTTAAGTAAAAACACTTTTGATATGAGTAGAAAAGAAAGTATTTGCAAAGCAGACTTCCGTCTTCCTCTGTAGTACTCAGTGTTTTTGTGGCTTTAGTCAGGTCTGATGCTGCTGCTGCGTAGCTCAGTGATGCTTCTCTGAAAGGAATTAACACATAGGCGTCATCTCCATCTCTTTACACTCACCAAAGCTGGTTCAATATTACAGATATTTATCTCTCCTCGAGCAACACATTCTTTCCACTTACCAGATGACCCTTCAGCCCCCATCATAATGGTGGGTCCAGGAACTGGCGTGGCCCCGTTTGTTGGCTTCCTCCAGCACAGGTATGTATTCACTGCAGCTGCCGGGGATGTGCTCCTTATTGTTGGGTAGGAACAGATCTGCACATTTTGTTCTTCAGTCATTTTAGAATAACTAACTGGCTGTTGGCTGTAAAATTGTTACTTTAGGAAACTTTTAGCTAATATCAGGTACTGTAGTGATTTGTCACTATAGGGAAAGTATTTCTCAGTCTCTGCTCCAAGCCTGAAGCCTCACTTTGTGCTGTAGCACTCTGGTTGTCACCTGTGTTCATCTGCACAGTGGATTACAGCAGATGTACGTAGGGACGGATTTAAGGCACGCCTCCATGCTGTGGTGGGTGCCCCTGTTCCCCCTCCTGAGCTGAGTCTAAAGCGAGCCCCAGAGACACGAACCTTGAGAAGAGCGGCCTGGTAGGAACACTAGCAGAGTGCTGAGCTAGAGGAGATTGATCTGACTTCTCTCACGTTCCTCAGGCACTGCTCTCCAGGCCCTGCCTGTCACCACCTGTGGTGATGGTGAGACCAGGCTGTCAGCCAGGAAAGTGCAGCCCTTCACCTATCCATTGACAATTCTGTCTGAGTGTATGCTGAGACAGCACAGCGCTGACGTGTGTGGTAAAGCAAATTACACACTTCATGGCCAGGAACCCAAGAGAGGACATGGCAAGGGCCCTGTCACCTTTGGGGTCACATTCCCAGCTAACTAGAGGCTGGCCAGTATGCCTCTTAAACATTCTCCCACCTACTTGCTCCCCTTGCAGAAGCTAACCTTTAGCATGTGGACTAAAGGAGGTTGGTGTGTATGTAATTCAGACAGAATATCTGCTTAGTGTGAGCAAGAGCCCAGGGTCAGTCCTTAGCACTGGAGCATAAAAACCCAGATAACATCCAAACACAGCAAATGCTGATATTTTAGGTGAGTCACATGGAACAGTTTGAAAACAGATTTTACAGACCTGTTTGTTGGTGATATTTCCTGATATGTGTTCGTGTGTTTATAATATCAATATTTTCTTTTTGCCTTAGAGAGAAACTTCAAGAACAAGACCCAAATGGGAATTTTGGAGCAATGTGGCTATTTTTTGGCTGTAGACATAAGGACAGAGACTATTTGTTCAGGTACAGAGTATGTCTGTTGTAATAGACAGATGTTGTCATCTTTGGATCCCCATCTTTCCATGACCTGCTGTATGCTTATGTTGCAGAGAGGAACTCAGGCGTTTCCTCAAGATTGGGGTCTTGACTCACCTGAAGGTCTCCTTCTCAAGAGATGCCCCACTAGAGGAGGAAGAGGAGGCCCCAGCAAAGTATGTGCAAGACAACCTCCAGCGTAATAGCCAGCAGGTGGCCAGGGTCCTCCTTCAGGAGAGTGGCTACATTTACGTGTGTGGGTATGTGGAGATGGGAAATGCAGTTGCTGTTGTAGATGATGGAGGGTCCAGTAATCAGGGAAACAGTCATTCAGCTCTCACATACATCGTAAATAAGCACACAGTGAATAACTCTACAGTACACTTAGTAGCCAGGACTTCTTTTCAGGGAAGCAGTGGTGAATGCTGGCTCTTGCATTGAGAATGCTTTACATTGGGTACATGATTTTAGCATCTAAAAATGTTAAAACCTTTAATGTACCACCTTTAATCCCAGCTTTTGGGAGGCAGAGACAGGAGGATCTCTGTGTTCAAGGTCAGCCTGGTGCACAGGGTGAGTCCCAGTACAGCCAAGGCTACAGAGAAACCCTGTCTCAAGAAACCAAGTGTGTGTAGAGCGGGGGCTGAATCACTTAAAATGAAGTCTCAACAATGGATTTTTGTTGTGTAAAAGAATTTGTGATTTGCAGCACTAAGCCAGCAGGAGGGAAGTAGGATTTGAATCTGAGAATGAACATCACATCAGAATCCTTTTCCTCTAGGGCTGTTTCTAGTAGTCATTCACTCTTAATTTATAAGCTTTATGTACATTCTGTGCAGCATCTGTCACAGAAACCCAAAGGCATCATGTGGAAAATACAAATTTTCAAACTTTACTCCAAACCTTTCAACTAGATAAAACTAGATAAAAGGAAATTTTGAAACAAGAAATTTTACTTTTATCCTAAAACATTTCCTGTCTTCAATCAGCCAAGCTTTTCTCTGGCCTTTTAACTGTGATGCTAAAGATCACGCTGGCTGTGATTTCACTTTTCAAGACCATTTTTGGCTTTCTACATCATTTCATGACCCTAATAGTTTCTGGCTCTCAGCTGAAGAGCACTGGAGAATTCATTCTCTGTGTTGGTTTATGTTTTCATTTAGCTTTTGTTGAAGTTCTTGATATTTCTGTGTGTAGAGGACATTTTGGTCACACTGAGACTGAAGTGTTAGACCTCTAAATAGCAGAATCAGCTAATTACACAGTCATGGCTATCTCCAGACTTAAATTCTCCCCTGCCATAGCCTCTAGGCCTAGTCGCTGAGTCCTGACTGTCCTAGAGATGAAGACTCAGGGTCACCTCGTCAGTCACAGAAGGAGTAGACAGGTGGGAGCAGAGAACACTGAGGCAAAGGAACCTGTTCAAAGCCGTTTGCAAGTCAAGTGAGGTGAAGGAGAGATGACCTGTAGGTTGGGCAGAGGGTCAGGCCGTGGGGATCGATGCTCTGGAGCATAGATGCCTCATGCTTTGGGGCAAAGATGAGAAATGAAAAAGGTGTCAGTTTTCCTCACAGGCCAGGCTGGATTCCAGACGTCTAAGTCCTACAGTTTCTTCATCCAAGCATTGGAGCATGTGCTGAGTGCTTTGCACTCTTTGGGCACTGGGAGAGAGATAGAAAAAGTGAGGTCCACTCCCTGACCTCAGCAACCATTGTGGGACAGCGCCAGAAGCAGCGCTTACCCTGGAATTAGCAGGGATTGACACAGGGTGATGCCTTCCCTGCCTGCAAGAACTAAGGCCTGTCCTCAGTGAAGAGTCTGTCACTTCATGTGCACTAAGACTTGGGAGGATGCGAGCCTGCAGGCCTACTGTGCGCTAAGCGAAGGGGGATGGGCCAGGCAGGTGAGCCAGAGCTGAGCTTCCCTCCCAGGGCTGCTCTAGGAGGATGGTGACACGGAACCATGTGTTCAGCTCTATTTGAGTGGTTACTATGCCTGAAAACTTAGCCTGTAGTAAGTGCAGTTGGGTATCTGTGGAAAACATTCTGAGAAATGAGGAAAAAACAAAGATGGCGGGGTCAGAGGGAACTGGGTATGCAATTAATAAAGAGAATTTGGTGAAACAAAAAATAACACTTCCTATTTTATAAAGTATGCTATTTTGTTTCCTAGAGATGCCAAGAATATGGCTAAAGATGTAAACGACACCCTTGTAGAAATCATCAGCAAAGAGGCTGGAGTTGACAGACTAGAAGCCATGAATACACTGGCAACCTTAAAACAAGAAAAGCGCTATCTTCAGGATATTTGGTCATAAAACTTGAAGGAAGACATTTTTTCTTCTTAAAATGCCAAAGGACAATTTTACTGATGCTGAGTTTAGAATTTTTTTGAAAGTTTCTTGGAGGAAGTTGGATGGAGAACATTTCACCTGCAGCCTGGTGTCCCACGTGGCCCTGCCCAGCCAGCCCTTCATGGCTGTGCCTCCCCCGCAAAAGGACAGACAGGTAGTCGATGGCCTACCTGCCTACGCCTGTGCACATCTTGTGGACATACAATCTTTCTATGAATTATACACAAAGAATATTCATACAAGTAATATTTAAATTAGATATAAAACATACTTTCTGGATGTTTATATTATTTGATTGTGGCTTACTATCAAAATATATTTCTGATAAAATATTTTATTTTGAGGTAATCCTTGTAAAGTAAGGGTTTTATGCTACTATATATATTTGAAACCCTACTCTGCCTTTTTCATCATGATTATATGTGATGTCACAGTTCTGTAGCTTAGGAGCCTTTGCATTCCCTCTTACAGAAGACATCAGGTGCACATTTCAGTCAGGTTACACCATATTCTCCTAAGGACACGTTCACCTCTGCTCCACACTAGGAGAGTTGGTTTTATTTCTGTGATTCACTCAGGTTATATCCTAGTCTTAAAATACTACAGGTAGACTTCTGATTCCAAATTCTCTTGAAAGCAGTCATGAAAATAAAGTATATAAAAGGATTCTGTGTTCATTATGCATGTTGTTGCTGGGACAAAACAACTTAAGGAGTGGGAATTTTAGCTCTCAACTCCCATGGTGGGGAGGTCATGGTGGCCGAAGCTGGAGGCAGCAGTGGGTCACATCATGTCACCTCCAGTCAAGGTGCCTAGCCAGCTTTCTCCATTTCATACATGCATGGGTTTGCCAACACTGAGTGTGGGTCTTTCCACCTCAGCCCAGTCCAGATAACCTCTCCCGGGCATGCCCAGAGACTTGTCTCTAAGGCAGTTCTAGGCCCTGTCAGCTAAACTTCCTCTGTCTGGTATATTGTCTCCAGTGAGATAGTTAATAGTTCCACATTTAAAAGTGAAGAGGGAGGGGTTAAACTTCAGCAGCCTGCAGTGTGAGCTCACAGTGTCAGCACAGACTAACAGTGCACCTTAAAGCCTTAGCTTCCACATGGTGCTCATTGACCTTTGTGGTGACACCAGCACAAGCTGCCTGGCTGGTGCTTACAGGACATTCAAGGCTCTTGAAATGGAGATTTGAAGGAAGAGCTTAAACTGGTCATGCCCCAGTCTCAGCCTCCTTCCAGGTGTGTGTCACCAAATCTGACCTAGTTTTCAATATCTGTATAAAATGTAATTGTAATAAACAAAGTGAGAGATTGTTCACCAGACATACCAGCTTGCTATTCAGAGTGATAACACATAGTTTAAAACTGCAAAAAGGCGATGTGATGCTAACCAAAAGAAATCAGATTTAGATGAGTTCAAAGGCAACTCAAAGCAGATATCCTACTAGAGATATCTTCCCAGGGATTTAAGAGTCAGTGGGAGAGAACATGGCTTCTTAATATGCATGCAATTAATAACATTTCACAATAGTTAAAGCAAATTTTCACAACTACAACAACACAAGATGTCACTACATATCCTGCAAGTGCATAAAAACCATTAGAAAAACATTCTTATGCCCATAACTTAAAAGTTTAGATAAATCAGAAATATTCCTCACAAAATGTAACTCACTAAAACAAAAGAAAAAGAAAGAGGAAGAAAACAATTAGCCTTCTGTCCCTGTAGTAAGCACTTGTGACAATCAGCCTGTAAGACAGCACCTGAGGGCAGGGCCTGTTAGTGTAAGCCTGTGATGACTCTGTGCTTCAGGACTGAGAAGTGAAAGGATCAGAGTCCCACAGTCACCTTGGAGGACATTCCTCAGCAATCTCAAGACCTCCTGTGAGGCTCTATCATCTCCCCCCAACTTTTAACATACAGGCCATTTGGGGGCATCACAAAATCCAAGTCACAGCACTTAGTTTTCTGTGTCTTTCTAAAACAGGAAACCTAACAAAATTCCAGAGTACATGGTTTTAGTGCTGATTTTACATATTTTGAAAAAAAAATAGTGGCTGGAGAGAAGACACAGGACCTCAAGAAGTACTTGATCTTGTAGAGGACCCGAGTTTGGTTCCTAACACCTATACTGGATCACTTACAATCACCTGTAACTCAACTAGATCCCTGGTATTTAAAGATTGGCTTTGGCAAACTCTGTTCCATAAAACAAGATTCTCACATACATTGAATGAAGGCAGCATAACCATGACGCTGGGATTTGGAGATGAAATGGTATGTACGTTCAATAGCTTGATTTAGACATTGTGTAATATATACATTTAACTTGCAGAGGTAAAGATAACATGTAAGAAAATTCATATGACTAAGTGAAGCTTTATCTTGGAATGCAAGGCAGACTTAACAGGTGCACATGCATACACACATACAGCACACATGCATGCACATGTGCACATATCCAAAGCAGTGACATACATACTTACAAGGAGGGGAGATGGTTCTCTTGGTCAAGTGACTAAGGAAATACCTAGCCTCTGCACTCCTCAGGTCACTGCCACAGCCATCACAATGTTTCAGCAAGAAAGCAACCATAGAAAACAGGGACAGAAATGTGTTTCAGTAAAAATTTCCTTACTAAGAGCCATATTTTGCAGGGCTCTATGAATAGATGCAGAACATTTAAAAAATAAAATTTAATATCTATTCTTAACCAAAATTATCAATAAATTAGGCACTGCTTTAGTCTGGTTTAAGACTCACCTATCTCTAAGATGGGAAACAAAACAAGAATATCTCCCATCCTGGCTCCAGTTGTTGGAGCAACAGACTTGAAGAGAGGGGTGTGTCAAAAAGAAAGAAAAAATACCACAAAAATGTAAAATATGATTGTCAGTCATCCTATCATTTATATAATTGCCAGGTTTTTTTTTTTAAAGTCTTCAAATTACTCTTCTCAGTCAGTAAATTTGGAAAGAATATATAGGGTTAGTACATAAAACTTTTGGTCCTTTGCAGCTTTGAGATGAGAAGAGGCCTCCAAAAACACCAGGACATGATTTCATGGTCAGAATTTTCAGACCATGCCCAACTTCTAGATGGAAAATGGCTGGAGGCTGGAGACTTTAGTAACCAGTCATCAGTCATGCCTACATAATGAAACCCAGGTTTTGAGGAGCTTCTGGGTTGGTGACATGCCTTAGTGGTAGCCAGAGAAAACTTAGAACGTCTGGGCTGATCCTCTCCATCTCATTCCCCCACCCCACCTCAGGAAGCTCTTTCTGTAGTCTGTGCCTTGTGTCCTTCTAGGAAGCTGTCTGTGGTGAAGGACCTTCCTGCATCCTATGAACTGCTCTGACAGACTGCAGGCATGAAGAGAGAATGTGTTCACCACTGTTTTATAACATGGCTCAGGTGTGCCAGTGACTTGTAGATGGTATATGAAGGTCCAAGCCTTGAGTCTGTTGTTTGCAAATTATTTCTGCTGGTCAAATTGTAATTGAATTTTACGGCATGGTGTTTGGAGAACTTATAATTGTAGTGATATATTATATATTTAATAAAGATAGTCTGGAATATCCGAGGACAGAGTCATCCACAGCCAAGCCATGAAATTCAGGGACTGCTAACCCATTCTGTATCTCTGTGAGTTCAAGGCCTAACCAACAGGCAGTGGTGGCACATACCTTTAATCCTAGCTTTAGGAGACTTGAACCAGGAAGTAAAATAGCTGTGCAGGGAAAGAAAAGGCAGGAGAAGGCAGAAGCCAGCCTAGTCTGCCTTCATACTCAGTGAGTCAGAAGATTTGTGGAGACCTAAAGAGTTGGCGGAGTTTGGTTGGCTGTGGTTTGTTCCCTGTCCCTCTGATATTTCAGACTATCTTTATTAAATATACAATATATCACCACAGATAACTAAGTGAAGAAAAACTTCCACATTTGGTTCCAGTGGGTTACAAATAGACATGACTTACTTACCAGTCCTTAATTAAGGGATTTACAACCAGATCAAGGATTGCATTTTTGAACACCCACTTGTGAGTACAAACTTATAACTGCAATATAAAGAACCTTAAATAAGTTAAACCTGGACTTTCTTATTTCTGAATTTCAGAGCATTTCTTTTACCTTTCATTGTCTCTCAGGTACATTAGCTGAGAATTTCCTGACCTCAGTGTCCCCAGCCATGTACAGCTGGGGCTTCTGAGAGATGTCTAATATCTTACCTAATGTAGAAACCTGGTTCTTTGTTCCAAGAAACTGTTTCACTAAATATGACTTGGCTTTAATAAAAATTTCTCACCAAATGGATTGCACTAAATTTAATCTTGAATAACTTCGATGAACAAAGTGAAATATTGAGGATATCCATGTTAATAGATTTAGGTTTTATATTCCATAATCATAACAGCTTGTACACTGTTAAATTATTTTCTTGGACTTATAATTTGGCTGTGAGTGAGTTCTTAACCTATCAATCATCTATCTATCTGCCTGTCATCTATCTGTTCCTTACCTATTATCAATCTACATGTTTATTATCTATCATCAGTTTTCCCTACTTATTATCAATCTATTGTCTGCTTACCTAACCTTTATCTATCAATGTGTCCATCTTTCTACCATCCATCTATTTAAGTGTTTTTTTCTGTTCCCACTTATATAGATTTGATTTTGCTTCCTCCCTTTCTTTCCTTCTCCTCCCCTCCCCTCCCTGGTTTTGAGGTTTCGATAATGAAATGTACCATTCTGCTTCAGGGCATAGTTAAAAGCATTGTGGTATGAATTAAAGCAACGAGGGTTTGAAGTCAGGAACTTGACTCTGCAGCTCCTTGGAGAGCAGAGAACAAAGCAGCTGGAGCCATGGCTAATGTGCCCACCTATGTGTTCAGGATGTGCGTGTCATACCCTTGACAAGTTGTTCTCAGGCTGTTAAATGTTAAATGTATCTACCTCATGGGTATATGCACAGTTAAAGTAGTTAATTTGTAAATATCACTTAGGCTAACCCATGGCATTCAGCAAAACACACACATAAATCACCATTCCTATTAACCAGAACTTCATACATAGGTTTTGTTTCATGCGTATTATATATTTTCTTTCTTCTATAAATTACAGCCAATATATATAAACTTGTATCATTTGTAGCCCCATAATGTTAATTTTGTTTTGCTATTCTGGTACTCATTATAAATATTTTGAAGGTACAAATGTTAAAATGAGCATTCTGAATTTGATTGTAACCAGATCTAAATAAAACCAGAGGTGAAGGAATTAAATATGGTGGCATAATAAATACTCTGTCACACACCTGGACAGCCTTGTAGACCAAGTGCTGAAGTCTGATCTATTCTGTTCTCTCTCCCATCTTTTAAATCACAGTCAGCATCACTTGGGTGGTAGAGCTTGCCTCACATAGACATCAGAGTGAGTTATTTTCAATCAAGTTGAAAAAAGGGGTAATGTCAACATATTTGTAGTTTGTGGATGACTGTTAAGCCTTTCTTGTTAGGAAAGGGGCATCAGCTCAAAGCTAATAACAGCATCGTTACTTATATGGACATAAATCAGTTCTTCTCTGCTTTGTGTTTTATGTAATGCTATTATTTTTTTGAAATGTGGTTGGTTGACATTGCATAGAAATCTAAATTCTGCTTTTGATACCTACTACATTTTCATGACTAGTGGCTTTAATATGTTTTCTTAACTTAGGGCCATTTCTATCTTTAAAGTATTTTTTTAGTGTGTGAGAAGGTTATGCTAGAGTTGGCCAATGTAGTTGGATGCATCCCACTGTGTCTAATCACTGTCTCTCTCAGCATTTATTTATTACATTGGGTACCAGGATGTGTGTGTGTGCCCCACTATTCTCAGCGGCATCATAGACAGAAAAGATGAAGCTCAGTTCAAAGCTGGAGGTCTCCAAAGCCTACCCACCTTATCTTACTTCAGGGATTGCTGGACTCCCGTGTGTCTAGCACAGTGTCAGAAACTCTTTAAGTTTCTCTGAAACTCTGAGATAGCAGTTGTCATTCTTATTGGGACTTACAAATTTTGACCATCTTCTCCAATACCATAGGAGAAACTGGATCAACCAGCCTCAGAGTTTGTCCATTGAGCTCCAAGTCTTTTATTTTACATGGAGGAAAAACATTCGTTACAAGATTTCACTCACAAATATTGTATACAAGTGTGCTAATTTATGCATAATTGGTGAAGTGGACCTGGATGACTCATCTTGTTTTATTTTGTTTCTGGGAAGGTTGATGCCTTCTTCATCAAGAAGGTTGAAGTCATAAAAGCAGCTTACAAGTAAGTTCACTATACATGCCCATGAAGTATTAAAACCTGAACATCCTGGAATCAATGAATTGTGTAAAGATTAAAATCTTCACTATATTGTCCCTTGCTCTCCATTTTGGTACATACAAGATCTTCCAGTACCATTGGTAATCATACATCTATAGTCTCTATACTCCTTCTGTTAGTCATAGAAAAAGAATGTCCTCTGTGATTCCTAAGATATTTCAATGCTTTAAATGAGTGAATTTTTGAAATTTGAAAATCTTCCTTAAAAGAGTATGAATTCAATAAGGTCAAGAACAGTAACTTACTTATTCATCAAATAATATTAAGTAATTTACAAAGCATTCAATTATATTGTAAGATTGATTCTGGTGACTTTTCTAAAAGTTAAACTCCAAGTTTTATTTCATTTTTATGTTTCCCCACTAACATTTTTCAAACTTAGCATTTTTTCCTGACTATTCATGCATCCTTTACATTCTGGGGTGGGGGGAAGAGGCTTGCTAATAAAGGGCTTTCAATTAAATGTGGCTGAAGAGCAGTGATGGGTCTTGCTGTTGATGTCATTGAACATGAGCGGATGAAGCTCAATTCTGACAAATGTGTAGATGGAAGACAGTGAAACATTATGGTGCAGCACAAATTTGCCTTCTTTAAAATCTGTCCTTTAAAATAGTGAATTTAAAGGAATCTGCTACTTTTTAATACTATTTTTAAATTTAACATTTATTTTGCCTTATAGCTAGCAATATTTTTCTACAGACATCCATGAAGTGAAGTTCAATAAAAGGGCATTCTCACTCTCTATGTTTTCATTATTAATATGTGTATGTTGTTATATAATCACATTGAAAACCAGAGGATGGTGATTAACCCAGTGTGCTCAGATACTAGATGTTTTGGGTCAGAGCATGGGAGGTTCCGAAGAAAGAGCCTTCAGCCAGACAGGAGGAGGGTTTAATTAAGAAATACTGTTAGAATACAACAACATTTGAAGGTTTCATCATATTTTCCTATATTTTAATACTGAAACTGAAACACAGAACATTCATTTCAATGTTTCCATTCTTTTAAAGTGCCTCTCTTTAAATTCTCAGTATCTCCCATGTGAGGCTGAGAAAATGGCATTTCATGGCTGAGGTCATGGAACAGTAAACAGAAGTCACAGTGTCACAGATTCTACTTTTACAGAGATTGTTGGATATTTATCAATAGTGTTTGTGATTTTAGCATAAACAAATACAAGTTCTGATGGTGGTTCATTGATTAAGACATGAAATTCTCAGTATCTCCCATGTGAGGCTGAGAAAACGGCATTTCATGGTTCAATGAACCATGGTGGTTCATTGATTAAGACATGAAAGACACCTAGTGCTATCTACATCTGTAGCCAGAAATTTTCTAACCTGTCTGGGCTCACAGTTCTAACAAAGCTCTTCCATCCATGGGCCTGCAACTACTCATAAAATAATTACTCAGAGGTTTATATTAATCACAGACTGTTTGGTCTATGGCTCAGGCTCACTATCAACTAGTTCTTACAATTTAACTCAACACATACCTATTAATCTATGTCTTGCCATTTGGCTAGTGGCTTACCAGTATGATCACATTTTGCTTTTTGAATGGCTGGATTGTGTCCTCCAGACTCCACTCCTCTTCTCCTGTCTCTTTGCTTGGATTTCCCACTTGCCTCTAGGGTGCCTTGCCATAGGCCAAAACAGCTTCTTTATTAACCAATAGTAATAAAGCATATTCACAGCATACAGAAAGACATCCTCCATCAGACATCTGACAAAACTATTCAGCATGGGCAGTGCACACACTATTCTTCTACTCTTTCAGTCACAACAACTTTTCTTATAATCATACCTGGAAGAATTCCATTTTGTTCAGGGGAGTATTCTGAATTTTATCAGAACATTTGATGTACAGCAGGACATTTTTCTAATTCTACCTGGTCACTGCCTTGCTCCCTCACAGACATCTGCCTCCATCCATGGTCCTTGATTCATCAGAATTTAACTCAGCACATTTTTCACTTTAAAGACCAGAAGATGATGCTCATGGAGTATCTCTGAAGTGACCAGGGATACTTTGTACCCCTTGTCCAGAGCCACACCTGAGCTTCTGAATGAATTTAGCATTTTACTAATGATCACGAGGAGTGGAGACCAGAACTGGGAAGGAGAAAATGAAAGAGAAGCCCTTCTATTCCCATAACACTGTCCCGGCTCTGGCTCATAGCATTAACTCAAGTCCAGCAATATCACCCATGGGCTGCCTCTCACCAGCCGGGGAAAGGAATCTTTCCCTGTGATCTGTGGGGAAGAACAATTCTGTGACGTTATCCAGATGCTCAGCATTGGCTTGGCTGGGAAAGCTGAGAGTCAGAGGAAGAGCTTCCCAAGGCTGGAGAATTCTAGTCAACGAGGCTCCAAGGAGGAAAGCATCAAAGCTAGAGAATGAGTAGGACTTTGTCCCTGCTGCAAAACTGCAGGGCTTTCCAGATTTATCTGCGTGACTACCTGTCATCTGTCAGTCATGTTTCCAGTGTCCCAGCCCTTCCTTTTCCCATTCACCCCTCCCTTCCTTCCTTCCTTCCTTCTTCCCTCCCTCCACCTATTCCCCACTCATCTCTGTACATCCATTTATCTAGTCACTAACCTACCCACCCGTGGAAGCATCTACTCAACATATTTTCCTTGAGTACATGCTAAAGATCTGCTTTTGGAAGAATACTCCTCAAGGAACTTATTGTCCAGTGTGAAAGACAATTATATTGCCTGAGTACTGGCATATATGTTATTTAACTTCAAAAGCCACAATGTAGCTGTATTAAGAATGTTTGATAATCTTTGTCATTAGTCTAAACATATGCCAAACCACGCTGTCTTTACCCAGTCTGTGACTGGGAGCTAACTGTACACAGTGTGTACAGCGATTGCAATTTTTCCATTCTGGTCTCTTTGGCCAAGTCCCATCCTTTAAAACTCAGCTCAAAAACAACTTGCTTGCTTGAAGCTGTCAAAATTCTGATTTCACTGGCTCCTGACTCATATAACCATTGTATTTTGTCACTGCCCTAGTAGTTAGTGGCAATACTAAGTTGACATTAATCACAGCATGCCTTCTCTCTGAACTCAAGGCTGATCTGGACCACACCATTGCATCTTTCCATAGGTGTGAATAACACACACTGGGATATCCAGAAACATTTGCTGCAAATAGAAAGCCTGGCCTAGCATATGCCTTATTAATAAGAAAGATCCATTAAGTAACATGCTTCCTTCTCATCTAACAATTATCAATACATTTGTCCAGGTATGTCAGAGCTACAAAAAGATGAAAATCCCATGGTATCTGAGACCATCTCAAGAGCTCCCACTGTTCCAGGGCTTGAACTCAGACACTCATCAAAGGAGGATTCTCCAGTGAAAGACCCGGGCTGGGTGTCTATGAGGCAGCAGGTTAAAGAGCCTGTGATATGCAAAAGGTGGAAATCATAAAGATGACATGGCCACACACAGATCCATCACAAAAGGAAAGAGTAAAATGCTGGAGAAAGGACTAAGGAGCCTTCAGAGAGATGGTGGGTATCAAACTTCATCTAGGAAGTGGGAGAAGATTCCTTTCCCTGGTTGTAATTACTGTGCTAATGTCTGAGATCCTGGCAGAGTGAAGGGCCCAGCTTCAGACAGAGAAGAAACCCAAGGCACCTTTGTAAGAGGGCAAGAGTAACACTGAGACATTTTATAGTCGATGCAAGTGCATCCTTCACTTTTAAAATTGAGCCCTGCAGGTAGCAGAACAGAGAACAGCAGCCATATAGGGTAACACTCACTTTGAACTTCACATCTGAGAACAGTTTAGGAAGTGGATTGGGTTACACATGCCTGTAATCCCCCAAGGCCCCCTTCGCACTGTTTACCCTGAAAAGTCTTTATTCTATGTCCTTGCAAAGTTGCTTGGTATGAGAGGATTTATAATGGGTCTAAAAGAACATATTGAGGTGGGGCTATAATTGGGGGGTTGAACCTACTAGGGTTTATCACTTATAGATTGATGAAAGTGTAGGATTTGGGTTGAAATGCATGGGAGACATTGTCTGTGGCAGCTTCCTGGTGAGACATTCTTAGTGTGTGTGGTTATAGAATGACTGGGCTCACTTAGCATAGGTCTTTAGAGACTTCATGAGATTTAATAGCTAAGGAAGTCAAGATCTCATGGCTTGGTCCAAAGTTCACACCTTCATTATCTCTGTGGTTTAGGCAGGGGAGCTCAACTTCTATGCCCAAGGTTTCCCACTTAAAATAAACTCTATGCCTTTTGTTGGTTAGCATATGGGTTGTGCAAATTTTAACATTATAGACAGAGAAAACACTATGCACCAGAAGATGTCCACTATGACAGGAAAAGGAATGTGAGACTTTCAGAATAACAGTTTTAGTCAACTGGCTGTACCACTGAGGTCTAGACCTCAGTGAGCTTCCTTGGTACTTGTACTGTCTGGGAGCTCCAGCAACCTGCTCACACCCTTTGTCACAGGACTATGTCATGTGCCACTAACCCAGAGAAAAGTCCATACTCAGGGTCAGAAATAAGACTTCTGAAGGAGCTTCACTGCTATACCACTATAAAACTTATTTACGGTAGAGACAGAAACACAGTGTGTCTGTACTGTTAGGCTATGTTGGCCATTTTATATATGACATGGTGGTCCCCAGATGTAGATGTGAACCACAGCTACTAGTGTGCACTATGCTAGTGAGGATGGCCCCAGGATGATTCTCTAGTGTTATCCTGAACCTCAAGGCAAGGCAGCATCCTCATGCTCCCTTCAAGGTCTCAATTCTCAAAAATCAACTGTATAGACAAAGTATAAAACAGGAAAAAAAAAGACAGCCCCTGAAGATGATTAGTCAGCACACACAACTCTAGCCAGGCCTTTTAGAAGAGAAGCATCCATATCTTTCCGCTTCAGAGCTTTTCTCTTCATCAAGACCCAGAATGATGAAGAGAAGAGATGGTAATAACTAACATTTTCCCTCAAATAACTACTTCGAAGATGTTCTTGATCATTTCTCCTCATTTTATAAATTGCTTTCTTTTCTATTGCCTGAGACTTATAAGCCTGGGACAGTCTTGGGTCTCAAGCACCATGTACTCATTTTGTACAGGTGATGTTAATTAACAGATGTCTGGATAGTACCTGATTCAGCTATCCCAGGTGTACAATGGTGCTAAAGTAGCTGTGAGCATCCCCTTGCAAGTCCATGGCAGCCAGCGCCATGCCTCTTGCTGTCCAGGCTGACAGGGTTCAGTGAAACTTGAAGTTTACTCCAATCTGAGAAGGTTTCCATAACAGTGGATGAAAGAGGCCACATTCTGTGGTTCAAATGCATGATATGTTGAGGTTTTTTGGTCCATGTCCTCAATGCACTGTGTTAGTGCCTATCAGTACTGCAGCCATGCCCTAGGAAACATGGCTTCTCCCAGCTGACCATTCTAACCTACAATTTGTGAGTCCTTCAAGGACCTGAAAAAAACCAACAAGAGAAAGTGAAATTAAACCTGACACTGTACTAAAATCCTTCTCTATCTGAATCAGACATGCAAATGGCTGCATAGGCTGTGGAGGTATGAGTTAAACATACGGAAATCCACCCTCTCCACCATCCTCAGACAATTTTAGGTGCTAGTATTGACACCAACCTTGGTACATGAGAGAAGGAATGTATTTTATTCTAGAACCAATAGATAAAAACAGAAATATATTTATGAACAATGCTTTAGAATGCTTAGGAAGAAACAAGATAAATACATAGTTGAGAAACCCATTAAATTTGGTACAGAATTTCTACCATGGAAGCCAAATGGGTAACCTGCATTCCAGCTTATGACCAATTTCCACAGAAAACCTTATTCTCAGTAGAGAGTCACAGTACATGAATTGAAAAGAAATTGAGCAGGCACTGTTCGCTCTATAGAGAATGTGCTCCTATTGAGATCTTTCATCTCAACTATTTTTAGTTTCATAAAACACAAAAATGGAATGAAGATGTCAAGTGGCCACAGCTTCCCAGGCACCTGCAGGAATAATTCATATGACTAATGACACACATCTGAATATGGAGATCATTGTACATCTTCCATATGCAGCAATGAAATATGAGTTATCAGTGCAGTAGAAAATATTTTTATCAATATGTGGCACTGACTCAGGGGAGTCCTGACAGCTAAAATAGAGGGAAAAATAAGAGCTCATGTGAAATCAGCCTTGCTTATCTTCACTATAGCCTCTGACTTCAGTAAAAACAACATAGTTCTAGTGTTGTTTGGTGGAAAGGGGGCACAATGGTTTGTGCAGTGGCCACGGGCTGAGCGCTCTACCCCATCATACTCTCCCAGACAATGGAGGAAATGCCCAAGGTTCCTAAATTCCTCTATCGTCTTACATGAAGTGAAGAAGCCAGGAGAAAGAACCAAGGTCATTGTCAGAGAGTAGCGAATACTTATGAACAGTTCTAGTGATAACCCCTCGATAGTGCAACCATTAGTGCAGAATGCCCTGTATTATTGTGTTATAAACTGCTTTGTCTGTAGTTTCACTGTATTTAGGCATGTGTGTTGATCACTACTGACCAAAGCCAAGAGAGAATAGCATTGGTTCACTGTGTTAGCCAAGAATGGAGGGATTTCAGTTTCCGAGAATCGTAATATAGTCAGAAACTTATGACCCATCCAGGCCCTCCCACCCACAGACCTGCTGCCACTTATAATTACACAAAGGCATATATTAATTGCAAACTGTTCAGCCTATGGCTCAGGCTTCTTGTTAGCTAGCTCTTGCATCTTAACCCATTTCTACTAATCTATGTCTTGCCGTGTGGCTCATGGCTTGCCTGTACTTGTACACCTTGCTCTCTTGGTGGCAGTTGGAGGCAGCTTTCTTCTGATTCTGCCCTCCTTCCCCTTTATCTATGCTTAAATTTCCTACTTGCCTATAAACTGCTTTGACACAGGGCAAAACAATTTCTTTATTATCCGATGATAATTCACAGCATATAGAAAAGCATCCCACATCACCATGGGTTCTCAAAATACAGTCTCCAGAATTAGAAAAGAAGCACAGTATATGGAAAGACTCAGGGGTTGGAGACATGTGAAGGACATAACAGCTAATACATTGCAAGTTAGGCACCAAGGGAATCTCCAGTGTCTGGGGGCTCAGATTCCTCCTGGGCCTCCCAGTCACCTCAGGGTACATGGGAAGCAGGCAGGACTCAACAGAGCCATGACACCACAGTGTATCGTGGGCACCAATAAATAGCCATGAGTGACTCACCATGGATATCAGGGCTTTGGAAACCAGGTCAGAGAGTCAGAGTGTAAACACTGCAGGCACCAGGTACAGGGGACAGACCTGCACACTCTGATGTCCCAGAGTTACAGGAAGGCTTCACTGTGGCAGGAGCTGGCTCTCTTTGTCCTGTACTGCAGAGTTCAACAGTTCTACATGATGGCTGCAGGGCTGAGCAGCTCCATCCTTAGCTGTCTCCTTACCCTGCTCGTTAACACCGACGTTACCAGCAGCAGTCCCATGATGCAACTGTCACTCACCTTGTCTTCCACCACTCTCAACAGCAGTGTTACCATCCACATGAACAAACTAGACAAATACAACTCGGCGAATGCCAACACAGGAAGTGGTCAAGCAGTGACAGCTTCAGCCAGGTATGCCACAAAGACAGGTGACACCGGAGCATGCAGGAAGACTTGGTGTGGTGGCACTGGTGATGAAGCTGGGCACAGGAGAGGGGAACCTGCCTGTGATGAGACACTTCTAGCTCTCCAGCTGAGCACTGCCTGGGAATAAGTGCTGTATCTTTTTGAATACCTAATTATAAAACGGGGCAAAAGGACTGGATAGATGCCCAGTGTCCAGCTTTGTCTCACCTTCCAAACAGACTGACTTCAAAGCCAAAGTGATTGAGAACAAGGCTGACACTTCACAAAAATGCCTCTAGATGGCAGTCTGGGACAGCTTTTGCCTGATTTTCAAATGCACCCCCCCCCACACACACACACAAGCACAGAAAATGTTCTTTTAGTAATGTGAGGTGGCATTTCACATTGCTATTGTGAGCTGAAGTGTTTTTATTTTTCCCACTGGTCACCTAAAGTTTTCAAAGCAGACATTTTGTGTCCTCTAAGTCCCTAGGATAAAAGAATGGAAAGGGCATCAGTTTTGGTCTTAGGTTTGGGGTAAAGGGGGCCAGCTTGTCACCCCAACACCCTGTATTTTTTTATGAACTGGAGATAATGACAGCCCCACTCCAGCACTGTTGTGAGAACTAAGTGAGGGCATCTATGTAACACAGCTAACAGCACAAGGCTCAAAAGTGCTTGTTAAGTTGAGGCCTCTCTCTGAGGGATGCTAGAGCAGAAATCTAAGAAGCAAGTCAGCCTGTGATGGCCATTAGCTTGGTGGCCCTGGGAACTACTGAGTTTCTTTATAGCTCAGCTTCTTCATGTGT
The DNA here is from genome assembly GCA_004025045.1 of Sigmodon hispidus. Lineage (NCBI taxonomy): Eukaryota > Metazoa > Chordata > Mammalia > Rodentia > Cricetidae > Sigmodon > Sigmodon hispidus. Next base: position 313,110 of record PVIH01000251.1, read on the forward strand.
GCAGAGATAAGATGCTTTTTCTACTGTGTTCTAAGCACAGTAAAGGTAAAGCTTAAAAGGGTGCCTGAAGTCATGTCCAACAGAGTAGCTCGTATTCGATTTGTGCCCACATAGGAGGGGGCAGAATCCCTGTAAAAGCATCTGATGTAGATTCAGGCTCTTCCATGATACACCATGAGAGGGTAAGGGAAATATAAAAAAAAAGTGTTGGGTCATTTATGTCCTTTAAGTCCTAAGAGAATGTGTTACTACCTCCTGTGTCCTGCCTGTATCATCCATCATACACACTAGCAATTCTTCCAATATATCTGCTTCTACCTCTTGGGTCTGACTAAGCTTGGATCCAGAATCCATCTACCTTTCTTGTGATTTAGGTGAAAGCCAGGGTGTGAAGCACTGTGGGTTAAAAGCACACTAATTGTGGTCCCTTCAGAATGGGTTCTCAAGGCGTGCAGAGGAGGAATATCAAATATGTATACACAGGTCTCTCCACTTTTTTTCCTGGACATTTCTTTTATTTTTATTTTTTTTTCAAGGGTGGAAATGCAAATAAGATTACTACACATATATTTTCTTTGTGTTCAGCTTTCCCTCTGAATTTTTTTTTCCATCCCTGTATATCCTTATTGAAGATCTCTTCCCCCTCCCACCACATCTGATCATTTTTCTTCTCTGCAACTCCCCATCCCCTCCCTTGGCAGGGAGCAGACAGTTCCTGGACATTTCTTAAAAGTGTCCCAAATGAAGTCAAGATTTGTCTCAATGTCATTTTAGCAGATGAATTGTGTGCTCACAGCTATTTCAGACCTCTAGGCTATCACTCAGTTTATCCTCCAAAACACTCTTGGGAACAGAAACATCTTGGGATAAAAGAAATGTTGCTGCCGCATGGGCAGAAGACAATGGTGGAATCAGTTCACCCCCCAGTCATTCATGACCCTTAGAGCCTTACTCATCAAAATACTAACCAGGCCAGACCTTTCCTATATAGCTTTAGGTGAGATTGGGTGTATTCAGGGTGGTATGGCTAAAGACCTTCTCAGTACATTCTCTGCCATTTGACTTAGGACAGCCAAATAGAAGTCTGTGCCAGGCATTGTTTCTTATTTTCTAAGATCTCTCACCACAAACTTTTTGCTTAGGAAGATGATACAATTTGAAATTTCAACAATTGCCAAAGTCATGCAAAAAGAATGTCCTAGAAATTTCAACTACTGTCATGGTCATGCAAGAGGAATGTTCTAGAAATCTCAACCACTATCATGGTCATTCAAAATAAATGTTTTAGAAATCTCAACAACTGTTTTGGTCATGGAAGTGAAATGTTATAGATGGAAATAAATGCAACAGATAGTGTTCAAGCCATGGACACATGCAACACAGAGAAATGAATTTGATCATTTGAAATTTGTTAAAATATCTGAAAAAAATTTAAGAGGTACTATAATGTGCCCCTCTGTGGAAATTGAAATCTACTTGCATGTCTATGCACCTTTATTGGACAACATGGACAGCATTCTCTCAATGTCTCATTGTTTGAATAGTTTTTTGAGTTATTTTGGGTTTGCTGCTATAATATATACCACACTTTTCTTGGGATCTCAATATGTAGGAAGAGACTTGGAAAACAGGTAAGTGGTCTCCAATTTAGTAACCAAATAAGCCCAAAGAGAAGAGATGCTATAAAATGAGAAATATAGCCAGGCAGTAGTGTATACCTTTAATCCCCACACTCTGGAGACAGAGGAAGGCAGATTTCTGAGTTCAAGGCCAGTATGGTCTACAGAGTGTGTTCCAGGACAGCCTGAACTGCGTAAAGAAACTTTGACTCAAAAAAAACTAGATAGATAGATAGATAGATAGATAGATAGATAGATAGATAGAGAATACATTTCCCCTGTATTCTGTCTCTATCTTTCATATGCTTCTGCAGGAATTTTGCAGTACAACTTGAGTTTAAAAGAATGAAAGAAATACTTTTTCTGTCTCTTAAAAAAAAAAATGCCTGCTTTTCCAGCTTCTGTCTGGTAGGCCTTGATCAGACCAATGAATTCTCGCAGCCTTTGTATTTTTGTTTTCAATATTCCCCAGTGCCCTGGGGCCTGAGTTCCGTGACTCTCCATGCTTCCAGGTCTCAGACTGAGGCAGGATATATCGCAAGAACACCTGAAGCCAGCAGTGCCCATTCTTGCAAAAAGAAAAGTCACATCCTTTAATACAAAAATCTATAAAATGCAGTGTTAAAATTCAGTGTGCAGTTCAAGACCACGGCTGAAATGGACTATGAAGCACGGGTGGTCACAGTGTGGAATTTACAATTGTGACTAGCTGACTCTGACAAATGGATTTTCTTCTATTTTTATTCTTCTTGTTTTCTTTTCTCTTTCTTCCTCCCTCCCAATATCTCTTCTCTCCTCTCCTCTTTCTCCTTTCTTTGCAATTATAATTTACTCACAATGTAAAAAGCACTTAAATAGTTGAACACCATTGTTTTTAAGATGCACCCATCACATTCTATTGAGATTCCATTCACACAATGTCCATAGTGACTCATAGAATAAAGAAAATGACTTCTGCCAATCTCACAACTTCCCCAAACTGGGTGAATTGGGCTCTTGGAAACAGCTTGTTTGTACTTAGAGTGATTCTTGCCCAAGGATTTCACCTGCCCTGGATTTGCCCATTTATGATCCACTGAGACCCTTTGCTATGGTCTGGGACAGTGACTATCATCACTGTGTGTTGAACATAGAGAACAGAGAATGAGAGAAACAACAGGGTTCTGCAGGTTTTCTTGAAATGGGCCTTACTCTGACTTTCATACTCCATGGCATTTCAGGGCATTCCTTGCCAGGCCCTGGGCCTGGAATGTGGCCTTCCTGCACAGTAGAAATGTGTCAAAGAGACAATCTTAGCATGTGGGTTGACTCCACACCCATTCATTTCCACAGAGAAAATATTAAATATTTATGAAGCTGATTATGGAAAATATTGAAAGTGCTAAAGTAATTGAAAGCTGAGCATGTGTTCTGCAGTTTAATGTTTAATGGCAAGCATTTTTTTGTGTTCTGCCTTCCTGGTGTACAGCAAAGGGCTCCTACTGAAGTGGAAAGATATGAAATTTTTCTCTCACCCAGCCCTAACAACCAGCCCCACCCAGTCCTACTTCTTCCTGCTCAAGGCAAAAGAGATCAGGGACTTAAGGGAAGGGTTGAGATCTCTGTTGTTTGAGTCTTGATCATTGATCAGCTTTAGAGTGACACCAGATCATTTGTAAGTGCCCAGGAGAAAAATACATTATTCATTAACATTGATATTGACACACAGCAGTTGTTTGGATACCTATTGTTAGTAAAAATAAAACTGTTAACCACCCCACCAATTTCTCCTATAAATCTAGGCCAGCAGAGAAAAAAAAAACTGAGGACCTGAATTCCACATTAAAACCCAGTCCTTGGATATCCCTATCTACAAACCTGTTCCCTTCACAATTTAGATTTGTGGATCAATGGAATACATTAAAGATCCTGACATTAATCTACACATGTATGAACATCTGATTTTTGACAAAAAGGTAAAAAATATGCAATGGAAAAAAGATAACATTTTCAACAAATGGTGATAGTATAACTGGATGGTAGTATGTAGAAGAATGCAAGTAGATCCACATCTATCACCCTGCACAAAACTCAGATCCAAGTGGATCAAAGACCTCAACATAAACCCAGTTACACTGAATCTAATAGAAAAAACTGGGAAATACCCTTGAACACATTGGCACAGAAGACTACTTTCTAAATATAATACCAGTAGCACAGACACTAAGAACAACAATGAATAAGTGGTACCTCCTGAAACTGAGAAGTTTCTGTAAGGCCAAGAACACAGTCAATAAGACAAAACAACAGCCTACAGAATGGGAAAAGATTGTCACCAACCCTACTAATGTGGAGGACTGATCTCTAAAATATATATAGAACTCAGGAAACTAGAGGTCAAAAAACCAAAGACTCGAATGGAAGATGAGGTACAGAGCTAAATAGGGGATTCTCAATAGAAGAACTCCAAATGACTGAAAGACACTTAAGGAACTACTCAACATCCTTAGCCATCAGAGAAATGAAAATCAAAACAACTCTGAGATAACATCTTACACCTATTAGAATGTCTAAGATCAAAAACACAGATGACAACCTATAATGGAGTGGATGTGAAGCAAGGAAAACACTCCTTAATTGCTGGTGGGAGTGTAAACTTATATACATCCACTTTTAAAATCAGTGTGGTAGTTCCTCAAAAAAAAAAAAAAAAACTGAGGATCAAACTCCACAATGATTCAACAATACCACTATTGGGCATATACCCAAAAGATGCATATTTTTACCCCAAGGGCATTAGCTCATCTATGTTTATAGAAGCATAATTTGTAATAGCCAGAACCTGGAAATAACCTAAATGCCCCTCAACTGAAAAATGGATTTAAAAACTGTGGTACATTTGCACAATGGAGAACTACTTAGCTATAAAACAAAGAAATCCTGAAATTTACAGGCAAATGGATGTATTTGGAGATTATCATCCTGGGTGAGGTAACAGAAACCCAGAAGGATAGACATAGTATGTACTCACTCATAAGTGAACTTTAGGTGTAAAGCAAAGGGTAACTAGGCTACATTCCACACTGCCCCCCAGCAGCTAGGTTACAGGAGAAAGTTAAGAGAGATTCCCCCTGGGAAGGGTAAATAGAGAAGATCTCATGAGTAAATTGCAATTGTACTGGAGGAGGGAGCAAGGGAAAGTAAGAAGAGAATGTGAGAGAATGGGATGGTTGAGCAGGGGAGAAACAGAGGGAGAATAAAGAAGTGGATATTCTAATAGAGAGGGCCATTGTGGGATTAGAGAAAAACCTGGTGCTAGGGAACACCCAAGAACCTACAAGATGAGCCCAGCTAGGACTCCAAGCAATAATGGAATGGGTGCCTCAACTGGCCTTTCCCTATTATCAGATGAATGACCACCCTAAGTGTCATCATAGAACCTTCATTCAATAGCTGATGAAAGCAGATGCAGAGATCCATAGCTAAACCTCAGGTTGAGCTACTGGTCCAGATGAAGATGGAGGAGAGATTGCATGAGTAGAGGGATCAGAATCATGATAAGGAAACCCATGGAGTAGCCAGTCCCATGCTTGCAGACTCTCAAATGACAGCTGACAACCTTCATGGAATGGATCTGGACCCTGTGAATGTAGATGACAGTTGAAAGGCATAGGCAGTTTGTGGAACCTCTTGCATTCAGACCAGAGTCTATCCTGGGTGCATGAACTGGCTTCTTGGAGCCCATACCTGGCACTTTTTCTTTCTTTACTTCTGTCACAGAATACAACTGAGTAATATATGTGGTATCTACTCACCATTTTCTCCCAGTCTTCCTTTGCATGTGAAAATTTCTTATATTTTTTCTCATTTTTAATGGCCTTGATTGCCTTGAGGAGCACTGATGAGATACTTTATGGGATGTCAATTATTATTTATGTAACTTTTTCTGATTAGATTTGTGTTCAGCATGGAGGAAGACTGTGGATATAGTGTTAATCCATCTCCTCTTGGCATATCAAGTGCTCACATGCTCAGTGTACCTCATCAAGCTGACGTTAGCCTTCGTTGCTTGGTTTCAATAATGTTTATCAGATTTCTCTGCCAGGAGGCTCTTCTACCCTATTCCCACAGTGACCTTTCTGGAAGGGAGTTACTATGTACAGTCCACACTCAGGGAGCCATGAGTCACACTCCACCTTCTTTAGTAGGTACATGAGTCGTTGGCAATTTCTGTAAGAGGAAGATTGATGCATTCTTCACTACTGGCTTATTGGCCATCTATTTATAATTTACTAATAAAGATTCATTTTATACTTTGTGCTACAAGCTAACATGAGATTATTTTTTTTCTTCAAGTTGTAGCTTGGTCTCTGGGACCTTTTATTTGCTCTGAGTTCCGACATTGGGGCCCTGTGTGTTTTCTGCCCATGTTCTCAGGTTCTAGTTCTTTACAATGCTCTAAGCTTATTTTTTCATATCTTATTTTAGTTGTATCAGCAGCCATTTCTCCATAGAGCTCTTGTTCTTTATTAGAAAATGGGATTAGCAATCAAGATCTGGGGACTTTATGTGTTCCATTCTCCCACGTGTTCTTTCCTCTAGGCCCTCAGTAATAGAGCAATAGAAAATGTATCTGCACAATAGCACATCTCCAAGGCTGTATTCTCAGAGCCTTAGTTCACCTTACAGCACTACACACAGACATAAAATATGCTCTGTTTCAATGGTTTAATCACCACTTTACTGCTGAGCATCTGGCACTTCTTGATCCTTTTATGCAGTTTGATTTTCCAGAGTATCATATAGTTAAAAATGTTGTAATCTGTAACCTTTTCAGAGCTGTTTCTTTTTCTAAAATTGATTTATTTATTTACCCTTTTACAACCTCCACCCATGATCTTTGACCAAAATCTTACCTGACAATATTCTCTCTATTCCTTCCCCCAGTTTATTTTATCCTTTTTTCTTCCCAAGACCCCCTTCTCCCTTTGTCTCTTTCCTCCTCCTCCTCCTCCTCCTCTCTCTCTCTCTCTCTCTCTCTCTCTCTCTCTCTCGTGTGTGTGTGTGTGTGTGTGTGTGTGTGTGTGTGTGTGTGTTCACAAGCACACCTGTATCAAATTGCACTTATTTAGATTTCCTACATGAGCATGTGTCCCGGCCTATTTTGTGTGTCAACTTGACATAAACTAGAGTTATCACAGGAAGGAGCCTCAGTTGAGGAAATGCTTTTATGAGATGCAGCTGTGAGGCACTCTCAACTAGTGACCAATGGAGAAGGTTCTAGCTTATGATATGGTGCTGTCTCTGGGCTTGTGGTCCTGGTTACTAGAAGAAAGTAGGTTGCAAGACCATGGAGAACAAGCCAGTATACAGCTCCCCTCTATGGCCTCTGGATCAGCTCCTTCCTGTAAGATCCTGCCGTGTTTGAGTTCCTGTCCTGACTTCCTTCAGTGGTGAGAAGTAATGTGGAAAGTGAAAGCCAAATTAACCCTTTCCTCTCCAACTTACTTTTTTGGTCATGGTGTTTCATCGCAGCTATAGAAAGCCAACTAAGACAAACTGGTACCAGCATCATGAGGTATTGCTGTAACAGGCCTGATCATGTTTGGGGGAGGATTGTGAAAGAACCTTGGAACTGTGGGCTAGAAGAGCCATTTCATATTAAGAGCCCTGTGGGGTGTTCTGTGGAGCTTAGAAGATGAGAATGTTGAAAGCAGTGCAGAAAATGGAGGCCTGGCTTCTGAGTTTCAGAGGGAGGTCTAAAGACTATCAGAGCCATTTGTTATTTTCAAATTGAGAGGCTGTGGTTCTAGTTAGCTGGGGCTGAAGAATCAGCTGTGATTAACAAGATACCAGAACTACTAAAGCAAAACTTGATGCTGTTTGGCTGGAGCTACGAAATTGTCAGGGACCAAGACCCTGGCTTGAGCCTCTAGGCCTCTAGCTAAAGGCTCCCATGGGAACTTACTGAGAAACCAACCACTGAGCCAGCACGATGTTCTCCCAAGTAGAATAGACATTCTCCCAAATAAAATAGATGTTCTCCCAGGTAGAATAAATATTCTCCCAAAGTAAAATAGATGTTCTGGTTTGCTTCACAGTAACAGAGAAGTAACTCTAAAGAATAGAATAACAGGAACATTCTGTGGCTAGGTCACTTAGCAGTCCTCCCATAAAGGTAGCTCTATAGAATAGCAGGAACATTCTATGGTTAGGTTACCTAGCAACTCTCCCCTGAAGCAAGACCAGTCACCTTTTTACCTTGCCAATATCCTGCTTCCCCTGGCCAGCTTCCTGCAGGTGTTTGAAGATTGCCTCCTCCCCATAATATAAGCAGGTTTAGAATCGTCATAAATCGCAGCTCGATCAGACTCCCATTTGTCCTGCTGCCTTCCTTTGCGTCTCCCTTCCCTTCATTCTCTCTCGTAGGTAGTCTCCCGTGTTGAAGTCCCGCGGGTTGGGACACAAAATTAGTAATGATTAAGAAGAAACCAGCATGACTGGGGTGAAATCATCTGGGAAATGTTTCTTGAGAGCAAAGAGAAGCTATGTTCCAGAGATAGCCAAAGTTGTACTTCATGTTGACAGCCACACTTGGTAATGTGTAGAAGTCACCCAGGTGGCACTGGTTTTGAAGGCATGAAAGGGTCACAGAAAGCAGCTAAGGCTTAGCACTGTGAGAGGCCAGGAGAGGCCACTGGTGAAGGTGCAGCCTCAGTGGCAGTCAAAGGCCCAGGACTAAAGGAGTCATGCAAAGAAGTTGAGGCTTGGCACCATGAGGAGGTCCTACGAGAGGTTATTGGTGAAAGTGCAGCTCATTTGCAACAGAAGACCTCAGCATTTTAGCACAGGATGGCCATCAAGAACAGCAGCAACAGTGGAGTGGAGTCACTTGAGCCTAAAAGACAAGCTGTGTGTGCTGCAGAGGGCAGAGCTGGAGAAGTGACCCAAGCCCTTTGGAGGAGCCCAGAAGATCATGAGTGGATCCAGCAACCTATTGAAATACATCCTGGTTGCTTCAAGGTCTGGATAGTTATGTAAATGCTAGTATAAGTTTTGTGCTTGTACCAGTTTTTGTATGATCAGATATCCTAAAATCAGTTGGGTCAAACTCAGTATTGTCTATGTGATCACATGATCATCTTTTCTAGCTTTAGAAGAAAGCACTAAATTATCGCTCAAAATGCCTATTTGCTTTTTGTTTCACAACCAAGAGTGACCAAATATTTCTGTTGCCACACATCTTGGGAAGCAGGGTAGCATTGGTATCTTGGGTTTTCTTCATCTTCATGGTATGTAATTGCTATTTCAGTTTGTTGTTTTACAGAGAGCTGTCTCTGTCTGCCATCTGTGCAATTGCCTGTTGTGCTGTCACTGTTCCACTGCTGCCCATATCCAGCTCTACCATGGTGACTTACATATCCACAAATCCAGTCTGCCGTTCTCATGAGTCCCTCTGTCATAGACAGGCTTTGATTTGTTGCAATGTTTGAGATTCCTCCTAAAGCCTCTGGGAACACTTGTTGTGGCATTAATTTCTGCACAGCTTTGTTTTCTTTGCATTTCCTTTTGCTAGCAGGAGGACAATTAAAGACTAATATTTCTCAGCTGCAGCAAGTAATTTGATGCTTTGAGAGGAACACAACGTTAAATGACATAAATTACAATTTAATTTCTGGTGTTATTTCTGGTTACAGTTGAAGTTTCCCAGGTTTTCATTAGGAATCTGGCTCTAGACTGATGTTTAAAATCTTCATAATTGAATCCCTGTTGTTCCAGGTCATTTTTTTAGACTAGACCCATCAATACACAATACAGTTCCTACAGTGTGGAAAGAGAACTTTACAAGAGGCTTTGCCAAATAACTCCTGGGACTGTGATTGAAACTGAGAGCTTTGGCTCACCTAAATGATAGGAGCTCTGAATTCGAAAGAATCCTGGAGCAGTGAGCCAGGCTCTGCCAGAAAGAAGATCAACTGTTATCAGAACTTTGGGTTTCCCTTCAATATTTCCCATATTCCTTTGGGCCATCTTCTATGCCTCTGACCCTTGAAATGCACATTTGCACGTCTCTGTCCCTGCCAGGTGTTCTTTAACTTGTTCGGTTAGATTCTCACTGCATTTAGCATTAACATTAGAGGAAAACGATAGGGGGGAATTCTTATATCCACAGAGCAGTTAGAAATGATATCAAAGATACTGAAGGGGAATTAAGGATGTCCCTGCCTTGGGACATAGTCGATGTAAGATGGGCAAACAAACCTGGAAAATACATAGGCAGTAATACCAAATATTTACACAGAGGATTCTCTATGTGATAAAATATTCTCAGACCAGTTGACACTTTGAAATTTATTTATGCTGCTTTTCCTTGCTGGTGTCATTAGTAGTTACTTAAATTAATCAAAGTTGTGTTTTAATTTAATAAACACTGAGCCAAAGTGTTCATGTTATCTGTTTCAAAATTATAATACAAACAATTACATAGCTTGCTGGTAGTCTACCTTATTTCCTTTGAAAGCCATCTATGATGTATGTCATTCAGCCTCTCTGGGTGTTATGGTATTGACAATGATTTAAGTGTCATTACTACATTCCATGTTGAATGAACAAGATGAGTTGAAACAGAGTTTTAATGCACATCCTTACCAAAAATTTTAAACTATGTATTGTCTTTATGTTTTGCCAGATGAAGGTGTAGAGTGTGGGAAATGGGGAGAGATGTAAAGTAATGATTCTGAGGCACTAACAATAGGATCTAGCACTGTGGTCAGTTTCTTTCCTATGCAATCCTAAAAGTAAGAACTGGGATATCCTGAAGCTTCAGGACGGTGTATAGAAGGAACTTTTCTCCATAAGATTAATAAGTCTCAGCTTACATGGAGAGGGTTTGGCATGGTAGTGAGAACTGATAAAAGCTGAGGATGATTTTGTTCCTACTTCTGTGAAGCCCAGAACTATAGATGGAGAAAAATCAAACCAAGCAGGAAGAATGGCTTTCTCTGGTGAGGTGGCTGTGTGCCAGGATCCTACCTACAAAGATACAGTTCTTGTCAATGGATGTACAGTGCATGCAAAAGTGTGAAGCAAAAGAGGACACCTTGTTATGGCATCCAGTTACATGATTAAACCTGTCCCAACTAATCCAAACTGTACTGCTCCTTCAGAACTGGTTGCAAGGATGCTGGCAAAATCCCTGGAGATAAAATGTAAATGGGATTAGCAATCTGTAGGTGTGGAGAATGGCAATCCATATTGCAGTGTGTGAAATGAATGCAGGAAGATTTGTTTTTAAGCAGATGGGAAAAATTATACATGTAGAGAATTCCAGAAACCCCTTTACAAAATCCAAGACCATGTGAGAATTGACTGGATAGATGGAGGCCATCATGGCAAGCATTTGGAAGCATGTGACTGGCTTCATTGAAGAATGTGTCTTCCTTTTTTCCTCCTCTTTGTACTCATCCACATCTTCTTGTCTTTTCAAAGTGGAGGCAATTTGTCCTATAATGTGGGCTGATAGCGACCACAGGCATTCTTGTGGAGAAATTGATAAGTAGTTACTTAAATAAACATAATTTAGCAAACAAACACGTTCAGAGTGGCCAACTCTAAGTATGGACCTCTTGATGTTAACATCTAAGGAAGATGCATTTTTGATCATTCAAATATTCATCTAATAAGCAATATTTATCTAAAGTCATATTCATCTAAAAGTAAGTTCTTTCAAATATTGAACAAGCATGTTGACTGGTTACCCACCACAACCCTGTGCTGAATATCCTCAGATGTGCAGGGAATGATGAGTCAGCATGTGGTTGGAAGAGATGGCTACTGTCTGTACAGCCCAGCAGGAAAATACAGAAGGACATCCTGAGGTTTTGTTGTGAAGTTGCTATGGATTCTGACCATCCAGAATATGGGAATAGTGGGTCACTCACCAGCAAAGGAAAGAACTGAGAATGTGCAGAAGAGATGATGGTCACAGTCTGAAGTGAGCAATTCAGACAAAGGAAAGTGTTAGGCAGAGACACCAGAAGTGGGATACTGATGCCATAAAGAGAGAAGGTACAAGGAGCCGAGCATGTCCATTGAGTGAAAAGCCATAAGCCAGAAGGGTCAAGAAAACCTCTGTAAGGGCTTAGGCATCTCTGCTACAATAAACAACCCTCATTGCTTGCTGCCTTTCCTTTATGATGGAAACTCCTGTGGAGCAGAATTACATGGAGCAGTTTTCAGGAGCACTGGGATGGCTATTGGGGTAGATGAGCTGTTTCAATGACTCTGGGCAGGGATTGACAGCATCCCTAGAACTTGAGCATTCTGCATCCAACAAGGTACCACTTGTGTCTGCTCACAGGCCCAAAGGAGGCACATTATTATATGAGAGGAAGAAAGAGGCAGAAGAGGATGGTTGTTCAGGAACCTGGAGCATTGTCTCTAGACAGATCCGTGTTGTTAGGGGCAGCCAGGATCGACTACTAATCCAGAAATAAGAACATGGGATGAGTCTTCCCTGAGTATGAATGAACTGACTTTGCTTTTATCTCAAACCCATCACCATTCCCTTCACAATTTAGTCAGCCTGTTTTTTTAAAAGCTTTTTCTGAAAATGGGTTTCAGCAGAGTGAAAAAAGTAAAGAATGACCTATTGTTGTTCTCTTTTGTAAGAATAGAAAGTCATTTGCAATCAATAATATTACCTAGTGCAATTGGAGATTGGACCTTGCCATGTTTAATTCCCAAAATAGAAAGAACAAATTAGATTTTTGGAAACAATGGAGAAGAAAGAACTCAAGGGATGGGTCCAGGACATGCTCAGTCCTACCATCATCCTGGAAGACCTCTGACACTGATGTTTACAAAGGTTGACAGTCTGAAGTGGGTACCATGTCGCTGTGTCTAACTTCAGACAGATGAGTCAGGAAGGGAGTTGGCAGACTTTATAACGTTGAGGAAGATTATGGTATCTGCTAAGTTACATTGGATTTTCCCTTTTGTGCTCTGATGGGTTCCAAAGGGAGAAAGTTGCTCTACTCTGCTTTTATGTATTCACTCTGGTGACACTAAAATATATAGCTAGAGGATAAAAAGACAGAAAAAGATATAGTCACATCTTCCTATTAATTAAAAAGAGCCTAAGTTCTTTAAAACAGGAAGTTTTGCTAATTGGAATAAAGGCAGAGAGGTCACGATGAGGAAACACTTGGTTTCTCATGTTTAGTTTGGATGCTTTATTGACTTACATAAGTAAATAAAGAGTGAGCCAAGACTACAAAGGGTGACCTGCAGGAGGGTGCAAATTAACATCAAAGAATATGAAATTTTTGAGTTCTTTCTTAAAACAAGAGGTGCCAACCTTTATTGTTAGAGTTGTGAGACTTACTTTGGAAAATGAAAAAGCAAAGCACATTCAGCTGATACAACTCGAATTGAAAGCTAATGCTAAAAGTTAATCATTGCAGCTCAAATGTCAGCAGAGATCCATGAAAATGAGGCACAAGAGCAGCTTAAAAAGAACCAGGTTGATCTAAAGTCACTTGGCCAGGTACTGAAGCAAAATTCACCACGCTATAAAATACTGCATCAGCCATATTAAAACACAATTTTTGCAATGCATTCACATCTGTTAAAATGAAAATAAGCAGGAAAACACCACTTGATCCAAGAAAAAGAGCAATAAGCACAAATGAAAGACAATGTGTTAGCAAATATTGATGTGTTGGATAATGAAAAGTGTATGTATCCTATATAAATAATCTGTACATATATATTTAATAGATGCATGCATACATATGTATGTGATAGATAGATAGATAGATAGATAGATAGATAGATAGATAGATAGATAGATATTATTTGAGAGTGGCTGATAGACAAAGAATGGGTACACAATTTTATTGTCTGTGATTTAATGAGTTGAGGAGTATGCCGACATCCCTGGTAATATCAACAAAGTCAAGATATTAACAATTTAAATATCTCCTATAGTCATCTTTTTAAAAAATAGCACTTATTCATTTATTATTTTAAGAACACAACATAGGATCTAGCTCTTCAACAAATTTAGATGTGTTCATGATTAAATTGTTTTATGTTCCCAGTAGATTTCTAGAATTTATTCATCTAACATAATTGCATCTTTAAACATACTGAGTAACAATTGTCCACTTTCCCTAAACAAGAAACACAAATCCCATGTATTAACATTTGTCATTTTATGACTACAGTAATCATTTTAGCACACAGTATTCCATGTTCATGTATGCTGTTTCAAATACCAATATGTCATTTATTCTCATGTCAGGAAAACATTCCATTGTGTATGTGCATATTATACTTTCTTTATCTTTCCCTTTGTCTAAACTTGAATTACTTCTTACCTGGGCTACTAGTGAAAGGGCTGAAAAGAGCATGGGAGTTCAGATGTCTTTGTGAGATTCTGGTTTGAGTGCCATTGGGTATACATGTGGAGGAAGTATTGTTGAGGTACATGGTATTTCTAATTTTTTTTTAGAACCTCCATACTGTTTTCCATAGCTACTGAGTATGTTAAGATCCCAGGCAATTATAATAGTTTCTATTTTCAATTTTTGGAAACTGTTTTTCCTTAAAAATATTTCTTTTGTCACACCAAGCATTTTATTCTTGTTTTATAATGCCTTATCTTTCCTTATCTCTCTGAGGCAGTTATTTTTACATAACTCTACCTGGTTTTCTCCTAAGCTGTCTTTGTGTTTCCTGGTTTTGTTATTTCATATTCATGGTAGACTCCCATCACCTTACATCGTACCCATATATTTTCATTGTCTGTCTCCTGATATCTAAGAATGAGCCATTCTGAGGAGTTCAGTGGGCATGGGCTATGCCTGTAAGACCATTCTACAGGATGAAAGCAGTCATATCAAGATCTCTTGTTGTGGATAAAACAAACATCTACTTTTCACCTGTGGGCTATTTACCATGTATCTGTTCCTTGAGAATAAATATTATTGTCCCATTTTCCGTTTGGTTTTGGCAGTGTTTGCCTTTTTGTGTTTTTCAAAGTGCAGAAGGAATGGTGAGCTGAGATGACCTACAAGTTAATATATAGATTTTTTTCATTTGCCCTACTTTCTTTAAAGTGGTTTTTTTTTTTTTTTTTTTTCATTTTCCATATGGGGGCTTTTGTGTGTGTGTTGGTATATTCCTGTTTAGGGGGTATGTATATGCGTTTGTGTCTGTATGTGTGTGTTCATGCATTCATGCTTGTATGTCTGTGCATGTTCATGCATATAGGGGCAGGGTGATGTTGAGAATCGTCCTCAGTGACTCTCCTTCTTTATTCTTTAAAGCAGAGTCTCTCAGTCAAACCCAGATCTCACTGATAGGACTAGTGAGCCAGCTTGTCCTAGGGACCACTTGTCTCTACTTTCTGAGGCTGGAATTACAGGTGAAATCGCAGGAATTACATCCGTCCTACATGGCATTATGTGGGCTGCTGGAGTTAAAACATTGGTCCTCATGTTGCAGTCACAGAGCTATTTCTCCAGGCCCACTCACACCTCCCCCACCATGCATTAATAGGACCCTTGTTCCTTCTATGGTTCTTATGCTCTGAATTTTGGACCATTCAAGTTCTACTTCCCAAGGAACTGAATTCTGATCTACTGTTTGGAACCTAAGGGATTTCCTTGGTGTCACAGGTTCAGGGAGATGGTGGGCATAGACTTACTTCTTTTATAGTCATTCAACCAACCCCTGTGTGGATGCCCCACAGACACCCCACTCTTGCTTCCTGGGATCAGATCAAGTGACCTGAGTCAGTTGCTGTTATTCAATGAACCTAAATGTCAGCAGTTGTGGGCATTTAAGCTGATTATCACCTTTTCATTTGTTGTTCTTTCCCCTTCCAATATATGTGGATGCCTCTCAGTGCTATCTTTCTGACTTTTTAAAATAAAAAATTTAACTAAATCTAAATGTAATTACATCACTTCCATTACAGGAAGAGGGGTGCGATGGCAAACTGAGCGCCTGGATCTTATATATATATATATAAAGAAGCTTCTTTTTTCTCTTTCTTTTTTAAATTATGAATAAAGTCACATTTTTTATCTATGTATATCCTTATTCAAGGTCCCTTCCCCCTCCCACCCCCTCCAGTCACTCTCTCTTCCCCATATCTCCCCATCTCATCCCCAGCATCGGCAGGAGGTCCCAAGGTCTCAATATGGCTTAGTTCAGCATCCACTATTGGCAGATCCACTTTCCTCCCCCCAACATCAAGACTGAGTCAGATGTTCCTCTAGAGGGAGTGGGATCCAAGGTGTCAGTCCAAGGTGTTTCAGATCCCAAGCTGTTCAGTAGTTGTGGTTTGCAGCTTGGACATGCTTTGCTTTTTGCTTTTTTGTTTAGAGTCCACTAATGAGTGAGTACATCCCCTGCTTATCTTTCTAGGTTTGAGATACCTCGCTCAGGAGGATATGAGGCTTCTGGATCTTAATTAGAAGAGGAAAACTTATATAATTGTCATCATCATGTGATGTGCATTAAAAGATAAAATATTTAGTAACTTTTATATGTGGCATGTTTTCATATATATCCTTTAATTTTTCAATAAAAAGGCCATTTCTTTACAAAAAAAAACTTAGAAAATAAAAGCAATGTTATTTTAGGAAACAAATTTATGAGTTGAAGAAATATGATGAGTGTCCTAAGCTAGGAAGAGACATTAGAGGTTTCAACATGTTGCATAGAGTATAAAAGAGAACAATAGCTTTCTCTGTGGGGCTAAATGCTGTAGGAATTTAAATTACTCTGAGAAAATTACAGCCATTCCAGTCATTTCATTAGATTCAAATGTTCTCAGCTTTGACTGCTGATGTTTCAAATGAGACAGAAGAATACAAGTTATCTGCTCATACTTGCATTAACCTGACAAACATTCATAAATTTCCACACGTAATTCAGGAAGTTCACAGCAACTGCAGACCACATCACTTCCCATTATCTAGTGTCCCCCTTAATTGTCTGGGACCAGCGGGCAAACTGAGCAATAAACAAGCTGCAACATGAACAGGTGAGGCATGTCCATGAATCACACGTTAGCCACATAGACATCCTAAGTGTGAAAATGGCGGGGGGGGGTGTTCTATGGAGTTACTTTTGTCTGTGATGTTCTTCCATTCCAAGTAGAAAGAGTATAACTCCTTCACGTGTTGTATTTGTGGCTGAGACCTAACAGTGGCTAATTATAGGAATTAATAGAACCATATTCCGTCCTGTCCTAGGAACTCTGGGAGACCTTCTGGGTACTTTGTCCACTGGTATGTTGACATGTAAATTGTTTTTAGAAACTAAGAGAACACAGCAAACTCTTTTACTGAAAATTTACCTTTAGGATCATTTAGATCATCCTGGCTTTTGTAACTGTGGACATCATTTTGCCAGTCACATTTTCAAATGACCTGTATGTAGTGTTTTGTTTGAATGATTTTTTGATGTGGGAATGCCTTTCTGCATGCTGTGGAATAAAGAGACTGTTTTGGTCTATGGTGGGCATCTTAGAAGTAGGCAGAGAAATAGGAGCATATATAGGGAAAGGAGGGCAGAGTCAGAAGAGCTGCGATCCAGCCTCCCAGGAAGCAACATGTAAAGAAATAGGTAAGCCACAGTCCACATGGCAGGACAGATTAATGGAAATGGGTTGAATTAAGATGAAAGAGCTAGCTAGCAATATGCCTGAGACATAGGCTGAACAGTTTGTAATTAATATAAGTGTCTATGTGTTTCTTTGGGATATTGGGATTGATGGTCCAGATAAACAGCAGTGGACAGGTCCAAACTGTGTGGCTAGTCCAGGCCAGAAACCTCCTTCTACAACTTCTCTCACATGCTAATAGATTAACCATATCCATCTATCATACACTAGTAACAGATCGCTTTTAACAAGGATATTATTGTTTAAAATGTTGCTGTCTCCCATTGCCTATTCAATAGGAACACCCCCCATCCCTACTCCCACTTCACCCCAACACAGCACATCTTTCAAGTTGTAGGATGCCTATCTCAGTCTGGAGGGGGATGTAGAAGAAATTCATTATCCCTGGAAGCCTCACTTGAGCGCACATGAGCACAAAGCTCTTCTGGCCAGCCTGGGACTCCATGTCACATTACACTACTTCACATCCCTTCTATTCACTGCTTACAGACATCTGTCTCCTCCTTGGGGATGCTATAATTATGCAGGGTACCGACAACTACTTCTTTATTAGAATTACTAGAGAAATATACTCATCCCATCCAAATCATTGACTTAATCACTATTTTCTACTTAATTGTCAATGGAGAAATTGGTACTGTTGCCAGAAAACATAGAGGGTAGAAGTAGTTGCCAGATAAAAGGTAGAAAAAGGCCAGGTAAGCTGCTATACACCTGCAGTCCCAGTACCTTTAGAGACTGAGGCAAGAGGTTTTAGATTTTAGGGGCACCCTGGTCAAATTTGAGGTTAGCCCTGTTTCAAAACAAACTCAAAGAAACAAAAGGCTTGACTTGAATTTTGCAAATACTTGCTGCTGTGTGAAGATACAACTCTGGCACCTTTAGGTGAAAAACTCCTCCTTACAATCTGCTTCAATCATGTGTATTGGGATTTGTTTGGACCTTGTCCTTGTTTTTGACCTTTTTATTGGACACGAAGAACATATATAAAGAAAAAAAAGATAAAGCAAAGAAGACTGGAGTCATTCTACTTCACTTGTGCCTGGAGATTCAAGTGTTATTGAGATCTTTGTATGCCAGTTTTTTTTTTTTTTGTTATACTTTCCAATAACTTCCCAATTACTTGTTATTGGTAATATTATTATTTTTTTATTTTTGTTACATTACAAACACACCAGTAAAGAAAGCTGCTTTGTCCCTGGAAGTAACAGGAATATCACAGAAATATTTCTGTCTGAAGACTAATCCCAAACTTCAAATAGACAAATAAGATTTTGGAGTCTTTTCAAATATTGGCAGTGTGTCTAGTCTAATGACATCAGGCACAAGTGTAGGTAAACATTTCTCTCCTGCCTGCCTGTTCCCAAATAACCACTCAAAGGCTTAATATTACTTAAAAATGTTCAGACATTTCAGGCTTGTTACGAGCTGATTCTTATACTTTAAGTTAATTTATATTTCTGTTTATGCTTTGCCACTTGTCTCATGCCTAGTTACGTCAGTTTTGTATGCCCTGTTTGCTCAGCAACTGGCTGGTGTCTCTCCTGACTCCATCCTTCCTCTTCCCAGAATTCTCCTAGTCTAGTCAACCTGCCTATGTTTTATGCTCAACAATAGGCCAAGGAGCATTTTATTAAGCCAATTAATTACCTGCTGTTTGGCTTATGGCTGAGGCTTATTGCTAGCAAGCTCTTGAATCTTAACTGAACCAATTTTATTAATCTGTCTTACCATGTAGCTCATGACTTACTTGTACTCTAATATTTTTGTGGTGGCTAAATTGTGTTTCTCTATGTCTCTGCCTTCCCTTCCCTTTATCTATGCTTGAAATTTTTGCTTGGCTATAAGCTGGCCTGTCATAGGCCCAAATAATTTTTTATTCTCTAAAGATAATTTATAGTGTATAGAAAGACATTTTACTACACAGGATCTTAGCAGTTCTCCTTTGTCAGTGTGGGGTTTGTACAGGCATCATCTCTCAACAGGCTGTACTTCACAAAGAGCGATGGTGGCAAGCATCCATAAAGTGCCTTGTCTCAGACTTAAGAGAGCCTCAATGCATTCTGCTACATCAACGTACAAGTCACAAACTGTAGTTGCTAGACAGGAACATCTAATATCTAACCATACAAAGACTTAGATGCCAAAAATTTTAGAAATTTATGTATTTAAGACAATTCAAGCCTATGATTTGACATTGCATCTTTGGTGTTTGTCATCTGTAGATTTTTCCTATAAAATGCAATGGATATGAATTATTAAAAATAACCTTGTCTGTATAAAATAGACAGCAGACAAAAACTGCCTTCCAGTTCTGTTCAAACAGCTACTTAGCAGCTTTGATTGTGCTGTGATGGGATTTTTCTTCCTGTTTGTTCTTTCAAAAATAAAACCTAAACATATAGGTCTTAGGTTCTGTGAACTCTGGGATAAAGATAATAAATCTTGGAACCATCACACTTGCATTCCTCAGTCATGAGTATCATCTTCATGTTCCTCAATCACAGGAAATGTCTGCAAACATGTGGTTTTAAGTTTCTAAAAACATGTTTATTAGATGTGTGTGTGTGTATGCAGTGTGTGTGTGTGTGGTATGCATGTGAATGTGTGGTATGCATGTATGGTGTGTGTGTATGTGGTATGTGTGTATGATGTGTGTGTGTGGTGTGGTCTGTGTGTATATGTGTGTGTGTATGTGTGTGTGTGTGGTATGCATGTGGTGTGTGTGTGTATGATGTGTGTGTGGTGTGGTCTGTGTGTGCATGTATGTGTACATGCGTGCACACCACAGGCAGAGGACAACTTGCAGGAATCAGTTCTACCCTGACTCCCAGGGATCAAACCCAGTTTGTCAGGCTTTGCATCAACTGACTTCACCAGTTAAGCCATCATAAGCAGTCTCCAGCTGTGATGGTTTGAATGAGAATAGCCCTTATAGTCTCATATATTTGAATGCTTTGAAGAAGTTTAAGGGATGTAGCCCCGTTGGAGGAGATGTGTCACTGAGGGTGTCACCTGGGGGGTTCAAAAGCCCATACTAGGCCCGGTCTTTCTTGATCTCTGCCTCCCATTTACAGAAAAGATCTAATTCTCAGCTACTGCTCCAGCACCATGCCTGCCTGCCTGCCTGCCTGCGTCCATGTTCCCATGGAATGGGAACTCACCCACTGATACTGTGAGCAAACCCCCAATTAGATGCTTTCTTTTACAGGTTGCCTTGCTTATGGTGTCTCTTCACAGCAGTAAGAAAGTAACTAAGATACCAAGATATTTAGATATTTTCTTTATATTAATCTCTGAAGGCCTTCACTTGGTCTTAACCTGGTTCGTAAACATAATACTTAAATCTGGTTGTCTCAGGAGCTAGTCTAGTGGCCCCTCTCAGTCCATCTTTAGGGAAACTGGGGAAGAAGAAGAAGAAGAAGGAGAAGAAGAAGAAGAAGAAGAAGAAGAAGAAGAAGAAGAAGAAGAAGAAGAAGAAGAAGAAGAGGCAAAAAAATGTCTAGGTCAGCAATCTTGCTGAGGTGATGGTAGGGGCAGGGGTGGGCCGTGGCAGGGCAGGGGCAGGGACGATATCTAACTATCTTAAACCTGGTTTAGTATTCTTTTTTTCTGTTTATTTTTTGATTTTTAATTTATTTTTGAATAAAGTCTCATTTTTTATCCAGGGCATCTCCTCTATGCACACTTATTCTAACACACTGGTAGCAGCCTGTGTGAGGAACCATAGGCTTCCTCTTCTACTGCTTATACTGAGCTCCTTAAATCCCCATCTCAGCTCAGCCAAGCAAAACGGATGATGGCCTGAGTCCTGCATTGATTGATACTTGTGAGAAGCTAATGTGCTTGTTACTGATACCTCTGTTCATTACCATGTTCATTCTTGTAGCTGGATCTCACTGACAAGCTGGGGCCCCAGGTGAATTAGAAAGATCAGTCAGTTCACCTGGCTCCTTGGGTTGTATATAAAAAAATCAAATTGAGTTGTGTCAGAGTTGGGCTTAGGGTTGTATAGATATTTCAGAAGACTAGGAGTGCTAAAACAATGGGACTATCTACTAAAGCTAGTGGGCTGGGCCAACTACATTTTATCAACAGTACAGAAAGAAGGTCTGAAGTGCACAAGTGTGCATTTGAGCAAAAAATGTACAGTTTTTCTTCAAATGTTGTAGAAGAATTTTCTTTTTAAATAGTTGGTTGTCACTCTGCTTAAGACATTTGTCATGCAAAAGCTTCTGTATAAGACTCAGAAAAGCTTCATCTTTTGCGTGTTGGCAGATTCAATGATGGTAACAAGTTCTGGCCTCCAGGAGCTCAGAGCTGATTGTGAAACCCCTAAAGATGCAAGGACACATTTCTTATGGATTCTAGAAAGCAGCAAAAAGGGTAATGTCATTATGATGAGTAAGATTCTATTTTCTATTTAGGGCATAGAATGGAGCTGCTTCTTCTTCTTCTTCTTCTTCTTCTTCTTCTTCTTCTTCTTCTTCTTCTTCTTCTTCTTCCTCCTCTTCCTCTTCCTCCTCCCCTTCCTCCTCCTCTTCTTCTTCCTCTTCCTCTTCCCCCTCCTCCTCTTCTTCTTCTTCACATTTAAAACAATTTCAATGTTACTATGTGTGTTGGGGTTTGCACATGCCAGAACACACAAGGCGATCAGTGGACAGCCTTGCTGAGCTGGTTCTCTCCTTTCATCTTAACATGGGTCCTGGGAATTGAACCCAGATGTTCAGGATTATGAAGCAAGCACCTGTAACCACTGGACCATCTTGCCTCTTTACATACTGTGTTTAACAAAGTACAAATGGCTTCTTTGAAAGAGATAGCTCCACCCTAGTTGACAGCAGTGATGTGCTCAGTACTTCATGCTTCTTCTTCCCTGAAGAGGATAGAGAATCTTGTCACACCAGGAAGGACTTCAGAGAAAGCTTCACTTCAGATTTGAGGGAGTGATGAGCATGCTGTGCTAGCACAGTCTATCTTCATCATCCTGGGTAGGCATTTCTTCAACAGATCTTCTTCCACATCGAATTTTCTGGTAAATTCTTATGCAGTAAAACCCAATGGGCCTTAGCACAATATGCAGAAATTACAATTTTTAACCCAGTGCAAAAAAATTATTGCTGAAAGTCTACTCTGAAATAGTCTGTCTCATGATATCATCTATGAGAATTTGTCCCTATGAGCTCAAGTGAAGGTGGGTGTACCCCAGAAAGCTTTCAAAGGCACACCTCAGACACTCGGTTCATTCTGGCAGCTCTCACTTCCTAAAGTTTTAACTGCATTTCAATAATGCCATTAAAATGCAACCCAATTATGATCCACCAATGGGTTAATGCATTGATGAAGTCAGAGCCCTCATGGTACAATTAGTTCAATACTTGGGCTTTTTGTGCCAACACTTCATATCTCAACCCATCCTTGTGTGATGTTAGCTACTTCTGCAGCCTACAGGCTCTTTGGGGTAGAAAAGGAGAAAACTGAACTATGTGCAGTACCATTTCTTGTTCTGTGCATCCTTTCTAGTATGTGCACTGTTGACATTTTCCAGTCCCTTTATAGAGCCATAATTTACATTCTCTCCAGACCAAATTAGGAAGAGCATCAGCATCCACACTAAGTGGTCCATTGGTGGGAAGGAAGGAGAGATCTTTTTCCTTCACAAATAGAGATGGCATCTATGTACTGAATATGTACACCAGTCACATGGAATCTCATGTTTCTGAAAGATTGTCTTGTTAGAAGCAAAGTTTACAAGAAGAAAATATTGCCTAAGGGTCAGGGTTTTAGGACCTTGGGAAAAAGACCACAAGAGCAGATTTTTTTACATTTAGAATATTTATGAACCTGATGAAGAAGTGGTAGAAACATCCACTAAATATGAGAGAACCAACTCTTGGTGTACTGTGTTTGCTCTACCTTACATCTCCCAGAAGCACAGACAATTATGTTGTAAAGTCAGCCTTCTCCATATTAATTGTGCTCATATTTCTTTTTTCACTTGAGGGTAATTTTAAATTCTACTTTAGTTAGCATGACATTCCACACTTACACATAGCACATTAGGAAACAAGATGCTAAGAACTATGATGAGTTTAGAATGGACCAATGGGAAGAACAGAGAATCTTAGTCCTTAGCCATCTGGCCTTTATGGAGGAATCAGTACACTTTGGCAAACTGTAATAATATAAATTGGGCGTGGTATAAAGCCTTTAAGTCTCTCACTTATCTCAGTGATGGACCCTTGGGGATCTGGGGTCAGTAGAGACCTAGGTTCTCCTACCTAAACTTTTCTCTCCAAGACAACAGACATTTTTCACAGCATGTCTT
This sequence comes from Sigmodon hispidus, assembly GCA_004025045.1. Lineage (NCBI taxonomy): Eukaryota > Metazoa > Chordata > Mammalia > Rodentia > Cricetidae > Sigmodon > Sigmodon hispidus. Next base: position 336,739 of record PVIH01000251.1, read on the forward strand.
ACTCAACTACTGAACCAAGGAGTTTGAAAACTAGATTCATTTGCTCACAGTTCTTAGGAGACACTGTGATTCTCCTACCTGAGTCTGTTCATTTGTCACATGCAGCTGAGACAAGACATCACAAGTTCATGATAATCACACCTGACTGACATTTTCTATCTCAAGTGCGTTTCCCTCTTATCTTCTTGGCAGCTCAAAATAATGCAGAGATGGTTACAGCTAGATTTCTTGCTTGACTGATCAGCAGGCATAACGCCTTAGAGTTCATGCATAAATGTAATCACCTAAGCAACAGTGTTGGGAGATATAATTGTTGAGAATATTCTGATGCTGAGTCCTAAGTAATGGGATTCCATAGCATCATAAAGGGGAGATGAAGGGGGTTCTACTTCCCACTTCTACCAGGTTAGGAACTAACAACCCTCAAAGGAAACCAGATGGTAGTGGGCTTCCCATTCTCCATATCTGAGAAAAGTTAGCTCACAGAAATGTACAAATTACCCTGTTAACAGCACCACTCAACAGACTAAGATAGGCCACTATGGGATAGAAAAAAGCAGTCTTGTTATCATGTAATCTATTCATTCAATGCTTTTCATCTCAAGCTGGGAGAAATATAAGAGAAAGCAAAACAAATCACAGAATGTGACTTTAATAGTGTTGATAAGTAGTTATAATTTACAACAGTAATTTAATTAAGTTGTTGTTCTTACCAGTGGGTGGTCTGGCACAGAGCTGGTTATGAGTGAAAATAATGTAGCCTATAAATTTGCAATTCATTTCAACTTGAAATGCGACATCCTAGCAGAGGGAGAAATTATATATTCCAGCCACCAGGAAAAGCAGGGTCATACTTCAAATGTATAAGGAGTACTGACATTGGGTGTTTCTTTTCATATGACCATAAATCTGGGTGTGAGGAAGCAGGAGAATGAGACTCATTTCATTAGATTTAAGGTTCTTTAATGTGGAGAAAGTAATACTGGAAGAGCAGTTTTGAAATAAAAGCACAGCATGAACCCACATGAACCTACTTAGCCTTGATGTGCTACTAAATTACCCCTGGGAGCCGGATACTGGCTGTCATTTGTGTCTGAAATTCAGGCAGCACCTATAAACCAGGTGAGTTTCTTAGAGGCATGAAAACATGCCCAGTCTAGGAGTCTCAGATGTAATCAGTATTTCTAAATTGATATTGTTTTATTTTTATGGTCAGCCTTGAAAACATATCTACAAATAACTATATAAATTCAATAGGTTATATTTAGGAATATATTTGTATATCCAAGCACATATGTGGATGCAATAACAATTTTAAAAGAGGCCATAGAATTGAAGGAGAGCAGGAAGGCAGATATGGAAAAACATAGAGAGAAGAAAGGGAAGAGAGAAATGTAATTATATTATAATCTCAAAATTAATAAAACAATTATTAATAATTTAAGTTTAAAAGATATTTCAAGTTTTAGTGAAGTTTGTGATTCTGTTTTAGAAGCTTCATACTTTAGATTGATCTTAGTGGGTAAACTATTGTACTGTAACTATGTTCTTTTTTAATGAATAAAGTCATATTTTCTATCCATGTATATCCTTGTTCAAGCTCCCTTCCCCCTGCCCCTCCAGTCACTCTCTCTTCTCCACATCTCCCCATCTCCTCCTCAGCAAGGGCAGGAGGTCCCAAGTTCCCAATATGGCTTAGTTCAGCATCCACTCCTGGAAGATTCAGTTTCCTCACCCCAACATCAAGACTGGGTCAGGTGTTCCTCTGGAGGGAGTGGGATCCAAGGTGATAGTCCAAGGTGTTTCAGATCCCAATCTGTTCAGGGTTGTGTTCTGCAGCTTGGATATGCTATGCTTTTGTTCAGAGTCCACTAATGAGTGAGTACATCCCCTGCTTATCTTTCTGGGTTTGTGATACCTCACTCAGGAGGATATTCTCCAAATCCATCCATTTGCCTGCAAATTTTAGAATATCATTTTTTTCTTATTGCTGAGAAGTACTCCATTGTCTAGATGTATCACAGTTTGTTAATCCATTCTTCAGTTGAGGGACATCTAGGTTGTTCCCAGGTTCTTGCTATTATGAATAATGCTGCTATGAACATAGTTCAGCTAATATCTTTGGAGTGCAAATGTGCATCTTTAGGGTATATGCCCAGAAGTGAGATTACTGGATCCTTGGGGAGATTGAGTCCCAGTTTTCTGAGAAACCACCATACTGCATTCCAAAGTGACTGAACAAGTTTACACTCCCACCAACAATGGAGGAGTGTTCCCCTTACTCCATACCCTCTCCAGCATAGGCTGTCATCTGTGTCTTTTTTTCTTAGCCAATCTGACAGGTGTAAGGTAGTATTTCAAAGTTGTTTTGATTTGCATTTCTCTGATGGCTAAAGAAGTTAAATACTTTTTCAAGTGCCTTTCAGCCATTTGTAATTCTTCTGCTGAGAATTCCCTTTTTAGTTCTGAACTGAATTTTTTGATTGTGTTATTCAAGGTTTTGGGCTCTAGTTTCTTGAGTTCTTTATATATTTTAGAGATCAGTCTTCTATCACTTGTAGGGTTGGTGAAAATCTTTTCCCATTCTTTAGGCTGTAGTTTTGTCGCATTGACATTGGCCTTACCAAAGCTACTCAGCTTCAGGAGGTCTCGCTTAGTGACTGTTGTTCTTAGTGTCTGTGTCACTGGTGTTATATTTAGGAAGTGGTCACCTGTGCCAATTCGTTGGAGGGTATTTCCCACTTTCTTTTCTATCAAGTTTAAAGTGGCTGGGCTTATGTTGAGGTCTTTGATCCTCTTGGATTTGAGGATTGTGCAGGATGACAGGCTTGGATCTATTTGCATTTTTCTACATACTACCATCCAGCTCTGACAGCACCATTTGTGAAGATGCTATCTTTTTTTCCATTGAATATTTTGGGCCTCCTTGTTGAAGATCAGGTGTTCATAGGTTTTTGGGTTAATGTCTAGATCCTCAATTCTATTCCATTGATCCACAAGTCTGTTTTTATGCCAGTACCAGGCTGTTTTTATTACTGTACCTCTATAGTATAACTTAGGGCTGGTGATGCCTCCTGAGGTTCTTTTGTTGAGCAAAATTGTTTTGGCAATCCTGGTTTTCCTGTTATTCCAAAAGAAGTTTAGTATTGTTCTTTCAAGTTCCGTAAAATATTGTGTTGGGATTTTGATGGGAAGTGCATTGAATCTGTAGATTAGTTTTGTAGAATTGCCATTTTTACTATGTTGATCCAACCTATCCAGGAACATGGGAGAGCTTTCCATTTTCTGATTTCCTTTTCAATTTCTTTCTTCAGTGATTTAAAATTTTTGTCAAATACATCTGTAACTTCTTTGGTTATAGTTACTCCAAGGTATTAAATGCTATTTGCAGCTATTATAAAGGGTGATGTTTCCCTTATTTCTTTTTCAGCCCTTTTACCTTTAGTGTATAGGAGGGCTACTGATTTCTTTGAGTTAATCTTGTATCCTGCTACCTTGCTGAAGGTAAAGGGAGAATAGGCTGGCTCTAACAAAGGGCTATGTATGAGGACACAGAGGAAGTTGTGTCCATGTGACCCATGGGATAGACAAGAAGAAGACAGTTTCCCAGGTACACTCTTAGCGTAACCTATGTGGAATGTCTCACAAAAGAAATTTTCTGTTATTAAAGACAAAAATGAATCTGCTTTCCTGATATAAAACCATATAGAGGGACTTGAAACATTCTCCTAGGATCACAGATTTACTTTTCCTGAACAATGACTCTAGACTACAAATGCCATGAAGATGTGAGTGAGTTAATTATACTTCTAAGAAGTGTTGTCATTCATGTGTCTAAATGGAGACTTCAAATTCATGTACAAACCAGGACAAGGTGAGAGACCTCTTCTGCTGGAAGCCACATGGCAGTGTGCTGCACGTGATACTTTTTATGTGAGTTCACTTGACCATCTCAAAGATGGAAATCAGACTCATTCATAGTTAAGGAGGACTGTGTAAAGGTACTTTGTGAACCAGGACAGCTGGGTCTGTGTGGTAAACCCAGAGGGGGAAAGATGAAGCTGGAAGCATACTTTTCCAGACAGAAATGTAACTCAAGCTAGTGTGAGGCAGCAGAATGTACAGAGGTATAGAATAGAAGACTCTAGCTTCAGACACAGCTGCACACTGCAGCCCATACTTTGCTGACCCCTCCCTGTCTCCCCATCCCTCTGCTTCTATATTCCTGGTGGGGATCATGCTTCAGAATCCTTTCTCCATGCTACAGCTGCATGTTTTGTTGATGCCTGGGGACCTGCTCTTTGAGGTTAAACAAGACAATGCACTCAGCAAACATATGCCACAAACTGTGGAATAATCAATCATCTTGTACATTGTAAAGACGTCACTTGAATTAGTTTGATGAAATGCTGACTGGCCAGTAGCTGAGTCAGAAGTTAAATGGGACAACCAAAGTGAGAATTGTTGTAGAAGGTTTCTGGGGGCCCTTTTGGACCGGAGGTTCTGACCTGGCCTGCGGCGGCTTTTGTCCCCCAAAGAAATGAATCAGACACTTATATTAACTTCGTGCTGTTTGGCCCATGTCTCATGCACATTACTAGCTAGCTCTTTCATATTAATTCAACCCATTTCTTTTAATCTATCTGGCCCACGGCTCACCTGGATTCGTTACATGGCTCTTCTTCAGGGGTCAGATGGAGACTGGTTAACTCCGCCCTCCTTCTACCTGCCTGTCCTCTGATTCTCCACCCACTTCTATGGTGCTGTGCATAGGCCAAAACAGCCTCTTTATTTACAGAATACAGAGAATATTCCACCACAGAGACTGCTGGGAAAGAGTCTCTAGCCAGATGCATAGGAGGCAAGATGAGAATGTTGTACTGAGAAAAGGTACCAAGTCATGTGGCTAAACATAGATTTAAAAATTATGGGTTAATTTAAGTGTAAGAGCTAGTTAGTAATAAGCCTGAGCTCCCAGTTGAGCATTTATAAGTAATAATAGGTCTCTGGTAATTTGAGAGGTAGCTTCCAGGAATTTGTAAATAGGCAGGCCATAGTCAAGGCTTCATTTACAGCTGCAGGCAGAGCTGAACTGATTTTTCAGCCTCCTTACCTCCTCTTGTTTTGAAAGACTGGAATACAGATGCTATGCCTGGAGGTGAAGCCAACATACTGCCGGAGGAAGGTGGAAGTCATAGCCAAGGGCAATGATGCACAGCTGAATGAGCAGCTTTCTATCTTGTCATTTTATCTGTTAGCCATCTGTAGGTAATGCCTGATGATGCAGGTTCAGACTGTATTACATTTAACCAGAGTATGTCAATTTGGCTCTTACAAATCATTAAATTCTCAACTTTTCAAATCTTGTTCTGAACATGGACAGCTTTGTGAATAATTTTACTACAGAACTTTTCTATAATAATGTGCTCTTTATGCAATGGGAATAATGTATTTTGTTCTATAATAAATGTCAGTGTTATCAAAGTGGATCATTGTTTTCCATTGTGTATTTTTTGCATTTATTGAATAGCCATTTTTACACAATAAAGAAAGATATATAAAACAAGTATATGCTTGTGTTGACCAAGGTTAAGTTGGTAAAGAAAGTGCTTTGCCAGATGGTGGTGCTGGGAGGAGCCACCATGGGTCTCTTTCCTATATATTATGAGGAAGTTGAACTTGGTGGCTGATTCTTCTTTGCTCTAGCTTACTTCTCAGGACAATTTATGTATATTCTAATTCTGAAAAGAAGACAGAGTCACATGGCCCTTGCTGGAACTGGCATCTTCCCAGAAAAAGATTGCAATGCTGGTTTCTGGTTACAAGAGCAACAAGTGCCCCAGTCTCAGACCTTCCTCCAGTTTACCTGTCCACCTGGACTTCTGCATCACCTCGTGGGATTAGGACTCTGTTCATTAAGGAATAATTAGAATAAGGATGTCTCACAAATAGTCACAGAAGTCTAGCCCTTCCTGTCTACTCTTGGTGTTTGTACTTCTTGTCTTTTCCCCAACTGTAGCCAGGACACACTGATTCCAGAGACTTTAGAGTTGTTAGCATAGACTCTTCCTACCACATAAAAACAACCTGAAATCTGCACACTCCACCCTGAAGTAGTGCTGGAATCCTGAGCTTGGAACTAAAGCTCCCAGAATAATTGACAACTAATTCTTGGGTGCTCAGCATCAACCATTACATAGACAGACAATAAAATTGCTGCATCTAAGACTCAGGTTACATTGCCAAAAGACCAAGAAGTCTGCTGTGTCTCCTAGAAATGTTAGAGAGGCTATATTTATGAAGTCTTTTCAACATGGTTGCTTAAAAAGACCTGAAAAATAGTGACATCAGTGGATGTACTTGCATAGATAGTGGAAAGCTCACAGGGTCTCCACTCTAGACAAAGAACTACAGACAACAATTGCCTACTGAGATAGTAATGCCTCTCCCAAGGATGAGCCCCCTAATTGGTTATCCAATACCTAGTGATTCTGAAGTCACATAGACATAATCAACACTAAACAGATTCAGCAGGTTATATTTAAACATTTTTGCATTTTTACACGTGTAACGATAGTGATCAAATAAAAAGAGCTCATCACCTGGAAAGGGAGTAAGTGGAGGACATGGAGGAGACGGGAAGGAGAGGATGTGATAATGGAGGTAAGGAAAGGGGAAAGTAATGTGATTATGTTTGAATTAAAAATAAAATATAAATTTAAAAGACTTAAAATACTTTTGTAATAACTCCCACAAATCTTCAGAAGGTTAAGTTTTATGTAGAAAGATAGGGACTGAAGTTCAAGTGCATGCTCATTGCTGTTTTTAAAATTTTCCTTAATGCTTCAATTTTCACACTGCTGGAAGTTGGCAATTCCTGATTTCAAATATAAATACAGCCCTAGCATGGGAGCTTCTACTGCTGCATTGCTTTGCTTTAAAGCAATGTTATTTTAGCCCCTCTGCTATTAATGTGTAGAATCAGAGTGGGGAAGCTCTTTGCTGATGACTGATAATGATGATGATTGATGATGATAATGGCGATGGTAATTGTGATGATGATAATGGTGATGGTGATTGTGATAGTGCTGATGATAATGGTTAAAATGATAATAGCTACCATTTTACATTGCACATTTATGCATTGTCTGCTACCTCCAGCATCTATCCTTCCAATGACATGCAAGTAATCTGCATCTGTTTAAGGCTAGAGATATAAACCTGAGACCCACATGTGCTAACCACGTGCTCTCTGCCTGAGCGACATCTCCTGTTCCTTTTAAAGACATGAGAATCAGAGATGCTCAGTATATGATCTACCAAGGGCAAAGACTGAACTCCAAATTTGTCTTTGGCTGTTTTCTAAGCCATAGGTTCAAATTTCTCTGCTGTATGCTAAAACACCATTAAAACCTTCAAGAGATTTTACAAAGATAAGTGAACTATGAGAGTGCTAGGAAACACGACAATAATTTTATTCACTTTGAATTATCAGGACCTTGCTATGACCCTCCTCACACATGGCAACTGTGGGCAGAAGGTTCTGTCTCACCAGCAACCTCAAATACCCAGCAGCTGCTGCCCAAATAATTGACTCAGTGGCTTAATATTACTTATAAATGCTCGACCAGTAATATGCTCTGACATATTACTAACTAGCTTTTACACTTAAATATACCAATAATTCTTTTTAGGTTTAGCCTCGTGGCTTGGTACCTTTTCTCAGTCCAGCATTCTCACCTTGTTTCCTCTGCATCTAGCTTGTGACTCTGGAATTCTCTCCTCTCCTTCCCAGCATTCTCAGTTTGGCTTTCTTACCTAACTTCTAGCCCAGATACTGGCCAATCATCATATTGGAAGATTATTCCACAGCAGGTAACCCCTCTTTTCTCTCTTTCTCTCTCTCCCCCCTCCTTTCCCTTCCCCCTCGTTCCTTCCTTAAATTTCCTCACTTCCTCCATTAATACAGTATATAGGAAAGTACTGTGGCTCTATCAGCATAATATTGGTTCTATAATGGGTCTTTTGACAGGAAGTATAGTCAAGATTTTAGTACTGGACAGGCATCAGGGCAGGCTGGGCAATAGAAGGTAACTAGCCAATACCTGCAGGAATAAGATAAAAAAAAAAAAAAAAAAAAAAAAAAAAAATCTCTTTCTCTACCAGATATCAGGTGATTAGGATATAAATTCCTGGGAGAAGACATTTGACTTGCTGTATTGAGCCAATTGTTTCTAAGAAGCCTATGGAGCCAACTTATAGCACACCACCCCATTCACTTGTAGTGTTTTTACTGAAGTCTTTGGGAAGTGGTGCATATGATGCTTGGAATTCTGAGCAGACTTGAATCAGCACATTTCTACATGTAGTTATAAACATCTGCATGTAGGAACTCATTGTCTGTCCCTTTATTTCCAAAGGACATTGTGCCTCATCTGACTTCCAAATAGGGTGTATTTTAAACACTGCTCTGGCTGTTTCAACTACACTAAGGAAGGAACTGAGAACTGATATTCCAGCATAATTTGTTTCCATGTAGTCAATCAGACCTAGCTGAGAGCATTATATAAATTTAATAATAATTGACCTTGTATAGGTATGGCCAGTTATTTACTCAATATTCATTGAGTCTTCTAATTTTATTTTTAGTGCACTGAGTGATAAAACTGAGGATAAGCAAAAGCACAGGAAGGAGTAATATCCAATTTGTTCTTGTTAACAGGTGAGCTGGGCTCTGGCTGATGACTTCTGTTTAGATAAACATCTCAGACCTAGTCCACTGGGCTGGTTTCCTCATCACTGTACTCTCCACTTAATCATAAGCAACCTGATGATCTCTTTGGTGAAATCTCCTCCGTGGTATTTTCAGTTGCTGACACCTGCCCCCAAGTGCCTTGAGCAATGCGGAAGTCCACTGCTGTAGAAAGATGTTTCTGGCCTGAACTAGCCCCATAGTTCTAACCTGCCCAATGCTGCTTATCTGGGCCAGCAATCCAAAAGACCCAAAGAAACACATAGATGCTTATATTAATTTCATATTGTTTGGCCTATTCCTCAGGAGTATTGCTAGCTAGCTCTTTCATCTAATTCCACCCATTCCCATTCATCTGTCCTGCCATGTGGCACATGGCTTAACTACTTTGTTACATCTTGCTTCATGGGTGGCTCTATTGTGTCTCTCTTGGCTCTGCCTTCCTTCCTCTATCTATGCTTCAAGTTCCTACTTATTTCTAAGGTGCCTGATACAGGCTAAACAATCCCTTTATTTAAATAATGATATTCACAGCATACAGAAAGACATTCCCACATCATACTGCCCCATACTCTGTTGATCCAGCATGCTTAGGCGTCAACTCCCAGGAGAGTCCTTGTGAAGCCTTGTGAGTGTAGACTTTCTGCCCATACATCTGCTGGCTTTCTGATCTTCAGAACTGTCCACTTAGTGGGGGGGATCACAGAATTCTTCTTTTCTGTAGGACACACTTTCAAACTCTTCCTAATTCCTTCTGCAAACTAGTTTCAAATTCCTAAAAACAAATGTTTATTTATTTTTGATATTTATTTATTGATTAACTGATTGATTGTAGCACTGGGCGTTCATCTCAGGGCCTTAACTAGTATACAGTCTTTCTATGTAGTCAGGTTATCACAGTGATGACTAATTCTCCAGTGCTAGTCTTCTTTCTTAATTTTCTATTCATGGGACCAAATTCTGGACTAAAACAATTAAAGAGAGGAACAGTTAATACAAGTTTTCATTTTATTGGAGTGTGAAATCATGGTTAAATGTCAACACCATTTGTTAAAGATACTATCTTTTTTCCATTGAATATGGGGCCTCTTTGTTGAAGATCAGGTGTTCATAGGTTTTTGGGTTAATGTCTGGATCCTCAGTTCTATTCCTTTGATCCACAAGTCTGTTTTTATGCAGTACCAGGCTGTTTTTATTACTGTAGCTCTATAGTATAACTTGAAGCCAGGGATGGTGACGCCTCCTGAGGTTCTTTTGTTGAACAAAATTGTTTGGGCAATCCTGGCTTTCCTGTTATTCCAAGTGAAGTTTAGTATTGTTCTTTCAAGGTCCATAAAATATTGTGTTGGGATTTTGATGGACAGTGCATTGAATCTGTCTGTAGATTGCTTTTGGTGGAATTGCCATTTTTTTACTGTGTTAATCCTACCCATCCAGGAACATGGGAGAGCTTTCCATTTTCTGATTTCCTCTGCAATTTTTTTCTTCAGTGATTTAAAATTTTTGTCAAATAGGTCTGTTATTTCTTTGGTTATAGTTACTCCAAGGTATTTAATACTACTTGCAGCTATTATGAAGGGTAACGTTTCCCTTATTGCTTTTTCACCCCTTTTATCTTTAGTGTATAGGAGGGCTACTGATTTCTTTGAGTTAATCTTGTATCCTGCTACATTGCTGAAGGTGTTTATCAGCTGTAGAAGTTCCCTGGTAGAATTTTGTAGGTCACTTATGTATACAATCATATCATCTGCAAATAGAGATAGTTTCATTTCTTCTTTTCCAATTTGTATGCCCTTAATCTCTTTTCGTTCCCTTATTGCTTTAGCTAAAACTTCGAGAACTATATTGAATAGATAAGGGGAGAGAGGACATCCTTGTCTAGTTCCTGACTTTAGTGGGATTGCTTTGAGTTTTTCTCCATTAAGTTTGATGTTGGCTGTTGGCTTCTTGTAAATTGCCTTTATAAGGTCATATTTTATTTAAACTATCACAAAGGTCGAATGGATTTGTGTCTCTTAATAATAAAGTGACAGCAAGGCTTATGTCTTGTTGATTTTTCTCATCCTAAGTCTTAGCATACAGATTATGTAGATGCACCTGAAGACCCAGAATGTCAATTACACTTGCCAATATGAAGAGCAAGGTGTGCTACTGACTTTATACATTTCTGAAAGTTTGTAAAAAAAAAAATAAATAAAGATTGGCAATGCTTTTTCTAGACTGTTCTATGAAAATAGTGTTTGTCTGACCTAGCTTAGTATGTTAACTTGACATCACCAACCCTATCCTTTCCCTTCCTGGTTGCTGTTGAAGCTTTCCAAGATTAAAACGATGATTTTTCTATCTCTTTTACCATGTTATTTCTCACTTTCAATGCATATTACTTACAATAAAATCACAACTCACAGCCCTCTGGCTCTGGTAGTTAGTGGTATCTTTATTTCTTCTTCACAGGAGGAGGCGTGAGGCAAGACGGGCTTTCTGCTGCTGCTGTTGTTCTTCTAATGCTCGGTGGAAGACTGTAATGTGTGAACCAGAGACAACAGGACAAAAGAGTTGTGCTGAAAATGGCAGGAACTGTAGATAGGACTTAGCTCTGAGGAGGACACTTGTGACTTCACACTGAACATGTTCAGGGTGACATCTGTAGACAGTGCCCTAAGGATGGTCTTTGGCTCTCCAAAAAAAGTGACTCAGCAGCTCAGTCAACTTTCCACATTGCTTCATTTTGTCCATCTTTGTTTTTCCTTATCTCTTTGATGGCCACCACATCCCTAGACTTTTATACCAACTTTCTTTGTTAGTAATACATTTTTTGTTAGCAACTTTGTTAAAATACTATGCTGCCTTTATTTTTCATGTATTTATGCATGTTATCCCAGTTATTTGCCTTGCTCATTGCTATACATGTTGACTAATCAAAAGCCTTGAATGCAAAACTCTCAACTTAATGCTATACAGTCCTCAGAGTTGGGTAACTTTTTTCTATGAACCTTCTACTTGAATTATCATCTTTAATCCTAATTCAGCAAGCATTGAATTGCAAAATCAGATCTCAATCCAGATTTGTGGACTATTAATCAAAAATTATATTTCTAAAAGAACCTAATGCTGTCTGTCCTAAGGTTCCAAATTGAAAAATTGTAAACACATGAAAATCTCTAAATCACAGTGACTAAGAGAGTTTATAAACATGCTTAGAGTTGTCATATATTTAAAACCATTCACTATACATCAAATATACTCATTCCCCCAGAGTCACTACCACAACCATCATCCACCACCATAAATCACTTTCAGTGAGGGTCAAATCATGAGAAGCTTTCAGAAGTTGGCTGTCTGGTATCACAGAGAATAAAGTTGGTCTACAGTAGTGGTAATTCTAAAAGTTCTCATTAGCTTCAGATAGCTAGGTAAGACATTATAGAGACTTTTTCCTCCATTTTCACCAGGATGAGGAACAAAGACATCACAGCTACACACATCTCAGTTGACACTGTAGGCAAGAAGGAGCAAGACAAATCACAGAGGGGCTGTGTACCATAGCCTGAAATATTGTGGCCTGAAGTAACATACTTTGCTTGAGAAAACCAATGACGAAAGCAAAACACATACTGTATCAACTTTTTAAATACAGAGGAAGCTCAAGTCACATGGGTTCTAGGAAGGAGGTGTCAGAGTTGCATGTTCACAGATCACAAAACTAATCTTATTGTGTGGAGATAAATTTAATGGAAGCCAAATTAAACACTTTCAATTTATAAGCTTAAAGTCTCTGAGTGGCTGTAGGTGGAGGCCTCTGAGTATAAGATAATTTCAGGAATTTGAGGAAAATCACTAGCTTTGAGGGGTTCCGACATTGCCGTGGAAATTCTGCTCCTTGATTGATTTTTGAGTAATGAGCAATCTTGAATCTGCACAGTAAACCCCACTTTTAATGGTTTACAGTTATTCTTACATACTACTGGTCTCATCCTAGTTAAATTTTGTTTTTTTAGCCATGACTGGGATTGTTACTATTTTTGTATTGTGAGCTGGTTTTGGTGTGAAAATAAGTTTGACTTCAAAAACTGGCTTTGGGTCATTATAGATTTTTTTTTACACTGTAAAGATTTGTTATTTGTATTGGTTTAATAAAATGATGATTGGCTAGTAGGCAGGCAAGAAGGCAACCAGACTAGGAGAAGTCAGGAAAGAAGAAAGGTAAAGGGAGATGCTCTCAAGCTAGATACAGAGGAGACAAGGTGAGAATTTACATTGAGCAAAGGTACCTAGCAAAGGCTTAAACATAAATAGAATCGTGGACAAATGTAAGAATAAGAGCTAGATGTGGTGATTATTATATATTTAATAAAATCAGCCTAGAATATCAGAGAACAGAATCACCCACATCTAAGCCATGAAGGTCAGAGAGTGGTGACCCACATCTTTAATGTCTGATTCTATTTTGGACATAGAACACACTAGACAATTCCATTTCTCTTGCATTTGTTGAAGGCTGTTTATTGCTTCTGGTTAAAGCTAACTTAGGATGTTCCAGGAAAATGAGTGTTGTTATTTGGTGTGAAATATGCTATGTTTGCTCTGCTCTTTGATGATTGGAAATCTGTTCTTCTATGTCTCTCTTTTCTGTTTGGTCATCTTAACAAGTACTAAGAGATGACATTCATGTCTTTAGTTTATTCATAGCTGTTTACGTGGCATTTTAACACTTCAAATATTATATTGTAAGAGTTGGGTCTTATTAAATTCTACTTTAGTAGGCATACACTGAACCCATCTCAGCAGAGAAAGGCAAGCCTTTCATTGTTTGTGGTGGGCCTAGAGGGCATTTTTATACTTGACTTCTGTCATCATGATGGGGATGGTGAACGAGAGACCCTCACAAAATACAACCTCATGGCTATTAAATAGTCCTAAAAGGTATGCTTCACCAAAGTTAAGTCTAGTGTGTAATTTTGAGGAAGCCCAGAGCAGCTTACTTCACTTCCAGGAGATGCTGAACTCTCTGGTGGGGTTTACATGTCTCTTCCATGTCTGCCCATGCCCTGTGTCTGGTGATCCTATTCAGAGACTGTTGGCCTGGCATCCTGACACTTTTGGGTCTGTCCATGCCCTGTGTCTAGTGATCCTGTGCAGAGACTGTTGGCCTGAAATCCTGACACCTTTGGGTCTGTCCATACCCTGTTTCTAGTGATCCTGTGCAGAGACTGTTGGCCTGAAATCCTGACACCTTTGGGTCTGTCCATGCCCTGTGTCTGGTGATCCTCTTCAGAGTCTGTTGGCCTGAAATCCTGACACTTTTGGGTCTGTCCATGCCCTGTGTCTAGTGATCCTCTGCAGAGATTGTTGGCCTGAAATCCTGACACCTTTGGGTCTGTCCATGCCCTGTGTCTGGTGATCCTCTTCAGAATCTGTTGGCCTGAAATCCTGACACTTTTGGGCCTTTTGTCCCACCTTTATATGAGTCTGTCATTTGCAAGGTGGAGTTTTTCACTGCCCAGTCCCTACAAACTCTCTTACCTTTGTATTCTTGGTAAAGATCTCAGATAATCTGTGTTATACAGCTCCTTAGAATTTTTTGTTGTTTTTGAGAAGTTAAACCAAACTTCTTCAAAACAGGATTATTGAAGAAAAGGAAAGGAGGGGCATGAGAATGGGAGAACAAGACATGGGTAAAAGGAGGGTGGGAGGGAATAAGAAGGTGAGAGATGGTAATGGGAGTGAGTGGATCACAGCAGGTCATACGCAAGTATGGTACTGTCAGAAATAAAAAATACTAATTTAAAAAAGAAATTCTAGTCTAGACTCTTTGACTTAGTTACATCTTTTATTATATATATTCATATACTATTTTAATTATATGAAGATATCTTTATTCATATAATAAATTTGTATCCTATGAATGCCTTACCCAACAGACTAAATACACATGAAAATAGAAGGCAAAGATATAAAATCAGATGTAAAATGTTGTCTAAATCTACCTCCTCCCTAGTGTTGATCTAGAGTTTATGACAGATGTGTGTGTGTGTGTGGGGGGGTCTGATCTAGCATCACTTAGATTCTGAACAATTTCTCATAAAATTCTTTCAAACTGTGATTCTGTTCTTTTCTCCCCTCCATATATTTCCATTTAACAAAACATGTGGGTTTCAATTTCAGTTGTGGTCGATTTTAAATAAGACAAAACAGGGTACTTTGGTGGCATGTGGGTTGTTATAAGAAACAATCAGATTTACATTTATTTCTACTCTTGGAAATATTCAGTTAATTGGAGAAAAATAAGCAGATCATGATGCAGTGAATTTTAAATCAGGTCTCCTTCCAGGGTTATCTTCCTACTTCCTGCAGTGCATATAACAACTGCAAATTAGTGCAGACATCCCCTTGTCCTTTGGGAGAGCCTGGGGCTTGCAGATTAGCCTGTCGCAACATCAACCTGAATTTGCAAAGTCACACAGAAGACTCAGGAAAAGAAGCTGCAATAGGGTTATATTCACAAAGGTAATAAGTGGTTTAGGAATCACTATTGCTCAGTGCAGAAGCTTTGGGGGGTGGCTGCTGGCACTGCCAAGGGCTCCCCCTTTCCTGGCTGTGGCTGAGTGAGGTGAAGCTGTGTAGTCAGAGCCTTGTTCATTATTGGTTCCCCTTTGCCTCTGCAATTGACTTTCTGCTCCTGACATGCAGAACCTCCCAAACTTCCTCAAGAAAGTAAGTGTGAATTTTAAATCCCCAAGGAATGAAGATGCTGTTCTGGGATTAGTAGGAGACATTGTTTTCCCCAGAACAAGGCTCAGAGTTCTATGAGCCTGGGAAGAGGACATGATCTGTAGATAGTAATGAATGTAGACTCACCTCCTTATGTCCAAGCTCAGCTGATGAAGACATCAAGACGTCATCAAGAGATAGGGAACCTAGGTGGGTAAAAAGATGTAATCTAGAGACTGGTCCTCTTCCAAAACCAAAGGTGTTTGAGAGCAATGTTTGAGCAATCAGTGGATATTTTGCAGGATGTAACTTTCAAAATAATCTGTTCAAATATGTGTATCTGCAATACACATATATGTATAAATAGTAAAATTTATGTTTTCTAGTTGAGACACTTTTTACCTGTACACAGATTTATATTTAATTGCAACATGTACAGAAGTCATGTACTGTTAAGTTTGACACCCCCCAAATAGATGGAAAGTGGGTGCTTGCTCATTGGTTGGTGTATCTGACTCTAAAACCAAGTGAACACAATAGCATGGATTATGGTGAGAAAAGTGAAGTTAAATATAACTTTGAGAAATTACAAATTCATAGGAGTTTACTCTTGAAGTGGAACCAGAAATCTTTATACTGCCTATAAAAACAAAATTGTTACTTTATGCAATGGAAGTTTTCTTTGTGAAATTATCATCCACTGAAGACATAAAAGGGAAAGCGAAACACAAACAATCATTGGACTATCAGTTGTTCTTTAAATTACTAATCATGATCTATATTTTTGTGCTCCCTAGCCTCTTTTCATCATAGGAACTTTCAAGGATCCATGAGGCCTTTGGTAATGTAAATAAGGACTGCCACCCCCGTATACACACACACACACACACACACACACACACACACACACACACACACACTTGTTTTAAATGTTTGATCACTTGGTCCCCTGTTGATGGTGCTATTTGGGTAGGTTGGGAGGTGCGGGCTTGCTGGAGGAAGTTAACCTAGAGGTGAGCGGTGAGACTTTAAAGACTGTACCAGTTTATTCTCTCTGCTCTGTGTTTGTAATTAAAATGAGAGCTCTCAGCTTCCTACTTCTGCTGCCCAACTCCTCAGCACCATGGACTCATTGCTCTGGAACCATAAGGAAAATTAGACCCTTCATCTCTAAAGCGCTTCCGTTATGGTATTTTATCACAGCCACTGACACAGAGGTCTTTGGTCATCTTTAGGTAGCATGTGTTAATGTGAGTTCTAGTCCTGTGGCTTCTTCGTGATGCTGACATGGGTTTGACTCTCACTATGATGCCTGCGTCATCAGTTTTCCTGCCCTGACTCAGCAGTCGCCCAGAGGAGACAGCACTTCATCCAGAATTCTATAGGTTCAATGTTCACCTCC
This sequence comes from Sigmodon hispidus, assembly GCA_004025045.1. NCBI lineage: Eukaryota > Metazoa > Chordata > Mammalia > Rodentia > Cricetidae > Sigmodon > Sigmodon hispidus. The sequence continues at coordinate 353,604 of PVIH01000251.1, forward strand.
AGATAGTTAGGACTTTCACCATATCCCACTGTGTCTCTATCAGAGGGCTGGCTAAGTTATTCTAGATTCCCACTCAGAGGGAGAATGTCATCTCCATGGTGGTCCCTCACTCATTGCCCTCATCCATGGCTCATCATATGTTTCTTAAAGTCCCTTTGCTTTAAATTTTTGAAGAAGACCCTGAAGCTTCTCTCCCTCATGATCTGGTCAATGATTCTCATAGGCAAGTTTAGGATTCTTGACTGCAGAAAATCAGCAACAGATTCCTTTCATTCTCCCCCATTAACTTTTAGGAAACCCAAAACACAAGGTTGTCTTCTTGCACATAGAGATATTCTCTAACTTTAAATATTTCAAATGTTTCTGAATGGCTGAGATTAATTAGACTGCCTCACACATCCCACAGTCCAGACACTTGTACATTTGTTATAATCATTTTGGTGTGTGAGTAGACTGAGAATTTGTAGACAATCCAAATTGTCTTTATGTGTGTCCAGATGTTTGATATATATATTAATCTGAAGAGTTCAGGATCTGTTGAACCTCCAGACAATAAGAGAAACTTCGATTTTCTCTCTTCATTTGTAAGCATGTCACAATCTGTGCTGCAGAGAAAGGGAACTCTGGTGATACAAAGGTTACAGGGTCTTTATAAGTTGAAAGTCAGAAGACATTAACAAAAACCTTCACTGCTTTTTGAAAGTGCACAGCATGTGGTGACTGTTCCTCCCTGCCTCTCTGTACATGAAAAAATGAAGAATGAAAACTAATTCACTAGAGGAAAATATAACCAGGAAAACCAAGTAAGAATGTACAGAAAACTCTTGGTCTATTTCACTGGCTTTTTTTGGTTTATTTTCAAATAATTTTTCCAATTGGACAAAGTTTCTGTCGGTATAGGTCACAGTGGTGATAGAGAGTTCAGTCACAAACCAGTCAGGCATTATTGCTCCCAGAGAATATCAGTTGAGATTAGTGTGGTCCCATGGAAATATAAGATAGTATGTTGTATTTTAAATACACATTTCAAATTTCAATTTCCATATGAAAAGAAGTACAAATAGGTGAATTTAATTCCAATGGAATATTTTATTTAGCTCAATCTAGTCAAGTTATTATTACTTTCACATGTGATTAACATAAAATATATTTTCTATTCCTTTGTAACATTAATTCTTTAAGAACTAGTGAGTGATAGCATTTGTCACATGCAGACTGGATACTTTTCAAGTGTTTGGTGACCATGAACTTCTCAGCACTACGCTGGTTATTTAAACTCAATGGCTTCCAGGGTCTTTTCTAGTCTGACAATGTGGACACTGGGTTGATGTATTTGGGAGAATTGTTTCTACTTTTCCTTTTAAGTTTCCCTCTTTGAGTAAAATATTAGGTGGTGATGCTGGGTTAATAGCTATGGCAAACACCTACAGCGGGTTACTAATCCTAACAGCATGCCTGGGAAGGTTCTTAGCATTTAACTTGTCTAATCCCATCTAAGAGAACATGAGAAGACCAGTACTCTTCTTCAGGATCCTGTTGGAGACAAGGCAGAGGCACTGGAGCTTCTTGTGAAAGGCACATATAAGCCGAGGGCCAGAGCTTTCAACATCAGCATCATCTCCAGGAGCCTGTGATTCTGCAGTTCGGGTTTTGTACATGCGTGGAACAGTAGAATAGAAATGTCCTGGCTAACATCTAAGAGCATCAGTGGGATAATTACATGCTTTTTCCTTAGAACGCTGAGCCTTAGATCTTGCTCCCCACATGTCAGAGTCTCATGCAATGGAAGCCGGTCACAGGTGGGGACCTTTTTTGATGTCCATCAGCTTTTCCAATTAGACTCCTTGAAAGCCACTCCCAGTCTTCTTTTGAATGTTTTTCCTTCTGAAGCTGAAGATTCAGATTCAGATGCTTCTGCACCTCATTGTCTCCTTGCAAAAGCAAAGCATCTCTGTTAAATAAAAGTAGAAAAATGACTTTTTGTCTTACAACAAAGGTTAGTAGTTGTCTTGAAGTACTATTTTGTAGCCCAAGCACATCCACCTCACCAGGATGTCTCTGCACCACAGCTCATGTGAGAGACACAACTCCCAGAAGCTGTTTTTGGCTCTGATTTTGTGCTCTAGAACTGTTTTTAATCTTTCTCAAGTGTTATGGGGTGTATATCACCCATATTGGGCAGGCATCTGTTGTATGAGTTTTCTGGCCCAGACTTTTGGGCATAGACCTAAGGTTCTGACTCACACTCAGCCCCACTTAGCTTATATTATTTTTACACTGATTGGCCTAGGGCCCAGGCATATAACTTGCCAACTACTTCATCTGAACTCAACCCATCTTGTTCAGCCATGCGGCTCGGTACCTTTTTTCAGAGCAGCATTTTAGCTTCTTTCTTCTGAATTTTCTGCTGTCTCAGCATTGTGTCTCTGTCACATCCCTGTGGTGTCTGTGTCATGTCTGCTCTGTTCTGAGAGTTTCCCAGTCTGGTAGTTCCACCCACAGTTCCTGTCTGCCTTCAGCCAATTAGCATTTTTATTAAACTAGTAGGCAGGACAAATATTTACAATATACCATAATCTTACTACAACCACCCTGTAGTTTACTACATCAGCCATGGAAGTGATACAGTTTTCTTTCCAGTTGCCTCAGTTATATGTGTGTGTATAAGGGCATGTACAAATGTGCACACATGGAAGCCAGATATTGATGTCCTCTATAGTATGTTCCTCTATTATTCTCTGTCTTACTTTTTTTTGAGACTGCATCTCTCGCTGGATATAGAACTCACTAATGGACATACTGACTGGCCACTGAGCCCTGGGAATTTACCTGACTTTATCTCCAGCACTGGTATTAGGGGTACACACTGCTGTGCTCGGCATCTGTGTGGGTTCTGGAGATCTACACTTAGTCACCACTCCGCCTCAGCCCCTGTTGTTTTCATTCAGGGTGCTCTACTCCTGGACTCTATGTTCCTGAGTCACAAGGAACTGGCTTCCATGTAGGCTTGGATCTAAAATTTAGTTTTCATGGGACATATAGACCTTAGAATAAATACACCAGTGCTGGATACAAATTTCTGGAGGTACAAGTATGATTGTAAAAAGATTTACAAAGTAGAAGTATAAAATATGAGAACCAGAGTTGGGAACATCTGTACATAGATAAAGCTGGGCAGCTGTAGCAGCCTACTTATAATCTCAGAACTTCAGAGGTGGAGATAGGGAATCTCCAAAGCCAAACAAATTAGTTGAATTAGAAAGCTTTGGGTTCAAGAGAGAGACTCCATCTCAACATAAAAGGTTGCTGAAGGAGCTATCCAGCACCAACTTTTTGCCTCCACATGAACACACACATATACATCTCCATATGTACCTACACATACATGTACACACACATATGCAAACATGTATAGCCATGGAACTTCACATACATACATGAACATGGGTTGAAAAAGTAGAAACCTGATTTCTACACTTAAAGAATTTGGATAAAACTTGCAAATGTCATGTAGTTGAGTTACAAAGAAAAAAGAAAAGAGAATGGAATAGCTAAATAATATTTATTTATTCTGTATTTTTATTCTTTGAAATTAAAATATAATTACAGTGTTTTCCTTCCTCCATTGGTAATCATAAAGATGGCAGTAGAAAACTGCCTTCAAGTTGTCATCTGACTGAGGGCCCTTCTCTCTACATCTGTCACACACACACACACACACACACACACACAAATAATAAATAAATTTGAAAATAATATTAGTTACCCCAATCAATTTGAATGGGATATATTTGTTTCAATTTTGGACAAAATGAAAATCCTCCCAGAAGCCATTTGCAAAAGCACATTTTGAAAATAAACAATGACAGGGTCTGCTGACTGTATTAGCATCAGTGACCAATCCGCTCACGTGGATCACATCATTTAATCTCCCAGGTGACATTATTAATGAGGCGCAATTTCTGACCCACAGACTTGGCTCCATCTTGTACTTTATAAATGTGAAGATTAAATGCACTGGAAAGATCCATCAGAAAAAGACGGCAAAAAAAAAAAAAAAAAAAAAAAAAAAAACCAGCCTCGCAGGGGTAAAAAACAGAGTCTGCTGAAAAGCAATAAATGGAACAAATAAAGACAAGAATCAGAGCCAACCAAGAGTGCAGATAATGCACTGCCACAACTACACAGTTCTAAAACACAGAAGCAAACAGTGTGACACACAAGAGGAAATTTATTACCCAACCTAAGTGTCATTGCATTCAACTTCTGTTCAAAGAGGCAATTTGAGCTAATGCTATTCATAAAGAAACAGTTGAGCTACTCAACCCTCAGTATTTACCACAGAAACACCTTACTAACAATAATATAAAATTAAATTTCAATGTTCAATAATGACAGTCATTGTAGGGGGATTGTATTCTGTTTCATTGTAAATAATTGTCCCTTCTACTGGTTTAATAAAAAAACGCTGATTGGCCAAAAACTGACTGGACGTGTGGGTGGGGCTGTCAGACTAAGAAAACTTTGAGAACATCTTAGAGCAGAGCAGAGATGCCACAGGGATGCGACAGAGACACGATGATGAGGAGATGGCAGCAGACGCAGAGGAAAGAAGCTGAAATGCTGCTGAGAAAAGTTACCGAGCCTCATGGCTCAACAAGATAAGAAAGATGGGTTAATTTAAAAGCAAGAGTTAGCTAGCAATATGCCAGAGCCATAGGTCAACTAGCGTAAAATCAATGTAAGCATCTGTGTGTTTCTGTGGGACTGTGGGTCTGAACTTTGAGGCTAGGCCCAAAGGATAGAGTCAGAAAACTAATAAAACAGACAATGGCAAAGTAGAAAAGTTTATGATGAGAATAACTACATTAATACTAATAAATTTCAGATAAAATTTATTATAATATATATGTAATATACTTATATAATGTATATACACATGCACACTCCCATGTTCCTCTGAGAACATTTATGGCCTTTTGTGTTTATGTGTTCTATATCTATAGATTCAATTGATTTTAGCTTAAAAATATGAATAAAAGATAAATTTGTATTGAACAAGTACAGACATTGTAACTGTTACTTAAGGATACATTTCAAGAATGATTTAAATAGTTTTTATTTTTCTTAGACATTCTTAGTAATCTGGATTTAACTGAAGTATGGGATGATGCATGTCAATTTTATGCTGTGCACCTCCAGGGGTCCTGAGCATCTGCAGGCTCTGGTATCCTTTTGGGGGCCTGGAGCCAATGACTCAGGAATACTAGAAATAGATTGATGATGTGAAGATAAGGCAATCCATAAAAGGCAGTTTCATATTTTTAAAAATTTATATTTATTTTAGTTTTTGTGTATCAGTGTTTGCCTGTATGTATGTATGTGTGTATGTATGTGTGTGTGTGTATGTATGTGTGTGTGTGTATGCTTGTATGTGTACCTCATGCATTTATGGTGTCCACAGAAGTTAGAAGAGAGCACTGGATCCCCTGGACCTGGAACTACATACATATTCATGAGCCACAGTGGAGGTGCTGGTAATTGAAACCAGGTCCTCCACAAGAGCAACAAATATCCTTAACAGCAGAGTCAGCTCTCCAGTCCACATTTTATTTTTTAATAGGTTGTTTATTCTTCACTAATATTCTTCTTTCACCATTCCACAAATTCTAACCCTGATTATCTCCTCCCACCGTCTCTTCTGTCTCTCCCAACATTATCAAACTCACCCTCTACATCCCTGCCAGTCTCTTTCTCAGACTCATGGCTTCTGGTTTTGTCTTGTGATGTGCCTCCTTTAACCAGCACCATTGGGTAAACATTGGACTGGAACTGTCCATTGGAGCCTGGTAGGGTCAGCAGTGGACACAAAGTTGAAGGGCAGTGACCAGCCATCTCCCTGAATTTAGCAGTAGCAAATAGTTTAGCAGTGAGGGGGGGGGCACTCCTCTGTTCTTCCTCCAGCCATGTCTTACTATTGACAAACATGCTAGAGAGCCCCAAGAGGATGCAGCTATGCTTAGCAAATACTAAGTATGTACAACCAAGGCCAGTCCTTCTAGGGCCATCACACAGGGTAGATAAATCATATGACTGAGAGGCATATGTACCCCAAGTCTTTTTTATTCTGTTTGTATTAATAATAAACTAGACAACACTGAGTTTATATTGATAAACAGTTAAAATTTGATTTAATTCATATTAGATTTTATTATGCAGGAATTCAACAGGATGAAGTGTAGCTGAATGTTCCACTATCTATTAAGAGAACTTCTATGCCATTTTGTTATAAAAGATAAGCATATATGATATATAACAATAAGCATATATAGTATATATTTTTAACATTTATTTTTATTTTATGCACATAGGTGTTTTGTCTACATGTATATACCTATGTATGTGGAGACCAGAAAGGTACTAGATCCCCTGGAACTAAAGGAGGTTCTGGGATCTGAACCCAGGTCCCCTGGAAATTCACTCTAGCTGTTACATGTGGTTCCATTAGCAAAAGATTTCGATTTACCAATACAGTAAAGCAGAGACAGTAAATGATAAACTTGATCTTCCCTCAGCTCTGGATGCTTTTATTGCATTATAAATAGCAATATTTTACATGTTATTTTGTAAGTAAAATAAAACATGAATACACTATAATGCCTGGATATATTAATTGTACATATTAGAACTGTTTGCTATCAGCATGTACTTTTTGAAATTTTTGAGACAGACTCTCACAGTAATACTTAGCGTGGCCTAGAACTCACTAAGTAGTCTGTGGTATTTTCAGACTCATTTTCATCTTTTTGCTTCATCCTCCCAGGTGCCAGATTTATAGTCATTAGGCACTATACTTGGATTAGCTTTGCGTTTGAAAATAATTTATATTTTCTACATTTATTTGTAAATTTTTTAGAAGGCTCTCAGGACTGACCATTTGGTGTTGGATAACCAGCTAGTGTGTGTCTCCATTGGAAAAATTATTTCTTCTTCTCTCAGCACTTCTTATTTGCCTGTGGTCAACCCTGAAAATATACAGCCAAATATCATATAGACTGAGCAGATTATATTTGTGTATTTATATATATATATATAAATATATACATGTATGTATATATATGTATGTATGTTCCGATATGCAGTCAACAAAAGTTAATTTAAAAGGAAACCATGCAAGACTATACTTTCAGGGATCATCTCTATAGTTCGTTACTAAAAAGAAACCATGCATTTGAAAAAGAGCTTGGAGGAACAAAGAATAATCTCAAAAAATAGGTTTTTTTTTTTTTCCCCAGTCAGAGTTTCTCTATGTAACAGCTCTGGCTGTCCTGGAACTCACTTTGTAGACCAGACTGGCCTTGAATTCACAGAGATTCACCTCCCTCTGCCTCCCAAGTTCTGAGATTAAAGGCATGTGGCACCACCATCTAGCTCAAAAAATTTTCAAAATTTTTATGAAGTAGCCTTATTTCACCAATGGATGAAGCCATCCAATCTCTTTTTTAAGAGCTCTTTTAGATAACAAATTAGCATTTACATTGCATTTTTGAGGATTTATTTTTCAATTTTATTAAAGGTAGTCCTATTTCAAACAGCTGCCTAAGCAACAATTTATACATTGGGTTCTTATGATAACAAGACTCCTGCAGGGAAAAATATGACTTTGGCTTTGTTCTTCTCTCCATATGTTGTACTGTGTGCAAAAGTTCGCCCCAGAACATGAGTATGAAAACCTATTCTCATATTAGGACTTTGATATTCCAAGCAAATGACTAAATTCATTCGCCAAAAGATGTAATAGCGAGCTATAGTCTTTTCTACAACCCATGGAGGTTACATGGGTGAGACTAAAGAAATAATCTGTAATGGAATACATGTTTAAATGGTGACACATTCCTATTTCTCATCAGTTTACAGTATTGGTAACAGATACACCAACATTAAGTGGATGCACATCTCACAGTCAGAATGTTTAGTTGAAAACAAGCTTAACATGAGAAAGTACAATGTGATTCAATCTATGAACTCAGAAAATTTTATAAAACAATATATATGGCTACATAATTAAAAGTCAGAATGGGGCTTACCTTCAGGCCCAGTGGTATTAACTAGAGGAGAATGCATCTGTGATTGTTGAAAATGTTCAGCTGCTTCAGTGAGAGAGCTCCTCAAACTAAACATACATCATAGGGAATTTGAAGCATGTGTGGGATCCCATGGTTGATTATTTTTTTAATCATTGAAGTTTCCAGAGATCAGAAGGAGTGGTTTATAATCTAGTTATTTGGATGTTTCAACGTTTTCCATCATCTGTGAATTCCTTTTCATGCTGATATAAAACCTTTGGTTATTAAACTTCTGCAAATTAGTCAACATGATGCATCATTTCCAAGGAAAGCATGGACTTGAATATTGCCACCACCAGTTAGTCCCATTAACATGCTCCTCGGAGGTTGTGATGTGTGAGTTTCTGCAAATTCAGTAGCTTCTCTTTCTTTTCCATTCTTGTTTTTCTTTCCATCTCAGTTTTCAGGGTAGAAGCTGCTGAGAAATCAACTCCCTGGCTTCATTTGGTGTCTGACAGACTTGCTGCCCTTCAGCCAGGAGGCCCTGGGGGAGGTGAAGTGAAGTGAAAGCTGGTGAATTAGGGAGAGGAACTCCTTCTTCCTGGTCTGTGCACTTGGGTAGAGGACCTGACGCGCTGAGCTTCAGCCACGTGGACCAGTTCAGCTTTCCAGGAACCACACAACTGTTTAATCTCTTGTATCAATGAGTTTTCTCTCTCAACTCCCTAAATACTCTTCTTTATCAGTTGCTGGTGATTTGCACTAACATTTGCTTAATGGCATTCTGATTTGAATGATCTGTACAGAGCCTCTCAGCATGCAGTGTTTCCAATTTAACAAAAGGAAATTTTCCTCACATGCAGATGCAACAGTCTCCCCAGGTTATCTGAGTTAAGGTCCAGGAGACTTGAGTGCATCCCGGTGTGGTGGAGGGATATGCCTTAAAGACACCGCTGTGAGCTTTCCTTCCCTCCTGTCTGAATCACTGACTAAGGAGATTGTGGCGGCTTCACCAGCTTTGTTCTCAAGTGATCACATCTCTTTTCTGTGACTTAGCCGAAGAGATGACAGACGAGAAGAAAAATCTAAGTGTGAAATAAGGAGGCATAACTTTTTTCAGAACAAAAAGGAGCCTTTCTATGCAGCCCAGGTTAACCTGTCAGCCTCTAGAGTGCTGGAATTACAGACCAGAGTCAGGACACCCGGCTGAAAGTGATTTAGTAGCAGGATAAACTACATTCTCAAAATTGATCATCTCACCTCCTGTTACTTGAAAACACACATTCTGTAGAAGTCAGTGAGAATCCAAAGTCTCTCACTGAACCACTCCAAACTGCCTTTGCCGCAGACCAGGAAATCGGAAGCCTGGTCACAGCTTTCCCTACAGCAGTGGTTGTCGACCTTCTAATGCCAGGACCCTTTAAAACGGTTCCTTATGCTGTGGTGACTCCGAACTATAAAATCATTTGTTGCTACTTCATAACTGTAAACTTGCTACTTTCATAAGTTATAATGCAAATGTCGGATCTGCAACCCCACAGGAGTCATGACCCACAGATTGAGAACCATTACTCTACAGCAAGCTGTGTATTTATTTCTAAGATGTGTTTCTATCTACTACATAGAAAATGGGAATGGTTTCTAATTTAATTCACTATGCAAAACAACACTTTTTTCTGTCCAGAAACAGGCTAGGACAGTCAATTTTTATGTCAGGGTGATATGACCAACTTTGAAAATGGGAACTCTTCCTGTGTGAGGTGTCTATCCAAATGTCTTGTTAATTTAAAAATATTGACTTTCTGTTCCAATATACTTTTTGACAATTTTTATATACTCTGCAAAGAAACGCTTTAAGAATTAATGTAGTTCTCCTATTTTTTGTTTGTTGAACTATACAACAAGTAGTACAATTTTTAATATTAACTTTTTTATTTTATGTATATGGGTATTTTACTTGCACATATATATGTATACCATGTGTGTCCAAAGAGGTTGGAAGAGGTTGTTGATCAGCTAGAACTGTAGTTACAAAGGGTTACAAGCCATCACATAGGTGCTGGGAATTGAACTCATGCCCACGAGAAGAGCAGCCAATGCTTTTAACAGCTAAGACAACTCTTCAGCTCCTGTTTTTCAAAATTAAATCAAAATTCTAAAAATGATTTTAAAGATAAATTGTTCATCTTTAATCCCAGCACTGGGAGGTAGAGGCAGATGAGTTTATATGACTTCATCCTGGTCTTCATAGTGAGTTCCAAGGTAGTGAGAGCTATACAGTGAGACTTTGTAACAACAATTAAAAAAAAAGAGGAGAAGAAGAAAGAGGAGGAAGAATAGAAGGAGGAGTTTCTTAAAACAAAGCTTAGCTTTACCTTTGAGAAGATTCTGGAGAAAAGAATATTAAGAAGTGGCTTATAGTAAGACCAACATCCTTCATACTTTTCAAGTTGGGAAAGACCACAGCCATGACAACAATGGATATATGGGAGGGCTAGCTGAAGGAGCCTGGCACTATTGACAGAGATCTCACATTAACCCCTCTGAGGCTAAATAGTAAGACGATACAGAATTCACATGGAGAACCTACCACACTTAAAGTGGCTGCCTGTTTTAATTGCCACCCTACTCTGTGACAATTCTATTAACAAGCAAGATGCAGTTCAGTGTCACATATAACAATTCCAGACAGGATGGTGTTGATGTACTGTACAGTAGACTGGATGCAGAAGCTGAGCTGCTATTGTATGCTCGGATGTGCTACAAGGGGGTCTTCCATCTTGGTTCACTGCTTCTCTAGTATCACATTCCAGAGGATTAATGTTCTCAAGAAGACTCAGCATCCTGGCTAAAAAGTTAACATTAACTCAATTAAGTGTAAAAAAAATTCCCAACAGTGGAAGAGTCTAGTGAGAAGCATTTCTGACATTAATTATACTTACAAAGTTTATTTATTTACCTCAAATGATTCTAGCTTGTAATAGAATGCTAAATTAATGGGAATTTTTAGCCACTCTTCAGAGGAGCAAAGGATATTTTATACATTCAGCTTTACTTTGGGCTTGAGTAGAGATAGTTGATTACAGTTGCTTATGTATAACCCAAGGTCAAAATCATCCCAGTGAGGCTAATTCACCTAACTTGATTCTACTCAAAGAAGGCACATCAAAAAGGCTGGAATCTAGAGCTAATATCTCTCCTTTTAAATGTTGTTTTAGATTTTCATATATGAGTTTAACAGATTTTGGTCCAATCCACACCCACTCTCTCTCCTTCAACTCTTCCCCCATACTCCCTTCAGTTCATTTCCCTAACAAGCCCACAGCATTCACTTAGTACTGCCTGTATACATGGGTGTAGGGCCATCCACTGGACCCTGGGCAAACCCACCCTCCCTCTTCCAAAGTCTCAGGGATCATTGAGGAATAGGGGGCAGAAAGACTGTAAAAGCCAAAAGTGGTAGAAGGTTAGTGTACAACACATTGACTGGGCATGACAGGGTCATTGCATCAATTCTCTCTCTCTCTCTCTCTGTCTGTCTCTCTTATTTAACTCTACACTATTTATTTGCTTTTTCAAGATTATCTTTTGATAACACTGAGAATTTGGGGGATGCATCTATCTAGTGTTTGGTAGGAAGCCCTTCATCCTGGGGGAGAACATACCCATGTTTCATAGAAAGCCATTCACTTTGAATGATTCACTGCTTGGCTCTGATTTGCTGCCTGGGGGATGGTGTAAAGAAATGATCTGCCATGTTCATCTTATTGTATCAAAGGCATATGCTGTTATCATGATTCACCAATGCTGATACTTACCTGGACCATGTGACTGCTGTGATGCTTACTCTGGCTCTCTGATATGAAGGCACTCTTTTCTCCCCTCCATAGAACATTCTTATTAGGAGGTGACAAAGTACAGCCAGCATTTAGACAAAGGAGTTCTGAGAGTGGAGCAGGTACATCTCCTGGAAAGGTCAATAGAATCCCATGGGTCCAGGATATATTCTTCCCAAAGAAGGATGGAACTCTTTCTTCCCAGTTCCATGTAGCCTAGACCCTGACCCAGAGATGCTACTGATACTCTCATGATGAGGGATAAACAATTTCTGGTAAAGGAGCCAACAAGACAATTGTCAGTGTTCTTTAGTCTCAGAGTTACACTTTCTCTTGTTCTCTTCTTCACCTGCCATTTCTTCTTCCTATTCTGGCCACTCTCTTTTTCCACTATCCAGCTGTTGACTGCATGACTTCCTTCACAACTCACCTGTTACCAGGACTATTGGGTGTGCTTACCTCTGTTGGGATTTGCATGGAAGGTAGAACACCTGGTGTGTTATTCCAGAAGTAGATACTGTGAACCACTACCATAGGCTGGTACCTGTCATCATGGTCACCAATGACCCACTACTTCACTGAGGACGCTCTGCCAGCTAGCTGAGGGAACACCGCTGACCCATCAACTGCTCAACCATCTCTGTCATTGCTGCCCTTTGGCCTGTGCTGTTTCTTTTGCATCTTTCCTTTTGTTACTGGCTCAGCCTCCACTTCTGAGAGGAACCAAGCAAACACCGCTGAGAGAAGCCTTGATGCTTGATGTAATACCAGTAGTGACAGCACAGGCCATTGTCTGAGTCCCTGAGTGAGACAGCGCAGCCTATTTATATCTCTAGAAGGGGTCTTTGGAGCAATCACAGTAATCGATTTGAGCCAAGCACATCCTTGCCTCTTAGCATAAATCATAGTCACTGAGGCTTATCTTTGCTAGACCACTAAAGGAAGTACAGTGACTCTGCCAAGGAAGAAATGATGGCTGGCCCATCTAGAGTTCATCTTGGCTTGTAATAGCATAGCTCTGGGCTGGAGGGCTGGAGGCTTCTGAAGCAGGGACAATCAACTGAAATTCATGTAGTTATCTTAAGCCATCTATGGAGTGCTCCAGATGGCTGGGGCTGGCATAGAAGTGTAATCCGATTGGCTGCTAGACTGAGAGTCTTATTCTTCAAAGTAGCCAGGGCAGAACGGGGAGTTTAATAATTGGAAAACAAATGATGGCATCCTCCAACATTTTAGCAAGTATACATCTGAAGGGCATGAACAAGATATACTTCAATAGTTTATCATAATTCTAACCATCATTGTAATAGTGCTTAACATCTGCCAAGTGCCCAGAGAGACATCAGCTTCCCTCATTTGTCCCCTCATTTCCTCATTATGAGATCAATAATTACATCCTGAATGTAATTAATACTGGAGAAAAGAGATGAACTCGTGGAGGGACTAGCTGGTTTACAAGTAGAGGAGAAAGGAAAATGGAGAACACAGATCTGTAAGAGAAAATAAAACTAGCCAGCTTGGAATAACAAACACATCAGCATGCAGCCTGCAGCCCTACTTCTAAGCAACACAGGTTGGGTGATAGCAGGTCCAAGTGATTGGTTTCAGCTATAGAAAATGGCAGGGATGGGGAACAAATGAGGCCACATATTTCTGGATACCTCACAAAGCAATGCCCTCCCTATCGATAAGAAACATTTGAAAGTCCAAACATGCATTGCCCGAAGCTTGGAGCTTATGACTCACTTCATCTGCTAGTACTTCTGTCTGACTTAACAGTCTGTAGTGACATGATGTCACTGATATATCCATGAGCATGGTTTCCTGAATTAGCTCTCTAATATTCCAGAGAATCCTCAAACACTGGCTGACTCAGATATGGCTTCAGTTCTGAAATTTCTTAGAACTTGGTGAATTAGGTAACAATCAGGTTTGTGCTCCTAAAATCGGTTTTTAAGAATTTATGAGAAAACTGCATGGTACCCCAGATGATCCCCACACTGATCATGATTTCTCTTCTTGATCTTGAAATCATCATGCCAATTCATAGTCTTGGTCAAATTAGAATAAGCTTTGATTCCAAAGACTCATCCATATAGTCCTTTCTTGGCTTAGTCCAGGCTCACCTTGCTGTGTAGCCAGTGCAATAAATAACTAGCTCAGCTTAGGTACCTGCTCTGCCTCCTCTGAGGTCCAGAAGATGTGTATTGCACCAGAGAATGAAGGTGGAGCTTTTCTCTTTTGCAGTGGCTAGCCACTGGTGTACACAGGATGATGTGTAAGTCAGTCTAAGAACAATTCCGGCCAACTATAACCATTTTCCTGATGAATCATTTAGAAATCATTGCTATGCTCAAGCATTTGCACCCTGTGTCTTTAGCTTATTTTGGTACATGGATAAATTTGTGACAAACACTGAGTAAAACCACAGTATGAAAATCCTTTACAGTGTTTCAAGCTCAATTATGATTTTTTATTTGAATTCAACAAGGGCACTTTAGGACAAGGAGATGCCCTGTTTTTGTCCCTTTTAGGATGGTCCCTCACTTTTTCACCTCCAAGTGGATGCTACCTGCCCAGTTGTCTCTCCAGGAGTCGGGCAGAACATGATGGTTACAACTAATAGAAGGAATACTGAGACGCATATCCATGTTCACATTTCCAAAGGCTGTGAGATGTGTTCTGCTCAGAGAATCTCACTAGCTTTCTAGAAGTGACCTATTGTGAGTGGCCTGTGGAGAAGATGTGTAAGAGAGGCCTCCAGCAGGTAGTCCACTCAGAACTCAGAACAGAGTGTTGCTGATGACATAAAATTGCTTCTCCAGGTAAGCTTTTAAATGATGGGCATCAAGAAATATCTTAACAATAGATACAAGAAGCAGAAGGCATTAGAAATTTATGTCTTTATTTGAGCCTGCAAAATCCTCTTTTGTAAAATCAGAATGACTGGTATACAGAGAAATTTACAAGGTAAACTGGCTATGTAGACTCATTGGAATTGTGAAGCTCTGGGGTCATAGAGAGATTCTGCCTTTATAAATCAAGGAGGAGCAAATAAAACAATATCTGATGTCAGCCTTGGGACTCCACACATACATGGACTCATATACATGAGAACATGTGTATACACATTCACACCACACACAAATAATCATACAAATATATATGTATATATGTATTTATGCATATAACCTAAGTTGGTTAAATGGATGAAGGTAAAACTTACAGATATAAAAGGCTAGATCTTATGTGTACACATGTATTCAATAAATTGCCAGAACAACTCTGGATAGTGGTATTATAAAATCTACAGAGAAAATCAAACAAATCCATCTGATGTTCAGTCTTCAGAAATGTTGCTGTGTTGTTCTTTATGCCTTCAGTAGATTGACTAACACCTGAATTGTTGAGGGTTAGCTCCACCTTAAACTCAGCTGTGTCAAAGATTTGATCATCTATATCTGTTCCCAGTACACCTACATCTCTGTTTGGTTACATTAATAAATCTAATGCCTAGCCTTGCTGGCTAGTGAAGCCATCATTTTGTCCTGTACATGGCTTCCCCTGCATACAGTTAAATGTGGGAGTTACACACTTTCTCTCTCTCTCTCTCTCTCTCTCTCTCTCTCTCTCTCTCTCTCTCTCTCTCTGTGTGTGTGTGTGTGTGTGTGTGTTCTATGGGAAGGGCTTATTAGAATAAAAACCTCAAGCATCTGTGTAATCTGATAGGCAAAACCCTCTAAAAGGTGGAGTCAAGAAAATTGTATTTCTTGAAAAGATAAATTAAAGTTAGTGTGTAATACATATATTGCATGAATTCTATTTGGAATTATAAAAAAAACCCAGAGCCAGATACTGGGGGAAAGCTGAAATATCAGAGACAGGGAACAAACCACAGCTGCTTCTTACCCAGCTAACTTCTCAGGCCCAACAGGGTAAGTGTTATCTTCACAAGTTCTCCGCCGGACTGGTCGCTCAGAGAGACTGTCTTAAATTCTGCCTTCTCCTGCCTTATATTTCTTTCTCCACTCAGCTATTTCACTTCTTGCTTCAACTCTTCTACAGCTAGTATTAAAGGTGTGTGCTACTGGTGCCTGGCTGTTAGGCCTTAAACTTAAAGATCTCTGTCTCCCGAGTGATGGGATTAAAGGCATGAGTTACCACTCCCTGACCTTCATGGCTTGACTGTGAGTAATACTGTCCTCTGATATTCCAGGATATTTTTTATTAAATATACAACATATAGCCACATATATATTTCAAAATAGTTATAAGTATTAATGCAGACCCTAACAAGAAAGCAAGCAAGAGTCTCTTGTTTTTAAGGAGAAAAACATATTATACCTCTAGAATAGCAAAGCTTAAGGATAATTGTCCCTTTAGCAATTATTTCCTTGTTATGAAATGAAAGTGGGACACCATGTATACATAATTCCTCCTCTTCCTTGGAACACACTGATTTATATATCTTTGATCCTTAAAGGCTGGCCTTTAAAAAATGTCATTTTTAATTAAAGTTTGGAATTTAGCCTCAAACTCAATGACTCACTCAAATATTATTCATAGATTCACTCATTATTACCACCTTACTTTATGTTATTTTGATTGATAGATATATAGATAGATAGATAGATAGATAGATAGATAGATAGATAGATGATAGTGTGTGTATGTTTATGAATCACTGGAGGTTGTTGTATGCCCTAGTGTGCATGTGGAGGTGAGTGAATAGCATTCTGTAGGGTTAGCTCTTGCCTGGCAGTTATATGTGGGTCCCTAAACTGCTGAGTCATCTCAGTGCCCATCACTATATTTTGTAAATCATTAGTTATCATGGAACTTGACATAGAGGATGGAAGGTGACATCAAAGACAAGTCCTACTTCTCCACACTGGTGAGAATTTACATTGCAATCCAGTAGTCTGGTGAGAAGACTCATTAGGAGTCTGTCTTTCCAGGCAGTTTCATCAAGGAAAAGCAGATGAAGTGAAAGACTTCAGTGTAGAGTTGACAGTACATGAATCCACTTCTACCTGCCATGTGCCTTGAGGGAGGAATATCTGGTAGAGGCAACTCATTATCTGTGTCATGGTGCCTGGCAGTCAGTCCTGTGTTCTCTCTGGGACAATTGCATTGCTTTAGAATTCATTGGGAACACTGGGGGAGACTCAAGAATGTGACTCATTAACCACTAGGAAGATGCTAAACAGCTTTTGATTGGTCCATCATCATTTCCCAGCCATGTGTCCCTCTATGCCATTCACTGAAAGGAATGCCCATTCTATGACCTCCAGGTATGATAAAGATTGAATTGTATGATTGTTTCTAGAAAAAAAAAATCATGATACAATTATATAACTGTAACTGTCTCATACATCATTGTAATAATAACAGGGCAATTTATTTCTCTGTCTATTGCCATACATAGTTGTGAAAATATTAATTTAAATGTGATTATCTGAAGAATAAATTCTGGCTTAGACAAATATGCTAATTATTTATCTCAAAGAGATATCATCTCAAATCTCTGCTTTGGCTTCAGAGGAAACATCTGCTCAAATCTATTGCTTATCACCAGCCATGTGCTCACTGATGAAAACATGCATTGTGTGGCAACCCAAAAAGGATGATATTGACACATTTCAAAAGATAACATGTGTTTCTGCTGCCTGTGTGTGTTTCCTTCACTAGTTTCTCATATTCATTTTCATCAGATTTTGCTCTATTCAAGAGCACAGAGAAGGAAAAACATATATCTTTTATTTTGAGATAAGCAAAAATTTTGTGAAGCAACTGTCCATGTTGAAAGTGTTTTAAATCTCTTTTCTTGTTAAAATTACAAAGGATTCCATCTGTTTGTTTTGACATGCAGACAGGTGCCGCTATGCATTCTCATTGTTCTGTTTTTCCAAGATGGTCTTTGTTTAAAATCCCTGTTTGCTTTTATACACAACTTTTAAAGTTGTCAGAAAGCTTTATGGAGCTTTGTCACAATCACTACCTTACACTGAGAACCATAGTGAAGTGACTCCTAAAGTAGCAAGATAAAACAGAAGATTGCCAACAAACCACGAAAGGACACAAAGAAAGATGTGCAGAATGGGAAAATGCAAAGACTTATGAGTCATGTTACAGAAGAGAGTGATAAGCCAGGCTTTGCAGCATAGTGATGAAACTAAGCTATCTTAAGTGTAGGATGTTGGTTAGAGCCACATTTTCTAAGAGACAGCATGGCCACTCCAAGATCTCATGGTTAGTGTTCATTTAAATGGGTACTGAATCACCATCCTCCAGTGCTGCTATTGTGTCTGATCCTGCTTAACAGGAGGTTCCAAACCCCTTCCCCACAGATGATGATCAAGTCCTTTCATTATTGTCTAGATAATAAGTAGATGGAGACAATGATGTAGTAAACAAAAAGCTCCTAGGTGTAAGGTCCTATGAACTAAGGCTCTCACTGCTAACTTTTGGGAATCCATCATTGTCTGTGTGCACTATGAATGGAATCATAGGTGACAGGGGTTAGCTAGGGTTCCCTGGGACTCACAAGTTCTCTGAGCCTCCCAAGAGGGCTAATTGCATAAAAACTAAATTTGTATTTTTATTAATGCCCAGTTATACCCACTAGAAACTGTACCTCAGTGTCAGTTTTGTGCTCAGGATAGTCAGATTATAAATAATGTATTAAGACAAATAATGTAAGATGTGCACAACATCATTTCTTTTTGGTAAATATATTATATATGGAATATACAAAATAAACACAAAACTTATTCCACAGCATGTGTGAAAAATTCTAACATATTTAAATAAATTCTGAAATGGTTGTTTTCTATGGTGACATAATATGTGCTGAGAATTCACCATTTTTACTTTATATATTGGTATAATAATATATTATATTTATTATACATAATAACTGTTTTAATAGTTATAATTAGTTAGAGCCAGGAAGATGCTCAGCAGGTAGAGACATTTGCAGTGCAAGCCTAGCGACCTGAGTTTGATCCCTAGACTCCACCAGGGAAGGAGAAAACTGACTCTTGAAAGTTATTCTCTGGCCTCTGTATGGATTCTGTAGTACATGCTCATACACACAATAATAATAATGGAACAATTTTAATAATAAAAAGAAAAAATGTAATGGTAGATAAACTAAATTTTATTATAAAAACTAAGTAAAATTCAGTGAAGCTTTATAGCTTCCAAAACTTCATTGGACCTGTTGAAATGCTGAAAATTCCTGTTCATACTCCTAGCATAAATGTTTTTTGCACTTTTTTACTCATTAATACTTTAAAAAAACTTTTGTCCTCTGCATTAAACAGAAGCACAGATGGTAACTGTTATGAAGTTGTGGGGGAGTGCAGGGAGATTGTTTTTAGATCCATTTATTTCTTTTGGGGATTGTCCCATGGGCATGTGGAGGTCAGAGGCCAACTTGTGTGAGTTAATTCTCTTTCCTCCATTTTGGTTCCAAGGCTTGAACTCAGGTGGTGGAGTGTCTACCCATTGAGACACTTGATTGGTCTTGATGAGTAACTTTTATGCCTTAGACATTGGTGACAAAGTTAGATACACATTAATTAATACATTTTCAACTTGTTTTTGCTTTTAAACACAATATGGGTCCAGGAACTGAAGAGGTGGCTTGGGAGTTAAGAGCACTTGGTGCTCTTCGCAGAGGACCTGAGTTCAGTTCCCAACACCCATGTCAGCTGCTTCTCACACACACACACAGACATGCATATATACACATTTGCATTTACTACACACATACTTACACTTGTGCACACACCCACAATATAAGCACATACACACATGTGCTCACACCCACATACATATGTATATTCATATATGTGTATATACCCACATATATCTACAACATGCACATACACACATGTTTACATACTCACACATATATATGTCCATATCCTAAGGATTAATCTGTTTCAAAATGACAACATGTCCATGAAATTTTAGTAGCACAAAACAGATAATAATTCTAAGACTTTGATGGTTGATTTTTATGTATGAAATACAGAAATTAATTTAAAATGATGCCATCAGATCTTTTTCAGTTTATTACCAGACAATGGTAGCTCTCTCACTCTAGTCATTTTGCATAAACTCTTCATTCTTCCCTGAGCTAGAGGGTCCCTACAGGAGGGGAAGACTGAGTGGTGTTGTTTACTGTGCTGCTTTATTGTGAAAAATCTATTTTGGAATATAAAGAATACTGCAGGGCCAAGAAACTCAAAAAGAATCAAAGAATCCAAATTGAGAGCCGATTTACTAAGTAATGGCAGCATGCAATGTCCCAGCACATCTGAATGAGACTTTCTCTGTGTCTGGTGAGTTGCTGGAATCCTTTCAATTTCATCCCTGTCTGAAAATTCATTGTGTGAGTCAGACAGATCTGAGATAACAGAGACTGAGGAAACTCATCTTGTTGAGGTGTGAGGAAAGACTACAAGCCATTGACTGTCACTGTTGGCTTTCGGTTAACATGTGTTTAGTTTACATTGTGTTGGGTTTTATAAAGACTTTTTTAAAAATACAAAACCTATTTTGAGTTTTATGTTTTTACTTTTAATATTTACAATGTTTCTTGGTTCCTTTAGAAAAATTTAAATTTGGGGCTGGAGAGATGGCTCAGCGGTTAAGAGCACCGTCTGCTCTTCCAGAGGACCCGGGTTCGATTCCCAGCATCCACATGGCAGCTAACAACTGTCTGTAGTTCCAGTTCCAGGCAAACACCAAGGCAAATAAATAAATAAATAAATAATAAATAAATAAAGTTTTAAAAAAAAAAAAAGAAAAATTTAAATTTTAACTATGTATAATAGAAAGGCATAGCTAAAAATAAAACAAAATAGCTTCTGTTTTGACTTGCCAGCAAAGACAACTTGATTATAAAGAAAATAATCCAACATTCTCTCCCTCCTTTCTCCTTCCTTTCCTTCCTCCTTCCTCCTCCTCTCCTTCCACTTCTCTCTCCTCCCATCTCCCTCCCTACTCTCTTTGCTATTGTCTCATTTCTGAAGCCCTGTAGCTTACGGAAGGGATACTCATTTGTTTGTTGTTGTTGTTACTTTTCCTGAGAGCTTCACGTTGGTGATAACTGTCTCTTTAGACTGTTACTGTGTTGCTGAATTCTGTTCTGGGATAAATGGCTTTCTGGACAGCAGGTAAACCTTGAATCCCCTGCTATCTGCCACAGGGCTGGCTAAGCAATGCCCTCTACCACAGTGGTCGGAACTCATTTCAATCTGTCAGCTGTTTGGTATTAGTCTTTTCTTCTCTGGCAATAACTCTAATGTAGTTGGTTTTCACAGCAGCACATTAAATTTTATGGAACATAAGAAAAAATAACAAATTAAAATTTCTTTCAATTATCTTAGAAAGAAAAAGTGGACTTGTATATGAAATTAATCTTCTTGAGACAAAAGCTTATTTTCATCAAATGTAAATTTACACATTTTTATAGCCTTTTAAAAATGCTATTATGTGAAATACACAATTTTAATGAGTTATGCATACATTAGATATTCAAAATTACTTTCTCAACAAAAGAAAAAGATGAGATACCTTTTTTAAGGAGCCATATTAGATTTATTAAAGGAATGGGTGGGGTAGGGAGAAGAGAAAGGAGGGGGGAGTACAAAGCAGAGAAGGAGAAAAAGAAAGAGTTACATTTTAAAGAATTTCTATAATTCTATTTTCAAATGGGACATAAGAAGAAAGAATAGACCTATACTAAAAAGAGGAGTTTTAAGAACTTTACCAAGAAATATGAAATGTTAATAGACTCACTGTGATGATATGTTTTATATTTAATAAAATCAGCCTGGAATATCAGAGAACAGAATCACCCACAGTCAAACCATAAGGGTCAGAGAGTGGTGACCTATCTGCCTTTAATCCCATCACTCAGGAGATAGAGATCTTTCTGCGTTTCTCTGAGATCAAGGCCTAACAACTAAACAGTAGTAGCTCACACCTTTAATCGTAACTCTAGGATTTTGAGCAGGGTTGAACCTGGAAGTGAAACAACTGGGCAAAAAAAGATATTTAAGGCAGGCATTGAGATATTCTACAGGAGTAACAAGTCAGGCTGAAGACTCTTCAAGATAGAGTTTACCCTGAGAAGTTGGCTGGGTGAAAATTGACTGTGGTCTGTTTCCTCTCTCTGATATTCCAGCTTTCCCCCAATATCTAGCTCTGAGTTTTCATTAAATACCAACTGAAATTTGTACGTTAACTCACTTTCCCAATTAAATGTCTATAGGAAAGGATGTAAGCTGAGTAGCAAGCTGGGTCACAGTAAGGTCTCTCTAATGAGCCTTTAATAAAAGTACTAACTACTTCAATAGACACTGGTGATTTTGCAGTGACATGAAGTAAGATGTAATGACAGAAATCCAAAGATGTGGCAGTAAATTTTTTCTCAAAATATTTTGAAAGTTTTAGTTTTATTTCATGTTTATTACATGTGTAGACTGGGTCAGTGGAGGCACAAGCTTTCTTTATTTGCTTGCAACAGACCTGGAATTGATGACACCTTCATTCTTATCTTGACAACTCACTGACAATGTTAATCTAATATATTTTGTCTTTTTTTCCTATGTATGTATTTTTTTCAATGAACTTGTCAAGGAGAAAGAAAATATTGGTTGATCTCAGACTTTAGTAATTTCAGGTCCAACTGATAAATAAGCTTGCTCTCACAAATTAGGATGTTTGTTAAATTACAAATCCTGATCTAATTTAGAAAACATGCTGACACAGCCTCAGTTAGCTATTAGCATAATTTCAACATTCTTTATCCACTTTCAATGTATATTAAGTTTTGGAACCAAATCAACAAATTTGATGTAGCAGTGTCCATTAAAATCTTCCTTCAACTGGAAACTATCTCAGATTATGCATGCATGCCAGTCTTTCACTGAGCCTGGCTTCCGTACAGAAAATTCTAACTGAAGTACAAACCTCAATAATGGATAATTTAAATTGAAAATGTCACAAATTCTCAGTAAAAATAATGAAACATGTAAGACTGAACAAAGAAAAATCCCACAAAGCCAGATACACCTAAATATAGTAATATAGTAATATTCAATTCATATTATAATGACTGTGATAGATCCCTGGGGAATTGTTATTTAGTGGAAAGTCTGATCAAAATACAAGGTGAGAGAGTCTGTACGCTGTTATTCACCTCTCATTGGCTATGTTACTATTGTGTTAAGCACACCTGTCCAGAGGAAAGACTTCTATAATTTCGAGGCATTTTAGGTAATTCCTCTTGGCATCATTACTAACAAAACCATGCTATTGCAATCACTGTTTGATATTTATTCTCCATAATCAAATGCTATTCAGAATAATGTAGGTTTCTCTTTGATCACTACTTTAAGTTCTTTAAAACCTGATAGTCACAGTATGACAGATGCTTGTTGTGGATTCGGTGGATAATTCAGAGTCACAGATAATCCAAACGAGTTTAATTCAAGCTCCATTGACACTGGGCTGGTAATTATCCTCAGAGGAGACTTTAAGTTCTTGAGCTGTTTCTGAAAGGTTGTGTGGGTTAAGGCACAAACTCTAATGGTGTGTTCTGCCAGGTAGTTAAAATCTGCTAAAGAAACAAGGTCAAATGTTTCAATTTGAAGCCTGATTTAAATTTTGAAAATAATGCTCAACATCTGATTACCAGCCTGAAGAGATAGTTTATGGGTAAATAGCTTCCATTCAAGTACAAAGACCAGAGTACAGAGCTTCAGTGGGTGTGGTGACCTGCTTGCAATCCCAATGCATGGGAAGTAGAGACAGGGATTCCTGGAGTAAGCTACCTAACTAGACTATTCAAATCAGTGATTTCTGTGCTCATTTGAGAGACTCCCCTTCAATCGATGCAGTGGAGAGTGATTCAGAACATATGCTGGCAACCTTGGGCCTCCATATGCATGGGCACATGTGCACATGTACCACACACACACACACACACACGAAAGAGAGAGAGAAGTATGTGTGAGACACTATTTTGCAAATGTACATAATATGTGCTTGTGCTTAATACATACACTAAATAAATAAGATTAAAGAGGGAATTTGTGGTTTGAATGAAAATGGCCCCCATAGACTCATAAGTTTGAATGCTTGGTCACCAGATGGTGAAACTGCCTGACAAAGATTAGGGGGTGTGGCCTTGTTGGAAGAGATGTGTCACTAGCAGAGGACTTTGAGGTTTCAAAAGCCCAAATCAGCCCCTTTCCTTTCTCTTTGCCTGCTTCCTGTGGATAAGATGTAAAGCTCACCAACACCATGCCTATCTGCTTCCTACATGATGAAAATGAAATAACAGTCTGAAACTGTAAGTAAAGCCCAATTAAATGTTTTCTTTTATAAGTTACTTTGCTCATGGTGTCTCTTCACAGTGATAGAACAGTGACTAAGACAGAGTTTATGAGTAGCACAAGAATAGAATGTTGACCATGCTAGTGTTTTCTGAGTGCCTCTGCTCCTCCACTGTAGTGGGATTATGATACGTTGTAAATATTTGGCCCTCCTATTGGTTCAATAAAAAGCTGATTGCCCAGAGACAGACAGGAAGTATGGGAGGGGCTACTAGACCAGGAAAACTCTGGGAACATCTCAGAGCAGAGCAGAGATACTGCAGAAATGTCAGGAGATGCAGAGGGAAGAAGTTGAAATGCTGCTGAGAAAAGGTACTGAGCCACATGTAGCTGAACAAGATAAGAGTCATGGGTTGAGTTCAGATGAAGAAGTTAGCAAGATATATGCCCAGGCCCTAGGTCAATCAGCATAAAATTGTATGATTATTTGAGGTTATGTGGAGCTGAAAGTGAGTCCAGATGTTTTGAGCTAGATTGGAAAGTCTGGCCTAGAAGCCTCATACAACATTCCACACATAATATTTTGTCATAGATAAACAAATAATTAAATCCTTATACAGGTTTCTATGAGAGCAAGAATTTTCACACTGACATTTGTGGTGGTTTGAATGAAAACAGTTCCCCAGGGGGAGCACTATTAGGAGGTGTGGCTTTGAGGAAGTAGATATGACCTTATCGGAGGAAGTATGTCACTGTATAGGTGGGCTTTGAGGTCTCCTATCCTCAAGTTTCACCCAGTGACACAATTAACTTTCTGTTGCCTGCCCATCAAGGTGTAGAACTCTCAGCTCCTTCTCCAGAACCATGTCTACCTGCATGTCTCCCTGCCCTCCGTGATAATGAACGAAGCCTCTGAAACTGTAAGCCACCCCAATTAAAAGTTTTCTTTATGAGTTGCTGTGGTCACTATATCTCTTCACAGTAATAGACATATTAACAAAGACAACATTTAAAGAAAAAACATAACTTTCTGAGTAAAATTCAGACTTAATGAAGTCTACCCCTGGTGCATATAGCATGTGAGACTGTTTTCTAAATGATCAGCTGGCTGATACCTTCACAAAAGACTGATATAGAAGCAACATTAGTGATCTGACACTGAATCAATACACAAACATTTTTCTTATTATTCTTCATAGGAAAGAAACGTCTCTCTAGAAGATGAGGAGCGCACTTTCTGTAAAATGTAATGGTGAATAGTGGGGGAAGATGGAGAATCCGGTCCTATGGAAGGAAATGCACTCTTTCCCTTGTGGTACTAGTGAGACTCAAGGGAGCTGAAGTCTTCATGAAAGGCCAGTCTTGAATGGTACCTCTAGAAAGACAACACCAAATTCAACTCTCCCTGCTAAAGATAAGGTTAAAAACTTACTGTACACACTTTCTTATTGATTTTACTTTAGAAAACATAGATTATTTTATTGAATAAATTCTAGCTAGTATACAATACAAACCTAGAGCCAGATATTAAGAAAAGCTGGAATTTCAGAGAGAGGAAGCAGACCACAGTCAGTTCTCACCTGGATAACTTCTCAGGCTAAACAAAGTAAATGCTATCTTCAATAGTTCTCAGCCTGGCTGGTCGCTTCTACACAATGCCTAAATGTCTGCCTCCTGCTGCCTTAAATATCATCCTTGCCCAGTTTTTTCACTTCTTGGTTCAACTCTGCATCATAATCTTAGAGTTAGGACTATAGGTGTGAGCTTCTACTGTTTGGTTGTTTGGCCTTGAATTCACAGAAATCCAGAAAGATCTGGAGTGATGGGATTAAAGGCATGAGTCACCACTCTCTGATCTTCATGGCTTGACTCTGGGTGATTCTGTTCCCTGATATTCCACACTGATTTTATTAAATATAGGATATATCACATTACTTTCTTGATTTAAAGTATTTGTAATACTTTTGAAAAGGTAAACACAACTTTGAAGTGTAGGAAATATTTCTAAAGAACTATAGAGCCATAAAGTTGTCTGTTTCAAATGAAATCATCCAAGAAGCTAAACCACCCTCTTGAAATTATCTTTAGGAGAAAGGGATCTTGAATTTTAGTAGGCTCCTTGTTCCCAACCTTTTTTTGTCACAAAGATATGAAAAGATTATTTTTCATTTGGGTAAAGCCAATTAGCTTACACAGATGGCCAGCTCAATTACTGAGTGTATTTATAATACATTACATATGACAAATGGTGTTGTCAAATCTTCTTACTTGAGGACTAATTATTGTTTATTTTGAGAACATGAAAAAATGAGTTGTGCCTGCTTGACTATAAGAAAGTGTGAAAATTCATTCTGGTTTTGCAGTTGTTTTAGCTGATTGCCTGTGATGCTAGTCATATTCTGATTTCATGTGTATTCATTAATAAATTTGTTTCTCATATCTTTGTGAGGAAGTTTTCTGGGCTGACAATGAGATTCTGTTTTAAGTGAACTATGTTATATTTCTGCAATATTTCCATCCCTCCATCAGATGTCTGGCCATGAAGTGGGAGTTTGCCTTGCAAGCAAGTGATGGTATCATAGAAGAGAGGGGTGGGGGCAAGAGGACAATTATGACCTTCTTCCACTGCTTCTTATAGGCAACATAATAGTTTAAGTTAGTTAAAAGGAAGCTCTCAAAAATATGATGATGTTTTAACATCTAGAATCTTATTTGATAATAGGACCAGTGTATATACAACTAGTTCAGATGATGGCATATGTCATATTGGAACAGGGTGAGTCCATAATTTAATACTGTTGGTGTCCTCAGCAGAAATGAGATGTTCTTATGATTAGGAAGTCACATAGCAGTGATGCAGGGAAATTTGAGGAGGAGGATCTGGAATCCACAGCCATCACCACAAGCTGACAAGAGGGAGAAAGAGTTCTTTAAAGTTTTCAGAGTGCATATGGCCATTGTCAGGCCTTTGGTTTAGGATTTCTTGCTTCCAGAACTCTGAAGGGGGAGTAAAATGTTGTCTTGATCAGTCTAGTTGTCCTTCCTTTCTTTGGCTTATTTGGCAACTCTGAGAAACCGTATTAGTTACCTGTTTAGTTCTGGATGAAGTGTCCTACAGGAGCAACTTTACAGAAGATTATTTTGGTGCATGGATTCAGAGAGCTCAAGTCAGAAAGTGTCAAGAGGTAATATGTCCCTAAGGACATACCCCCAGCAAGTACTTCAACCAGCCAGACCTTCCCTCCCAAAGTTTGCACAGTTCTCAATATGGCGCCACCAGCTGCAAAATGTGTTTAAAACGTAAGCTTCCAGGACACTTCAGATCTAAAGCATACCAAAAACTTAATATAAGATTATTTTCTATTCCAGCTGAGGATGTGTGGCATCAAAAAAAGAACTTGGGTTGAACTAATTTTTATTCACAATTAAAACATTTTTATCTATACTTCTATGTATACATACCATGTATTGTTCTCCATTATTCATGGTCTTTCTATTATAATTTCATAATCCATGTCTACTTTATTTGAGGATATTTTAAATCTATTCTCTTTTATGTTTAGTGATAATGCCTCTCTTCTTTCGACATCTGATATTTTGTATACATTCTACCTAGGCTATCTTCTGTGGTGGTTTAAAAGAAAAGGGTCCCCACAGCTCCTATCTTTGAATCCTTGGTCCTCAGATAGTAGAACTCTTTAGGAAGGATTAGGAGGTGTGGTCTTGTTGGAGAGGGTGTGGCCTCATGTGTCACTGGTGGGCTTTGAGGTTTCAAAGGTCTTCATCAGGCTTCTTCTCACTTGTTCTCTGCCTGCTGGCTATGGATCGGGATGTAAATTCTGTTACTGTTCTAGTATTATGGCTATCTGCCTGCCACACACTACAATCATGATCATAGACTAACCCTCTGGAACTACAAGAAAGCCTCACAGTAAGTACTTTTTTCTATAATCTTCCTTGGTCATGGTGTCTCTTTGCAGCAAGAGAACAGTAACTAAGTCACCTTCCATGTGTGTTGACAACTGTTTGAAAGACAGATTGCTCTGGTGACTGATTCTCTCACCCATTGTATCCAGTTTCTGCTGAAGAAAAAGAAACTAATAGCAAACTCCTAGGAGGTGATGGACATTTTATGAGATTATTTTCTTTATTTGCTGATTCTGGAATTTTAAATATGTACATATTTAAAATTATTATATATATATTCTGTACTAAAAGTTTCTGGTCTGTCCTTTTCAGCCTAGCCCTGAGGCTAGGTTGCCTAGCTTGCAGCCCTGCTGATGTTTAACCCAAAATAATCACACAAACTCTTATATTACTTACATGCTGCCTGGCCTATGGCTCAGGCATATTCCTTGCTAGCTCTTACAACTTAATCCATTTCTATTAATCTGTGTCTTTCCACGTGACTCATGGTTTACCTGAATTCCTTTACATCTTCCTCCTCCCTCAGCAGCAGATTATAGCATCTCTGTCTAACTCCACCCCTCCCTCGGCAGCAGTTCACATCATCTCTGTCTGACTCCTTGCACTTGGAACTTTTCAAAATAACCTAGCGATATAAAATCTCAGAAAACAATCCTTAAAAGCATACTGATCAAAGGTAATTTTTAATACTGCATCTGAATATAAGATGAACACTTCTTTATCTTGCAGAATGAGTCTTCAGAATGTATGAACCTTTATCCCAGCCTGTACTTCCTGGGGCCAACTTGCAGAAACTGTATAAAGAAAGAAGAACTTGCTGATCTGTGTCTGTGGAGCCAAAAAAGAATAGATAGTGCATAAAGAGAACAAGTAGAGAAACAGCCTTCTCTCATCCTCCCATGCAGAGGGCCACAGTCAGGACAAGGGAAGCTGTTGGATGGATGTTCTTACTTTCCAGGTGTTGACACCTTTCTTCTGGGAAGCTGAGAAAGAAGGGAGAGCCAATGAGAAATAAGAACACTGCCTGCCTCTGAGGAGGTGAGGAGGGAAACTGTCTCCATCAAAACGTGACTTTCCTCCTTCTGGATTGCTATTAAGTTATTGCTATTAAATCGGGGGACCTGCCTCTTGCCGGTCTCTACTGTCCTCACACACAGAACTCAACTATGCTTTGTAGAAAACCAACACTCTAATGTTTTCATACCTTGCTTGATGAGATGGTGTTTTTAACAGAGAAGGTGGGTGAACAGCTGGTATTATAAAAAATGAAAATTATAAGCATATTGCACTCTGTTCTGAAATTCACAATCCTCAGCTATTCAAGTAAAAAAATATCTTATACATGAAAAGGCTTATGAGGTTTTTTTTTTGACTTGCATTGCCACTTCATGGTTATTTCCTTACTGTGTCTCATGCTATTCTTAGAGAAGCTATACAAGAGTTGCTACATTCAGAATGGAGCCGGGCAAATTACATTGGTAAACCATTCTGTCAAAATCCTCTCTGGTAATCATAGGTTGCTGCTTGCTTCTATGTCCAGACTGTGGGGTTAGTTTGTGTGAGTTGATTGCAAAGTGTCTAGTACCCTCTTTAACAAGATGAGAATGATATGTCTCTAAAATATTTCCCATAATATTTAACTCCAAATCCAGTGTTCAACTATGTAACCAAATGTTAATTGTCTGTGATTGATGTTTTTATTATCCTGTTTGTTATTTTAATTATTTGTAATCCTCATTACTGTTTTCTAGTGCTTTTCATCAGGATAATATAAAATAATTTGAAAAGAATTTAGAAAGTGTGTATCAAAATTATTGAATTTTGTACTTTTATGCATCACTTTAAAATGAGGAGAAACTGTAAAACAAAATACTACAGAAGAAAAGTATTCACATAATTATAAAATATATATCTATATTCACATTATTGGTATACATATTTATATAAACATTTTAATTACGTTCTTCTATTTTTAAGATTTTTAAAAAATTTTTGTTTTATGTATATGAGTTCTAGTTTGCATTGACAGTTGTGCATCATGTATATATTGTGTCCCTAGATGTCAGAAGAGGGTATCAGATTTGTGAGAGCTGAAGTTATAGGACATTGTTAGCTATGATGTGGGTGCTGGAAACCAAATCCAGGTCCTGTGTAGAAATAGCAAGTGATCTTAATCACTGAGCCATCTCTTTAGCCCTTCTTTTCTTTTTTTGTTGGGGGAAGGGTAGGGGTAACAGTTGTACCAGGAAGTTCTTTAATGAGAATTTAAGTTTAAATTCACTTTACTAAAATAGGGAATGCAGCATGATAGCATGACATTAATATAAGATATACTCACCATGGGAACATGCAACTTTATTAAAACTTGCTTATTTTATTATCCTCTAGGTGAAGTAAAGAAAGCAGATGACTATATAGTATTCTGTCTGTAACCTGAGAGCATCTGCAGACCATGAGAGGGCCCTTTGAGAGGTCCTCTGGGCTGGAACTGTAGCAAATTTGTGTCACATCAGGGGTAATGACAGCCTCTCTTGGATGACACAGAGCCAGCTGGCTGAGATTTGAGGGATGTCCAAGTGCAAGTGTCCATCTAGATATGAGGATAATGTTCAGTTGAATGCAGCTTATTGCCACATGAGATTGTGGAAGTCAAAGGGAATGGAGAAGTTAGAGAACTGGTCCTAGTCTACTACTCAGTAATATTTGTGTTTCCATGTGGCATTGAAATGAGACCATATCAGAGAAGCTAGTTTAAGACCCATGATGTAGTTAAGACCCATAATGGAGTGCTATAAAAAGTCTGCCTGTAGTACATATAACATGTGCACTCTGGTACGTCAGCCAAAGCATTTTGCTCAGCTTCTCTCTGTACAGAGGGGGGCATCCTTTCAACTCTCAGTTTTGTATCTCCACAGCACACTGAGGGTCACAGGGGATCTAGTAGCTCAGAATCTCAGTGATTTCACCATCAGGAATCTCCTCATTTCCTCAAAAAAAAAAAAAAAAAAAAAAAAAAAAAAAAAAAAAAAAAAAAAAAAAAAAAAAAAAAAAAAAAAAAAAAAAAAAAAAAAAAAAAAAAAAAAAAAAAAAAAAAAAAAAAAAAAAAAAAAAAAAAAAGAAAGAAAGAAAGAAAGAAATCAAGTTAAATAAAAGAGACACCTTAATTAACCCCCAATATTCTTCGGTTTGTTGTCATTTGGGGTTAGCTATCTTTGCACATATTGGGGCGGACTTTTGTTCCTTATATTATAGGAAGACTGGCTAATTACAAATTTTATCTGTATGACATATTGTCAAAATCTGGGCATATGAGAAGATGAAAAAGCATAAAACTTGTCACTTTTTAGATACTTTACAGCTTCCTCAGCTCTATCAAATTCCAGTCAAGAGATGTTCGGAAGACAAAAACAGAATTTCCAATTCCAGGAAAAAAATACTTTTATATTATGGTTCTTAAAAAACATACCTATAATAATATCTGATCATAGACAGACAGTATATGCATGTTATTTAATATCTAGTCCTGGTCATCTCCATAACAGAGACCATACCTTTGGAGATGTGTGGTTGGTGTTCACCATCAATGTGGTGCCACATTAAAAAACTGAACATCTTAGGATGCTGGCATGTCTTCATTCTATGAGAAAAGAATACTCAAAGCCTTAAATGTCATAGTGTGGAGAGTTCCAGCACTTCTGTAAATTGCTCTGACTTCTCTAGTGTGACATACTCCTCTTGTACACTCTAAAGATTTTTCTCTTGTACTGGTTTAATAAAACACTGATTGGCCAGAAGAGGCAGGAAGTAGAAGTAGGGCAACTAGACTAGGAGCATTCTGGGAATAGGAAAGGTAGAGCAGCAGATGCCAGGTAGATGCAGAGGAAGAAAGATGAGAATGTTGCTCTGAAGCAAAGGTACCAAGCCATGTGACTAAACATAGAGAAGAATCATGGGTTAATTAGTATAAAAGCTAGATAGTAATATGCTTGAACTGCTGGCCCAGCAGTCACTATAAAATTGATTCTCTCGACCAATTTTTTTTGTTGGGGGTTCGGGAGAGTGGTTGCTGAGTATTAGAGTCTCTACTGGAACAAAAACTTCTGACTGCACTCTGGTACATGGTACATGGCTCTGTGGTTTAGGAATTTGCTATTCCAACTTTTTCTCTCTAGGCTGTCCCTGATTACTCATGTGAGCCTATGTATGCCTTCATGAGTCAAGAAACCCCCAAGATAAAGAGGAGTTCTATTAAAGGGAGTGCAAGTAGGTGTTGTGAGGTCTCTGGAGTGTTTAATGCCTAACTACACATAAAGCAAGCAGCAATTCTTCACAGTCATTTGTACGTTTGTACATCAGAACTGAACTTCACCTTTGTCTTCTGACAACTAGTAAGTAAATTCAACTGTGGGCAGAACTATAATGAAATTTCAAGGGGAGCCATATACGTTGACATTATTTGAAAGCTCTGTATATTTGAAATATAAGATACAATGTCTTCAGCCTGGAGAGATAGTTCAGCATCTAAGAGCCCTTGATGTTCTTCCAGAGGACCTGAGTTCAGTTCCCAGATGGTTCACAGCCATCTATAACTTCAACCCCAAGGAGGAATCGGATGATCTCTTCTGACCCTTTTTATACACACATAGATTCAATACACACACACACACACACACACACACACACACACACACACAAATAAATACAACCCTTTAAAAATACTATGCTTTCTATCTGGAGAATAGTGGAAGAAAATAAGAAAATCTGAATAATGGAAAAGTGATAACATCATTATGACTGTGTTATCTAACTCTGAATTACTATGTAATATAAATACTCTGTTGTAGAATGTTTTCCCTTGGGCCTGTTTGGCCCTGGGAGGTTTGCGACCTGGCATGCGGTGGCGGTTGGAACTTATTTCGCACACCTGTGGCTTTTGTCCCCCAAAGAAATGAATCACAAGCTTATATCCTTTAAACTGTTTGGCCCATATCTTAAGCACATTACGAGCTAGCTCTTTCATCTTAATTCAATCCATTTCCATTAATCTTTCCACCACGTGGCCCACAGCCCGTGGCTCACCTGGATTCCTACATGCTTCTTCTTCGGAGGTCGGATGAAGACACAAACTCCACCCTTCTTCCTACCTGCTTGTGCTCTGATTCTCCACCCACTTCTACAGTGTTCTACATGGACCAAAACAGCTCCTTTATTTACATTATACAGAGAATATTCCACCACAATACTCTAAGGTCAGCACAGTGTCAAAGGTGTCTCAGGGGGTGGAGGTAGGGGTCCCTTTCCTTGCCTATGACATTCACTCAAAAGTTTTAATACAGCAACCAAATGCCGTATTTGAAAAAATAAATCATCAAAGCATAACATCATTTTGCACACTACTAATCTGAAATATAAAGAAAGACATGGGAAAAATCATGCAGAATTTATTAATGTATTTATCTCAACAGGATAGCATTTTTCCTATATGTAGCACAAATATTAATTGATCTAATAATAAAAACCCAGAGCCAGATATTGGAGTAAATGGTGAAAGATTAGATAGACAAAGGAGACAGCCATAGCCACCTCTTACCTTTATGACTTTTCAGCCTGAAAGGGGGCAAGATCCTGTCTCTATGAATCCTCAGACTGAATGGCCTGAAATCCTCTCTCTACCCTGCTTATGTTCCTGCCTCCACCTCCCTAGTGCTGGAAATAAAGGATGTGCCACCACCACCGCCTGGCTCTGTTTCTCTTTCAGACAGATTTCAATCTCATGTAGCCCAGGGTGAACTGAATTCCTGACCTTCCTGCTTTCTCGTCCCAAGAGCTAGAAATCAAGGTGTGTGCCACTATACCTGGTCTCTATGGTTAACTAGTGGCTGGCTCTGCTCTCTGATCTTCAGGCAAGCTTTATTAGAACACAAATAAAATATCACAACACCTATATAAAGGTCTATTTTGCTACTGAAATTTGTGCAAAACATGATTTACTGAATATATATTTTTAACAGTCTATCTTGTATACTCTGCATGTGTTTTCTGTCTGTTCTTTTATAAACTGTGGTGGTTAATATTTTATTGGCATGTATTCATTTTACATATTGCTAGGCTGTATAAGGAAGATTTCATACATGTATATAATGTAATTTGATCATGTTTCCACATGTCTCTCCTCTTCTCCCTCTCCTTTCATTAGTCTCTTTGTTGCTCAGCCACATACCTCTATTTTTATGTCTTACATACACACACACATACACATACACACTTATATGTATTTTGACTACAGTATAATTTCCATAAATGACAGAAAATGTAATATTTATATTATTGAGTTTGACTTAATTTGATTAACATAGTAATCTCTAGTTGTATCCATTACCCTGGAAAGGACATAATTTCCACTGTCTTTGTACATAAAGCAAAATTCTATTGTGCCTACATAACATTTTCTCTATTTACTTTTGCTGATGAACACCTAAGTTGATCCTAAGACTCAGTTACTGCAAAGAGTGCTGCTGTAAACACAAATGTACAAATGTCTCTGTTGTATGGTGTATGTTGTTTAAGCCATATTTACATATTTACATTTTCTTAATCATGCAACGATGCCACCAGCTAGACTTCAATATGTATTTATAGATTCATGGGAAATTTAATTCAGTCAAATGTATAAATCTCAAATGAATATTTGCATAATTTTGAGAAATGATTGCAACTGAGGAAATGTTAATTATATGTGATAAGATAGTAAGACTCGTTCATTAATAATGCTAGGGATTACATTGTCACAAATAATTATACAAAACATAAGGGCAACCACCAGGGGGCAATCAATCAACACGTAAGAGAAATAATGCCACAGTTTAACACTTACAGAGCCATCAAGTGCTCATATACTTTCATCTGTTTCCTCATTCTCATAAAGAAAAATTAATGGCTTTTATTATAACTAGAAGTACATATGCAAAGATATGGTTATTAATTTGATTTATCTATCAATATGTTTAGTCTGCACAAGTATTATTAAAACCCAGCTTAATGAGGCATGATTCGGGAATCTGAAAATAGTAGTTTTGTGTGTGTGTATATATATATGTGTATGCATGTTTGCAAAAGTGATATATATGTGCTCCTATGCATGCATATTCAAAGACCAAAAGCTGGCTGGCTTCCAGTATTTTCTCTACCTTATATATATATATATAAGGTCTCTTGGGGCTCAGAGGTTAAGAACACTGTTCTTCCAGAGGTCTTGAGTTCAATTCCCAGCAACCACATAGTGGCTCACAACCATCTATAATGAAATCTAGTATCCTCTTCTGTACACTATATACATAATAAATAAATAAATATTTTTTTAAAAAAAAAAAACAAAAAACATAAGGTCTCTCAAAATCACCTGTATCCTTTTCTCAGTCTGTGAGCTAGCTGGCCAGTAAGGCCTGGGACACATCTGCATCCTCTCCCCAGGGTTATGCTTACAGGCATGCACTGCTAGATGCAGATTTTATATGGATGCTGAGAATTCAAGGTCAAGTTGTCATATTTGCATAGTATCATCAACTATCAAATGACTCAATTATACAACATAGGTTAACTCTGTTACTTCTACTGTTGGAAAGTTGGACTGCATTCCTTAGGGCTATCTGGGGATGGTGAAACCTTCAACAGGTGAGGCCCAGGGTAGTAAATTAAGTCAGCAATGGCATGTCCTCAAAGGGAATCTGAACCCTTCTTCTGTCTTTGTTTACTTCCCAGTTTCCAGTCATTCTCTGCAATCACAGGACCAATGTAACAGGATGAGGTGGCCATGGGCTGAAGTTGTGAAACCATGACTCAAAATAAACCTTTCTTCTCCATAAATTGATTGCTTCAGGTAATTTGCCATACTAATAGAAACTGACCCAGGATTACATTGACATTTTAAAGTTATAATCAAATTTAAAAGTATACCTAATCAAAGTAAATCTATAAAAATATTCAACATTACGTCTCACTAAGAAATAAGCTCACCAAAATTTTTTGACACAATTTAAAGGTCACTGTTGTTAAATCTTTCTGTTGCAGGCAGAACTAGGATAGTACATCATTTTTGATGGTATGAGCTAAGAAATATGTAAATATATAAAACTTAAAATTAGTGTGACAGCTATGTATTGTCAACTCCTGGGGGAAACAAGGTCATTTTACTTCTTGAGAAAATGTTTTTCTTGGCTTTGGTTCTATTATAATAGACCCATTTGTTATGAATGAGGCAATGTACTAAGTGCCTCTTAGGGGTCTGCAAGAAGTACTGTAAGATGCACCGGCCTTGATTTGTTAGCACACGTCAAACCCGGGCTTACACTTCCAAGTGCTGAAAGGTCACCTTCATTATATAGACAATCTCAAACAAATCCCAAAGTGACTTGTTACAAGTTGCAGTGCACTCTTACTGCCTACTGTGTTAGAGTATTTTCCTTTGTTACAGTGCGGGACCTAAGATGCAAAGGCTGTAACAGGCACATTTCTGCCCTAACAGCTCAAGCCTGTTTCAGCTGCTCTGTAATTTTAAACAAATAGCTTCCAAGGCTATAGAAACCATTGGGCAGCAGAATCAGGAGACAGCACATGACATGGAAGATTGTCATAAAGTGAGTGCTCATAATGCTTCTGTGAACGCCACACTAGGGAGCAAGTCACATGACTCACAACCTTGACCAGTTCTGTATCTCTCCATTGCTGCCTACTCAGCAAAGAAGGTTTTCTCACCAAGGTTGAGAGCAGCTCAGAACTAATGGTGTAAACATAAGTACTTAAAAGGCAATTGAGGATCATAAAGAGCTATAAAAATAGCAAGTATTAACCTAAGGCCTATGATTCTCAGAGCTATTAACTTCTGACCAGGATTACAGTACTAGACATGAAATTTCTTCCAATATAGCAATCCAGCCTCAAACTCCAATCAGAAAGTGGTTAATGCCATGAGAGTCATGCCACTATGGCATCAGTGGGTAGACTCTGTCTTGGAGGTCCATATTATGGTATGAAAGTTGAGCACTGGGTAAGATCACTGATATTTTTCTTTTTCAGCAGCCCCCATATCACCTTCAGATACTACAAAAAGCTATATCCAGGACATTTCAGATGTGTCTTAGTGGACAGTACAAGATGAGCACTTCTGTGTATGTCTGTTTGCTCTTATTGGCACTAAAAGGATCTTGGTGAAGGTGAAAAGCATTTAAAACTATTATATCTTCAAAAAGGAAAGCTCCAGAGCCTAATAATTCTGTAGAATCTTTATAACAGGTACCAAATGATACATCATAGAAATTTTTTTCTTTGTGACATCAGAGAATAAAGTGAGGATAATACTTAAAAGTTGAACCATTCTCCACAGGGAATGCGAGCTCAGTACTGGAGAGTGCTATAAATCGAACATTGTAAGGTCTATGCGTTTTCCTCTCACTAAATAATTCAGGAAAAAGAGTTTTCAGGAAAAACTGCTTTAAGGAACTTTCACTAAAAGATAAAAACCAGTCTTTGCAAAACTTTTGAAAATATTCAAACACTGTCTCTTTGAAGTAAAATACAATACAATGCTATATTAGAATACAAGACTCACTAATCAATTTCTTGTCTGATACTGGCTCTAAAGCAGAAACCCACATAGTTAAGCCGTCTTGGAAGACATATTTTATGACCCAGATAGTTTTTTTTCTCTTTAGAAGTCATGCCTTGGTTCTGTCTACTAGATAAACAACTTTAGTAGATACACAAAGCTGTGTATTCAATGTACCCAGAATACCTGGCAACCACTGAATGCTATGGATACATTATCACCCATTACTGCTGGTTGGTGGATCTATCTGATGGTCATTAAGCCCACCTTGATCCTTGTGACTACATTGGTCATGCTTATATGCTGGCATCTCCAAAACCTGAGACTAAGTTGCAAAATCTTGCTGCTCACAAGTTCAGAGTCACATATGTCTTGAAAAGAAAAATCGATTTGCTTACATTAACCATTCACAGAGGTTTTGTGGTGTACTGAGTGAGTGTGGGAGGAGGAGAAATCAGAAACACTCAAGAGTAATGAGAGGTTAAACATCACTGTGTGGGGCAAGTTTATTCATTCTAGAGGATTCTGAAGTTGATAGTAGAAAAGGAAGGAGCCATAAGTGAAAGGTGTCAGGAAAGTGTGCATTTTGCAGTTGAGTGGTTTTCAAAGCAGTTACTAATTAATACCAAAATAAATTCCCAGAGTACTAACCGTGAAATGTCAAGCCTTGCTCAGGTCTCTGACTCCTTATGCCCCTTCCCACTGGACACTGATGCTGTCTGACAGGAAATATAGTCAGCATCTTACTTCAAGGCCTCCTTGGATTGCTCTATCCATCTTCCTCTGTGCATAGCCAACTCCTACTAATTCCTGGAACGTCAGGTTTTCTGGCATCCTTCCTTATTCTCCTAGACTGGCTGTTTAGTCTAGAAGTTGTCTCTCACATCTCCTCATTGTGCCATCACAGGTGTGGGATGGGTTTATGCAATTATTTAATATTGAGTAGCCCTTAGACTTAAAGGCATATGGAAAAATGAATATTTGATTTGCAAATATATGCTCCAGATGTTAGTGACAGTTTTTTGAAACCAAATGTCAAAGGTGGAGTCTGTGCTTTTGACAGGAGCATGCTTTTGCTCTCTGGGAAGCCACAGACATTGATAATCTTTAGGGAGAATGAAGACCAGGATGTGAGACCTAAGTCCTCTACTTTTCTGGCCTTTCCCATCCCCTAATATGCTTGTTTGTACCTATTCAACCTCTCCCATATTAACCCTCCTGTGCTAATTTCTTCTTTGTAATATTCTCTTATATTGTTGGCTCTTGTATGATGTAGAATCAGCAAGCATTTTTAAAGAAACAGGCAGCTAATGCTTTAGTCTGTGACACATGATCTCTACTGTGGCATGAAAGCAGTTTTAGTCACAATGTAAATGAATGGGTATGGCTGTGGCTCTTTTCCAGTATATTTGTTTTTAAAAACTACAGTTGGTTCAAACTGATTGGCTGTGGATTACTGAACCCTGATCCAGAGTATTAATGAACATGAAAGGCAACCATAAGCACATTGATAAAGCACCACAAAATGGAATTGACTTGGGAAAGAACAACTGTTTGCATACCATTAAACTTTATTGTTCCTAAGAGAACAGCTTACATGTATGCAAATAGCACTTCATGCATCAATAATGTGCAAATATAGATATAAATAGATATCGCTTTATATATTAAGTGAAGTGATATGCATATAGTTATCACTTTATATTCCTTCATTGCCCAAAAGAGTACAAGGGTCAAGTATCAGGCCCAGGTAGTTATGGGAACAGACATTTTAGTAGAAGTACAAATTTTCAAGAGCATTTTAGAATGTTTGCTGGAATTAATTAATCATTTACACACAGAGAGAGATCCACTGAAGTGTAAACCTAATTAGTCTTACCAATAAAAACCAGGAGCCAGATATCGAAGTAATAACCTGAAAGGTTGGACAAGCAGAAGAGCAGCCACCAGAGACCTCTTACCTCTCCGGATTCTCCAACCAAAGGGCTGAATTCCTTTCTCTGCCCCGCCCCCCCACCTCCCACCGTCTGGCCTCTGTGGTAAACTAGTGGCTGGCTCCACCCTCTGGTCTCTAGGCAAGCCTTATTTGTGAGAACACAACAACACATCACACAGCCCTCAGCCTCTATGCCATATGGTATGGCCTGTACTTCTCCATAACCCCTCCCTGCTCTTTTTCAAAACCACGCCCTCTTTTGTTTTTCACTCATTATTGTTTCATAAAAGTTCAAGGTTGACCCAAGTCACATGTTAAGGCTCTGTGACAAAGCAAAGAAAGAAAACCTTTTCCGTAAGACACTGATGTTCTCTGGGTGGTGGGAATGGGGTGGAAGGTGAGCTCCCAGCATATGCTTGAGAGATCCTGGCAATGCTTCTACATAACCTAAAGCACATGATCTGCACAAGCACCAAGAGTCCTCCAGTCTAAGATATCAGTCACCGTGAGGCTGAGGAGCCCTGCCATGAGGAGTAGAGAAATAGAGCCACACTCTAGAGACAAAGCTTTAGCATTCTCCACTGAGAAAAGCCAGATGATGTTCCGGAAAATGCCTGAGAACAATCAAAGATGTGAACACATCGGGGAGGCATCTGACTACACTATACAGAAACAGAATGTGTATCTTGTGGAAGTTCTTCCCCAATTTCCTGTCAAAATAAGTCTCATAGAAACCACATGACAACATGGCCCTGAGAGCTCATGATTGCTTCTTCCACCACAACTCACCAGATGTGTCTCAATGCCCACCTGATAATGAAGAACCTTTTAGCTATGTTCTACTTGATAAAAATGATCATGACATTTTTGAATCTTCTGTTTTCTTTGTCTGGACTTCCCTGCAGTGGAGTCAATTGCTCTAATACAGATATTTTATACACAATGATTCACTGCCACACGTACAACCCCTAGCTGGATACCATAAAGTTCTTAAATTCCCCCCATACAGTGACTGTGACCTTCATATTTTTTACCCCTGGATCTGAGCACAAATGTTAAAGGCCCAGCATGCAGATGTGTGTGTGGCTGGATAAAGTAATCTCTGTTATTGGCATGCAGTCTTTTCTTCACCCTCTCAGAGGCTGCCTGGGACGAACTGCCTCCAACTCTATAACTGCCACACGAATGCATTAGACAAAGTGAATTTCTGTTTCTCATCTCTCTATGAGCCTCACTTGCTGCTAACAAATGAGAGCTTACAAAACAAACAGTCTAATAATATAATTTATTTTTGTAATTATAACTCATCAGCAGCCTGAGCCCAAAGGCAAAGCTGTTTCTCTAACAAACATTAAAATTATTTCATAGAAATTATGTCCCAAAAGCTGCCCTAAGGGACACCAGTCATGAAAGAAAAGCTTTATTTTATTAAAATGCTGAGATCATCACCAGGTAAGAGCTTGAGCCTCACACCTAACACAAAAGAAAGAAGCAGCACCATGTCTGTCTGAGACTGCATAATCATCTCTGCCTCTGGTATCATAGAGCATCTCTCCTCCTGGGCATGTGTTCCCTCAGCTCATGGAAGTCATGGCTTTGGAATCCGTTCACTTGGGTTTTGCTTTGTTTTATGACAACAGTTCTTGAAGCTTTGCTTTATTGAATCAGCAGAAGACAGATCTGTTGCCTCTGTGGCATCATCATGAGCAAATCACAGAGTCTGGCTTCTTGGGGACAGTGGAGTGGAACAGAACTGAGTAAATAATTCTCCTTCAGTGTTGATCTTCTGTCATGATCTTCCTATGGAGGATTGAGTTAGGATTCCAACAGACAAGCTTGTTCCAGCTCTTGAACATGGACCAGCTATAGAACTAGGCCAGTCTATGGTAGTTTGTAGGTCATTCTAGCCAACATGAACTATACAAAATGTGCTCAACAATGTGAAGTTAATAATTCACCTGTTCTAAGAACAGGAGGCTCAAGAAACAAGCAGAAGGGGAGGGGGATTCAGTGGGAAGTACTCAGAGCTGTTACAGGATGTAAAACTCTCACATGAAATTTCCAGCAATACAGCGGGCTCAGGCACCTGCTGATGGGCAATGCAGAGCTCATTGGGTGGATTAAAGATAATGGAAATTCCACCTGGCAAATGCCAGTAAGTCAAATTTTGTGCAGTGACTTTGCATTTATGTCAGAAAATGTGCTTGTGATAAGTCACATGGCCCAGTGCTCATACCAACAGATTCTCCATTTTAAAATGTTGGTTGCTAGCCAGGCAGTAGTGGTGCATACCTCTTAATTCCAGCACCCAGGAGGCAGAAGCAGGTAACTGTCTGTGAGTTTGAGACCAGCCTGGTCTACAGAGCTAGTTACAGGACAGCCAAGGCTACACAGAGAAATCCTGTCTCAAAAACAAAAACAAAACACATACACACAAAAAGTTGGTGGCAACAGTGCCTCAATGAGCATTTTCAAGGTACTTGGATTTTCAGACCAAATCCAAAAAGAACCCTCAGCTCTAAATGCCAAGTTAGATTCACTTACTTCTACCTTAGCTCATTATTCTGGATGTTGGTTCTCAATTCTTATGACATATAAGTTATTAGTTTTGCTATAACTAAGAATAAAGCCAATGGCTTCACTGTGGAAACAAATCACTCCTCTGACTTAAGTCTGGTAAAAATGGTAATGGCCTCAAAAGGCAGCACCACAGAACAATGACAGCTCAGACTGCACTCTGGAATTATTTCATCTTTGAATAAACATGACTTGGCATTTTTATGATACATTTCAGTCGATAGTTATTTCTTTGACCTGAAATTATTATACTAGGCAGAAGGCAATTTGTGTACAAAAAACTGAGATGTTTTCTGAGGTATGTAGAATGATTATTGTTTTCCTGCCACCTTGCATGAGATGCCTGTGTGTGGTGGTGGGTGTTACAGAAAACTCATTGCTCTGGGGAAATACATGGCTTGTGTTGCTTTATAAATGAAATCTCAACTGTTGTTCCAACCAGGAAAAGGGATTTCTGTGTGCACAATTTGAACCATTGTACATTCAGCATCTCCCAGAGGGAACAGATACTTCTACGCTCAGATCCCAGGGTCCCAGGGTGCCAGGCTTGGCTGCCCATGTTACAGTAGACAAGTTTTACCTTTTTGGGGTGGAGCTGCAATCTCTCTGTAAGGTGACTTCCCTGTCCATGTGGTGTTGGAATGCCAAGGAAACAGAAGAGAATCAGACTGAAGCATCCTCATCCCAGGCAATGCCAGAGTCTCCACAGCAGGAGTCCATGCACCTGGGATGGCTCTAGTCCTTAGCAAAACTCTCCAGCTCTATGATGTTGTCTGGGCCTCTTTCTTTCCCACTCCTCACACCACTTCTTTGAAGTCTAAAAATGTGGTGAACGCCTTAAAGCAATAGTGTACGAAATGCTCCATCACTCTCCTCCCAACTCCATTTCAAGGCAAGAGGCTAGATTGAAAACACTGAATGCTGCACTATCTAATTCTTCC
This sequence comes from Sigmodon hispidus, assembly GCA_004025045.1. Taxonomy (NCBI): domain Eukaryota; kingdom Metazoa; phylum Chordata; class Mammalia; order Rodentia; family Cricetidae; genus Sigmodon; species Sigmodon hispidus. The sequence continues at coordinate 396,847 of PVIH01000251.1, forward strand.
ATTCCTCCAGTGAGTATCAAACTTTAGTGTTCAAAGGACTCATTCATAGGGTCTGGTCAAATTCACAGAGACTAAATGGGCATTTCCATAAGCACTCAAATGGTATCCACAAGAGTGGTCATTGAGATACTCTGTGAGAGCCTCTATACTTTGTGGTAATGTATTGTATGTTTAATAAAACTTATTTGGAATATCAGAGAACAGAATCACCTACAACAACAAACTTTGGGCAGAAATTGGATTTGGTTACCGATGGAGGATGTGAACCTCATTCCTGGTCAGTAAGTTCTTCATGGACCAGGTTCTCTATGGCCCTCCAATGGAGATCTTCCCACTGAATCATGAGCTCCGAGGCAAGGAACATAACTTCTACCTTTATCATAATTATTTCACTTCATAAGGTTTTAAATTTTCATTCAATTTTTTCCAAACTTTTTGTTTTTAAATATGAAAAATGTTTCACATGGAAAGAGCTAGTTTGGTCACATTTTTGAAAGGAGGAACAACAGACATTGAAAGGTAGACAGGAGGTGTTGGCCTTGACCTCCCCATTGTTCTAAGTTCCATGTTAGGAACCCTGCCCTTGACAATGAAAACAGGTGTTCCCTCCTAAGAGTGAGCAGAAGGAATCAAAGTGTAGCTAGCTAATTTAGATACTAGAAAATTTCAGTAACAGACTACAGCTGAGTATCTATCTCATTCACAGTTACAGAGGCAGAAATATGAAAGAAAATACAAAAAAAGGATAATATTGCTTTCTCTTTGACACACAGAAACTGTAAATAAGTACATAAGTTCATGGGGGTTTGTACAATATAAATAGTAGAGTATCAGATGTTTTTACATGTTATCACAGTGATTTCTCTAGTGGATTCTCTACCACGGCATAGTCTTGTCTCTTCAAGTTGCCTCTAGGAGATACATGTGCATCTAATTATCCTGCATTTGAAAATGTTTTCACCACTAGAGACTAGGGAATTCTGAGTGCCAAAGAAAGTGTAGGCTGTGCAAACACCTGAGGATCCGTGTCCTGATTCCTCAAGCTGAGGCTAGCTTCTTTGTATCTCTGGTGTGAACATTCAGGCAAGAATGATGTTAAAATCATGTGGCACAAACCAACACCTGGATGAGCTGGAATGTGTGAAAAAAAAAAATCCTGAAAATTCAGTCAGGGCTCACACAACATCTTTTAGTTAGGTTAGCAACTGCAAACCCAAAGAACTGTGAATAAAAACTCTGTAACATAATGGAACTGAATCATTTGAGTCCATAGAATTAATTAATGAAGTCACAGCAGAGATGTGATATTTTCTTTTCTAATCTATGCATTGTGTGTCTGGTTTTCTCAACTCTGGCACTGGCAGTAGGTGCCTCCAAAGTGCTAGAATTTCCCCTAAGGAGTTTCCCTGTCTGTACTAATCCTTCCATAAAATCAAATCCAATATTTCACTTGAATAAATACAATTGGACAGATACAGCGAGAAAAAAATTGTGATAGCAAAGAAACCTGCAAAAATAAAATCAGTGAGAGCTCATGGCTTCTCTGTTATTCAGATGGAGAAAAAAAGACATAAAGTTGGAAGAGTGGGGTGGGATCTGAGAGGTGGAGAGGAGGTGAATATAATCCAAACACATTGTATTAAAGTCTCAAATAACTAATGATTTATTTACAAGATCAGAATTGGTTCCCAGAACACACTGCAGGGCTCACTGAGGACAATCTCTCTCTGGATTTGGACTTGTGTCTACTATATCCATGATGCTTATTATTGGACTAGGAAATTTTCTTTCACCTCTATGGCTGTCTCACATAGGATGTAAGTGTACAAGTACATTATGGTGGGGTAGAATATCTTCACCCAGTGAAATCACTGAGATTTGTCTGTTTGTGGAAGAAAGACTCGTACATGTGTCACAGATATTGAACAATTCTGATTGATTCTACCCAGAAATGTCCTCACTACAGATAAAAATGCCACATTCTAAAAAGGAGAATCTTGTTTGTGACAAGTCCAATACTGTGGTGACAAAGGTTCCTTAGTCATATCACAGAAACAACTGTGCCAGTTTCAGAACTGACTCTGCTACAGAAATCTGTATTTAATGCCATGTTTCAAATCGTAATAGCCTAAATAGTTTTAAGGGTAGTGAAGTATTATTCTAGAAAATGGCCATTGTGGTTGTTTTAGGCACCATCTAAAGAAATGACATAAATGTATGTGATCTAGTTACTTTAAATAGACACTAATGCAGTTACATTAAGTAACTTTATAGATTTGTCTCAGGACTGAAATTTTTAACTCCATTTTTCCTTTAAAGCAACAAAACCACACACACATACACACACACACACACACACACACACACACACACACACACACACACACACACACGAAGCAACTGAGCCTTGAAAGCCCTGTAATTTATCAGTTGTCAAAGTTGGTGTATGACCAGGCAAACCAGGAGCTCTCTGAGATCTGGAGCTGGGGATAACAAAGTCCACTATAAAAGCCAGAGAGAGCCAGGTGGTGGTAACACATACATTTAATCCCAGCATTCAGGAGGCAGAGGAAGGTGGATCTCTGCTTTTAAGGCCAGTCTGGTCTACAGAGTAAGTTCCAGGACAGCCAGGGCTAAACATAGAAACCCTGTCTCAAAAAACAAAAACAAACAAACACAAGGTTAGGAACTGACTTCTCCCATGGGGGCTCATTTGCGGTGAAGGTCAGAATGGAGGACAGGAAAAGGTTCTACATAATCTTTAGTTGAATTCTACTTTTAAGGACAAGCAGGAATTTATCTTTAGGGTCTGGAATGTTTGCAGACATTCTAATCAGGAGTACCCTTGATGCCAGGCATTTATGTTAAATTAAATGTGTTTAATTTAACTCGTAACACTGTAAGAAGTAAATGCTCTTGACTCCATTAGCTTGACACACCCTACACTACCATGACACCTCTGAGTTAGTCATACACAAGCTAAGTTATGCTCAGGATTCAATCTCTTATAACTCACCCAGAGAAGGCCCATTTGTGCCCAAGGGTCTTGTGGTGTATATGAATGCATCCTGAGTTACATTCTGCTAAAGAACACAGTTAAAAAGGCAAATCCATGAATTAACTAGGACACAACTTATAAAGTCCCTGATGTACAGCCCAGGAAATAACAAGAACAGGGAAATGTAGCAAGCTAGAAAATCCCAACGTTTGCAGCAGAAACCACAGTAGCTCCAGGCAGCAAGTCACTGATGTCTCCTGCTAAAGTCACAGCAGCTATCTTCCTCAGACTGGATAGGTTTGGCCAAAGTCAATGGCAAAAGAAGGTTCTACAGCAAATGATGCTCAAGCGATGGTGATATTGTGCAAAACTGTGGCCTCCAGTGACTATTCTCCTTTAAAACTGGGGAGAGCCCCTCAGGATTGCAGTATTGCTGAATCCCCCAAGACATCACAGAGGTCCTCAAAAGCAGTTAACACAGACAGGATCTTGGTAAGTGGCACTAGAGGGGAAAAGCTTTCTTCCATGGCCACTTAGCAACAGAAACAGAAAATCCTCAGTCTTATGGAAAAGCCAATGTGGCTGTTTTGTGAATTGACATGTAGTGAGCTAGATCCATATGCATTCAGATTTTCACACAGTAACCTGCTGACATAGCACTTTGAAGGCACATTAAAAAACTGAGTGAGGAATCTGTCCTGAAGTTCAGATGCAAAACTATATGTGTGTGTGTGTGTGTGTGTGTGTGTGTGTGTGTGTGTAATATATATGCTTTATTAAATATGTTGAAAAGGCTGCCTAATATTGGAGAGTCTGCAATATTTATTGGCGAACAGTTTTGCCTTACTGAAAATGCATTTAAAACGAGTTCAGAATTCCTCACACTCAGACAAATTGGGAATATATTTGGATAGACAATATCTAAATTTGATTGTTACTAGGGACAGGGAATTGTAACTGTTGTTCAGAGATTGGAGTATTTTTAGCCTGATTGGTAGCCTAGTCTGATGTTGCTAGGTGCATTGTCTGGAGCATGGTATATATGCAGATGAGAGGCTGAGGCTGCCAAGTTCATTGTAAGAGGGGGTATGCATACTCAGTCAGAGTCCTGTATGAAACCATTTGCCTGTGTCACTATCAGAAGAAATTAGAACTCTTTCATTATGACTGGGGAATTATCTGGAAACATTAAAGTCATACATTCTAAAAGCAATCAGCATGATTGTCAGGTCACTTCATTACAACTGTCATCAAGCATTTGTACAAGGGCTTTTGTACATTTTACAGTATGTTCGTTATTGCTGCACATTCATTGTGCCTTAGCAGTCTTTAAAAAAAAAAAGAGGGCAATCTACGAAGACTGAGTTTAATGAGGTTTTCAGAGTTAGGAATCAAAATCCAAATGAATCTTGAGAAATTTGAGTTTCCTAGGTCACTATCACTAGGTAATGATAATTATTTTGCTTCCTATTACCTCTGGTTGTAATTTTTTCCCAGAGGATTATTGTTCTGTGTAGTGCTCACATGATGTTTAAATTAGCATTTCTCCTTCTAGATTCAGTATAAACATTGTTTTTTATATTTATCTTGAGTGCCCAATTTTATTTGAAAAACACTGTATTAAATATAATTGCTTATCTGTGGTCTTAACTGGAAATGTTACCACTTTAAGAAGTCATATATATAAATAATTCAAAAATAAGTGTTATAGCCATTGGTCAGATGATGTACTAGATTCTGGAAAAATATAAGTAGACATTATTTGCTCAGTGATGATCATGTAAAGATAACATCTTTGCTAACTAGCTAGACTGAGTTGTTCAGAACATATAAAGTTATCTGTTATGAAAGTATGTAAGTACAGTACTGGAAATCAATAAGTGACTACACTTGACTACATTGGACTGTTTTTGGAAAAATCAAGAATAAAAGGCTAATGTTGATCTCACCTCATGAATGTTTGTTTACAGTCTTCTTCCCCTATTTTATTGTAATTTTCTATTTGTAACATCAACATTTAGGTTTTGGTTAAGTGAGAAAAAAAGTAAGTTTATGAAACAAATAAATGATCTCATAATTTTTTATAAGTTCCAACATTGAATGTATATAATATTTTCAAATAGATTATCTTTCCTAAAGCCTGAAAGCCAAGCTTCTAATACAATAGGCTCCGTAGTTAGAACATACACATATGAGTGTAAGCTTGTTCTTTTGTTCTGGGCTTTGCCTTCCATCTTTTCCAGATTCACTTGGGTAAATTAATTAAGCCTGCTCCCTGCTGGGCCTCTGTCCTTCCCTCATCACACTGTTTCTGTCCCCTCTCTGACACTGACAGACCAGAAACCTAAAATAGATACTAATTATTTTCCACCTTTACCCCTCACTGTTCAAAGCCTTGCATGGCTGTTCTGACTGTGAGACCTCATTAACATCGAGCTCATTAAAACCACGGACAGTGGATGAATTCACAAGAATAAAACTTTGGTTGAGTTAAAGGTATAGTAGGTACAAGGCACAAGCAGGAAACAAATATTAAAATACTATCATTCTAGTTTTTATTATAGAAACCAAGAAAAATAATGCTGATATAGAGCATATAGTAGGTGATTCTGGTTCTTGGGTTTATAAGGCTTTAACCATTGCTGAAACCTTCATGTTAGGATTTCCAATAATGTGCTTAAGGAAGACAATTATCTCTTCTCCTCTTCCCAGTGTGGCCAATAAAATAATATTTCTGCTTTAAAAAGAAAGGAAGAAAGAAGCAAAGAAACATTAAAAGATATTTTTAATCATCCATAGTATTTTTAAATAAAGATTTCAAATGTTTTGAGATATCTTATGGCCTGAACATACAGTGACACTATCTCATCCCCATCCATTAGCATATGTCCTAACATCATCTATAATCTACCCTTATCTTCATGATAGGCTCCACCAAGCAATTTTGAATGTAGATCCAATCTCCTTATAGTAGTCCTGTAAAACTTGAAAACAAATGCATATTTCCTATAGGTAAATGAAACCTATCTCTTGCTAGCAGTGGTTATGCAGTGTCACAACCCATGAATAAAATGAAGGGAAACAAGGCTGGTTTGTTTCGCTGAACATAGTATGCCCCAGGCTCATCCATGTTAAAAGGATGTTTTCTTCTTAGCTATTTATTTAACTCTAAGTGTATGCCACATTTTCTTTATCCAATTTGGAGCCAATTAGTATGAGGTATTTTGTCATAAACAGTAGAATTTCTTTATAAGCTTGTAATATTCCATTGTATGTATACACCACATTTTCTTTACCTTCTTAAAATACACTGTCCTAAGAATTTTAATTTTCTTTGTTAATTCATTTGCTAATTGGTAGGTGGACCTTTTCCCAGTTGTTGGCCACTGTAAACACTGCTACAACTGTCAGTACAGATGTTTCTTTGAGACATTAGTTCCACCTTTTTTGAATATGCAATCTGATGTAGGGTTGCTGAGTTATACTGTAGATCCATTTTCAAGCAGTTACAACCTTTAGATAAATTCAAACATAGAGTTTAATGTCTTTTTCAGCCTCTTCTGTCTGAATAGTATTTCTGGAATCACTCCTGCCCTCCTTTTCTCTGTCTGTGAAAAGATCTGAATTAGGAAATTGCCTTGTGATATCTTTATAAAACTTATAGAAAGTAGAAATAACATTTACATGTGTTAATCAGTGAATGAGGTTTCAAAGGCGGAAATATTTCAGTACACAGCCAAAGAAGATACCCAGTCACAGTCATTATTATCAGAACAAGATCTGTGGAGAGATGATGGTTTCTCCTTTTATGGAAATTTTATCATTAAAGTTCTTTCCCATGAAGCTTGTGATAACGCTTGGTAATTAAACCTTACTCTGAACTGTATTGTTACAAATCGGTGCAAACACTCCACAGTAAAAAGTAAACTTCAGAATTGGGCTGATTTTGAACCAGACATTTGACTGGTTTTACATTTGAATTTAAGGTTAAAATTTTTTGTTCACTTTCTGTGTCCTTCTAGAGAATTTACATTCGTGTGCACATGTGTATTTGGTGTATATGGTATATGGTGTGATGTGGTAATGTATAGGGTGAAGCAGAGTCTAATCATCTGAACTTGTCATAGGGAGTTTTTCCAGGTTTATTTCAGAAAACTCAAATTAGCATAACCATTGGTTGGTCATAGTAGATGGCAGAAGCAGAATAGAAACTGAATATGTAAATCAGAAAGCACTGGAAGATACCCTGGGCTCTACAAGTCAGGAAGGGGCACAAGCATGTATGATTAAATGTGATATGTGTTGTGGGAATTCTGTTGCTGATCCACTAGCCACTGAGCAGAGTGTTTTGGTCCAAGAGGGGAGGTTTTCACCTGGTATGGACATGACTGAGGGAGATGCAATCTTTTCAAGCTAGGAAGCAGTGGTGGCAGCTGTCCTGACCCGCGGGACTTCAACATGGGAGACTACCTACAAGAGAGAATGAAGGGAAGGGAGACACAAGGGAAGGCAGCAAGATAAATGGGAGCCTATTCAAGCTGCGATTTATTCCAATTCTATACATGCTTATATAGTTCTATATATAGCAGAATATGGGGAGGGGGCAGTCTTCAAACACCTTAGGAAGCTAGCCAGGGGAAGCAGCATATTGGCAAGGTAAAGGTGATTGGTCTTGCTTCAGGGGAGGGTTGCTAGGTAACCTAACCATAGAATGTTCTTGCTATTCTATTCTTTAGAGTTACCTTTATGGGAGGGCTGCTAAGTAACCTAGCCACAGAATGTTCCTGTTATTCTATTCTTTAGAGTTACTCCTTTGCTACTGTTAAGCAAACCAGAACATCTATTTTACTTTGGGAGAAACATCTATTTTACTCGAGGTCATGCTGGCTCAGTGGTTGGTTTCTCAGTAAGTTCCCACGGGAGCCTTTAGCTAGAGGCCTAGAGGCTCAAGCCAGGGTCTTGGTCCCTGACATCTCCTCCCTTTTCTTTACTTAGGACCAGTCATGAGTTGAGGAGGTTCAGAGGGGCGACAGAAACTCCATCCCACAGGGTTTTCTCTGGGAGCAGCATCAGAATCCATGGGCGTCCCCACGGTCCCTGAGCTACTGGAGAGGTGCAGTTTTGAGTGGGGGCAGAAAGGGATTTCTGCGCAACCGCCATGCAATGGAGTATGCCATCGGGGTACTCAGGCTGTTGGAGGACTCCACCGAGTCCTTACCTCGCACAGTCCAGGCTGTGCCCTCTTTGTTCCTCAATACTCGAGCCCATGTTCCAAGCACGTTAACAACTCTGCCTGAGATTCAAGAGATGTGCAGGGGGGCTGGGGACTATGCCTCTGTCCTCTAGGTCTAGCCAGTGATAATGGACCTGAATGCATTTCTTCTCACTTTCTCTGAGCTGCCTTTGAACAAACAGCTTCAGTTGTGAGAAAGCCCATGGTCCAAAGGTTAAAATAATAATCAGGACGACCATTGGTCCAAGGAGGGAGGGTAGTAGAGTGGTGAGCCATGGAGAGGTGGAGAACCATGTTTGAAACCAGCCGAGCTCCTTCTCTCTTTCTCGCTTATGCTTTTTTAATCCTTCTCTAACCTAGCCATACTATCTCTAATGTAAATTGTCTAGAGGGTAGGTTAGCACACAGTAACAAGGCATACATCTAAAGAATAATTCCTGTCTGCCAAAGAACAGAGCCACACTCTGGGAAAGGAAAGCAACCAGCTTCAAGGTCTGAGAAAGATTTGCATTAAAAGACAGGAACTATAGATTTGGTTTCTTCTGAGAGGGCGGGGCAGCTGCTCCTCTGCTCTCCACTCTGAGTTGTCAGCTTCAGTCAGCAGGAGGTCCTTGTCTCTGTCCCAGGGAGACTGCAGTCTAGGAGTGTTCAAGGTGCAGGTCATCTGCATCCTGTGGAAGTCTGAATCCTGTGGAAAAAATACAAACAGACCCTCTCCCCTACACCAGAACTGGTTCTGGTCTATGTTAAGTGCCATCTGCCAGATTTTCTTCATTGATCCTGAGATAAGGCCATGTTGCTATGCCTCCAGCATCTATCAGCTGCAGTAAGTGACTGAGAATCCACAGTTAAAACATTTAAAATATAAAAAAAAATTGAAGGATAAATGGTCTTTGGGCGTGGCTGCATACTTTCCCTTCTTAGTTTTAAAAGACAAACTTTAAGAGTGCAGTGAGAGTTGCTTCCACAATTGTCAGACCCATAAAAATTATAAGAAATCTCAGTCTTCAGCACAAAATTTGGCAAAACTTAATCTGTTTTCATTACTTTTGGAAACTCTATAAGCAACGGCTTTTAACATCCTTAGCCTTTTCACCAGAATGTGCAGAGGCAAAAATAAGATGAAAACAAGTATCAACATAAACATGGACATAGACCATCCTTCCAAAGGAGGGAATATGAGTAATATCTCTCTGCCAAATATGATTAGGAGCAAAATGCCCCGAGGATTCATTCCAAAATAGTTTACTGACAGAATTCTGTACACAAAGGACACTGTTTGACTATTTGAATGGCTTGGTCCTTTGTGATCTTGAAATGAAATTTCAAAGATCCAGCATTAAGATAAAATCTTTGATGGACTTAAAATATATTATCAAATGCATTAAACATAACATATGTTGATTCAGTAAGCTGATCAGCATGGGCATTGCTTTCATTAGGAAGGTCAGAATGAGCCTGCAAATATCCCACATAGAGTAGCTGAGTTCTGTCCCACAAAAGCCTGTATTTTTAATGAAAGCTGACATACTTTACTCACAGGTGCAATATAACTAGCTGTTTCTAAAGGGCCAAGGATCCATACCATATATTGACTATCAGTGAACAGATTAAATAGTTCAGGAGAATATGTACTAAGGCCAGCTGTACAGTTAGAAACTATGCCACTTGAGCAGATTTGGCTGCTGTCATTTGCACATCTGTAAGTGGTGGAGAGACCACCATTGCACAGCATTTTCCAGCATTCTTTAAAGGTTGTAATGAAATAACTCTGGGAAAACACACTAAATGAGTCTTTAAAAGTCAATCAATTATGGAGGAAGGATAGTGATTATTAAAACCACACATTTTTGAGCACATAAAAAATACATTCTGAATTAGTGGCTTTTACCCATGAATGTCATGAATATCCAAAGTCTATGCTGCTCAGAAACCTATGTGGCCTAGAGCCTGGCCTTCATTCTTATGCTAAAACCCTCGCTGCCAAAACCTCTAGAGCCTAAGGTGGGTTAAACTGAAGGCTCCTGCTGCAGTTGAGCCTTGAAACCTAGGGCTTGGTAGTAAAAAGGCCAAAATGGAGGTTTCATTTGCATAAGGTGTTAAAACTTTATACTATATGATACCAAATGTTTGTAATTTAAGCTTAAATTCTTATGGAATCATATTTAATACAGCCAGACAATAAGACAGAACAACTTAGCAGGGCAGTGTTTATAAGAGATTGTAACTAACCCACGTTCATGGTACAGTAGCAAAATTCTAAAGAAAAGATAAGAGACATGGTATAACATGCCTACTGTCCTGCCTATACCAGAAACTAAAGGCCAGAATACAGCCTTTTTAGAAAACATTGGCAGTTCCTCAAGTATATAAGAAACATAAGCTGCCACATGACTCTGCAATCTCACTTCTTGGAATCTAGCTAAGAGAAATAAAAATATCTACTCCCCTATTATAGATTCACAAACAAAATGCAATATATAGTTCATGCACTAGCATTTAGAAATAAAAAAGGAGAAAATATTAACACATGCTACATACATGAACATCAAAACATTATGCTGAGAAAAGCTAGATATAATGCAGGTTTCTCTGTGTAGCCTTGGCTACAGAGATCCATCTATCTCTATCTCTCAAGTGCTGGGAAGGCATCTGGATTTTTGATCAAACTTTTCATGCTCTTAGTACCTTCATACTCTTTTAAGAGTTAACTGAAAGACACCATCAGTATTTCACCTGTATCAGACCTGTCCTCTCAGGCCAGAAAGTATATAAAAAATGCAATACATTAACACTGTAAAAGTTCCTTAACACTACGATTCAAATACAAAAGCATACTTGCTTCTTTGAGAAAATTTTGCTTTGTCTTTAGCCCTAATTCTCTATGTTTGGAGGATTTTTAAAATCCTGGTAGAATCAGTGATCCTTATTCAATGCCTCCCTCCTTAGTAACTGCCTGGATATCTGGGGAATTATTATATATTTTTAAAGCATCATTCACTAAATTCTAATAAGAAAATGCCTAAACAGGGACTTACTCAGGGCCAAAGGCATTATAATCTTGGAAACAATAACCTACCCGTTTTTATTTTTTATTTTTTGCATCCATCGTCCACTCCTGTGGAAACTATGGACATTAATCATCTAGATGTTTAAGGAAAGTCTAAATCTTTTTTACGAACCCACATTCCTCTCATCCTGAGTGTCTCTTTAATGCCCTTGACAAATTGGTCATGGGCTGAAATGCCCTGTCCCATGGTTCAGCAATCTAACCCAGCTGACCTTCATCCCTGTCACTCCTCCATACCTCTATAGGCTTCTCTCCAGGCCGGGTGATCCTGGAGAGAATGGTGACCACCAAGCACTTGGACTTTCTACCGACAGGGTTGTTCTTCTCTCGTGAGGAATGGTCGTGCCACACACTGAGGCGCCAGGTGTCCCGACCCACGGGACTTCAACACAGGAGACCACCTATGAGAGAGAATGAAGGGAAGGGAGACACAAAGGAAGGCAGCAAGACAAATGGGAGCCTGTTCAAGCTGTGATTTATTCCAATTCTATACATGCTTATACAGTTCTAAAGCAGAATATGGGGAGGAGGCAGTCTTCAAACACCTGTAGAAAGCTGGCCAGGGGAAGCAGCATATTGGCAAGGTAAAAAGGTGACTGGTCTTGTTTCAGGGGAGGGTTGCTAGGTAACCTCACCATAGAATGTTCTTGCTATTCTATTCTTTAGAGTTACCTTTATGAGAGGACTGCTAAATAACCTAGCCACAGAATGTTCCTGTTATTCTATTCTTTAGAGTTACTCCTCTGCTACTGTTAAGCAAACCAGAACATCTATTTTACTTTGGGAGAAACATCTATTTTACTTGAGGTCGTGCCAGCTCAGTGGTTGGTTTCTCAGTAAGTTCATACGAGAGCCTTCAGCTAGAGGCCCAGAGGCACAAGCCAGGGTCTTGGTCCCTGACAGGCAGCAGGATATTTTCATGGTAGCTTGTGACCTACCTCAGCTTTTTATTATATATTATGTTCTTTAGTTTTATAGTAAATACTTAAAAGAAACCAATAACAGTAACATAAACATAGGTGTATATACAGTTGTGCTGTGCATATGTGCGTGTAGTACAGTAATATACTTATGCAGTATATGTGATTTGGTGTATGTTTGTGTGTGGGTAGGTGGTACATGTTGTATATTGTGTGTGTAATGATTTATGTGTGTGTGTGTAGTGCATGTGGTGTTTATGTTTGTGTGTGTTATGATGTGTGTGTGGTGCATGTGGTGCTTATGTTTGTGTGTGTGTTTAAGGTGTATGTGTATGTGTGTGCATGTGCTTATGTGCTTTACCTTCCTGCCTAGCCAAAAAAGCTTCCTTATCTTCTTGCATATTCATAGAAGGTGATCTTTGCCCATGACATTCAGAAACTGTCCTCAGAGGCATCACCACATATGAAACATGATGCTGTATCTGCTATTTCTACTCCATTTTCTCACACATGAATTCTGAGTCATGAAGAGCCAGATTACAGGGTACAGCTCTTCCCTCAGAAGGTCCACAGATAATTGTACAGTCGCACTGCAATGGAAAGGAGGCATTTTGTTGCTTTTCTGTTTCTCAGTGGTCTTTTAGCATCTTTGAGAAGATGGGCTGGTGGCAAGAGACCAGAGGAGAAAGGAACTAACTGGGTAAGAAGCCTTGGACACTAAGAGAGTTTCCCAACTGTGAGATTGGTTCCACACAAGCTGAGCAGTGCATGCTTTGATGTGGGATGTCTTTGTGTATGCTGTGAATACCACTGGATAAAAAAGGAACTGTTGTGGCTATGGCAAGGTGGGATATCCCAGTATAGGGGAAGGAGGGTGGAGTCAGGCAGAGATTCTGTGAGATGCTATGAGACAGCAAAATGTAGAGGAACTCAGGTAAACCACAAGTCAAATGGCAAGACATAGATTAATAGAAATGGGTTGAGTTGCAAGAGCTAACTAGCAATAAGCCTGGGCCATTGACCAAGCAACATGGAATTAATAAAAGCTTCTGAGTATTTCTTTAGGATTTTGGGACTGCTGGTCTGGACCTCAGGGCTAGGCAGAGCTAAGCAGCTGCAGAAAAGTCCAGACCTTGAGGCTAGTCTGAGCCAGAAATTTCTTACTACAATGCTTCCCTCAGCAAACATGTTTAAAGCTAATGCTTTTCCAGCAAGCCTTCCTCATGAAGTGGGCTCAGAAGCAAGCCTAACATTTCCAATTCTGCACAGGCCAGGCAGCAGCAGTCACAACAGCACCAACAGAGCGATGAACAAAGGTGAAAGTCACCTTCATGTGAAAGAAAAGGGGTTTTCCTCCTGGGGCCACCAGTCTCACTAATAAAGGAATTTAAGACTGGACCCAAATTGAAGCTCAAGGACAATTAAAACACGGCAGGCAGTGTAAAATGGCTGCCCAGAGGAGAAGAGGAAAAAGCCTGTGCCATTTAAGCTGGCCTAGATGTCTACTTCATGGTGGACAAGCAGCCACACTACATGGAAAATCAAGACAAAACAAACATTCTTGGGTTCTGCCCAGCCACCTCAGAATGACACAGAAAAATGATAAAGAGAAAATGTTGCTTTTCTGATTGAGACTCCAGAAAGGTGGTGGGTGGATCCAAATGGACCTGATGGTGGCTCCTAGGGATTGTGCTAAGAATGTAAAATTTCTGGAAAAAAAAAATAGGATCTCATTAGAGGACTAATTATTCTGCTTTTTTTTCTTACTATGGCTTAAGTTAGGTCTGCTTTAATAGGAGCAATCCCTTGGCCAGATGATAGACTTGGCTCCACTGGAATGTTAGACATAAATTCAGGACAGAGATTCTAGTCTCTTGACCACAATGAGTCTTTGTTGCAACTGTAACAACTTTTTCCCAATACAATAATTCAGTGTCTCATTAGGTAAGCATTGTAATATTCTTTTAAAACTGCCTCTGCCTTGTGTAGTCTGCTTGCAGGACATTTTGTAGGGAAAGGGAGGAGCTTGTTCACTTCCCAACATGGTGGATTGCTAGTGCCTGGAAGATTAATGTCTATGAAGCATTTCTTTTGTTTGTTTGTTTTTCAAAAGTTTCTCTGTTTTGCCCTTGCTGTTCTGGAACTGGCTCTGTATACCAGACTGGCTCACATTACCTCCTGAGTGCTGGGATTAAAGGCATGCACCACCACAGCTTGGCAGAAGCATTTCTTTTGTATTAGCATTAATTCAGTCAGGTGCCTCTTGGTTCCTTGGTTTCTTTCAGAGCCATGCCCTACCCCCATCTCCTCCAAAGATGTCACTGTCCTGCCCACAACACTGTCTCCTATCAGCTCAACTC